>LPNX010777558.1:0-50000 GCA_001517045.1 Pseudotsuga menziesii
AGAACACAACAGTGCTCCAAAGGGACAAAGGGATGCAGACTCAAGTATAGTTCAGGCAACAATGGACTATAGTTTCGGTACTCTCAATTCTCTCTTCTTGCTTTTAATGTCTCAATGGTTCCTTATATAGATTTCCAAAGTGATACTGAAAGGTCGAATCCGTGCGATCTCAAGGCATATGGAAGGCCAAGAGTCATATGAGTCAGATTCAAGGCAAGGAACGGTCCAACAGTTTTGGATTATGCACACATCCCGATGTACGCGACTATAGAGGGAATATCCGCGTATGTACGCGGTTATCGGGGAAAAGGCCGCGTATATCATTTTTATAATGTTTTTAAGGATGGTCAATGATACATCAAAAGGCAATAAATGGTCCATAGGGGATAATGAGTCTGCAGCGGGATAGGGGAAGGCCATACAATGTGTGATTCACCTAGTGTGGTGAAATCAGCTATAACATATATGTATATCAACAAGTAAATATGGTTAGTGAACCATGTGCTAGTCAAAGTGCAATGACATTGTAATGTGATATACACACGCAAAATAATAATACCCAAAATTAATTGCATAAGGGAACAAGAGAACGAGGCATGATTTTCCCAAGGCTAGGAAAGGTGTGTATCAATCCATGATGCCAATAGGTGAAAACCAAGTGTACATGAGAGGACATATGAGCCATTAGTTTTCAAGTTGACTCATGTGCCCTAATCATTTAATGCTGCCAAGAGTTAGGTAGTTGAGAAAATTATTGTCTTGTGGAAAGGGAGGCACAGGTTTGAGTTTTATTGTGTCAGTCACCCTACATAACTGGGAATGTGGGGTTCTTATTAGGTAAGTGATTAGTCAAATTGAAATCATCCTTAAATTATATGTGGTTTATAATTTTGCACGAATAATTCTCTTGCCTTACGTATCTCGACCTCTCATATCGAGGAGTGTGTCAAGTGGTTGGGGGGATCTACCTTTGTTTTTAGTGCGCCTATCCCTTTGTTTTTTGGAAGTAGAGAGTGGTTCTGAGTTATGTTTCGTGGACATGATTGAAATTTCAAGAGGAATTATATGAGCACATTTGTTGTGTATTTACCTTACTATTTTAGGTCCTGAGTGGCTTGCAAAATGTCTTAGCCATTAAACTATGTATGTGTTCCCTAAAGTCTTGTTGTATTCCATGATTTCCATAATGTTCGCAAGAATGTTTGAGTATATTTAACAATGGTGAATTTTCCTTTTAATCCTCTATAACATTCCCAATTGTCATAAGCACACCCATAATTGTTGAATCCTTCCCTAGTATCAACCGCATGCCATATATCGTCGGTTTCTTAATGTTTAATGTCATCCTAAGTATGGTCATCATTTAGTCATGTAATAACTTGATTTTTAGTTGTACAAAGAATGGAGTATATCCCTAGAAGGAAGGTGGTTGTGCATAACCAAGATTTGTAACCCTTGGAAGATAGAAGCTTTTGGAAGGTGATTAAGGGTTTAAGTGGTATTTATGTGCACACACTGAATAACACTTGGAGGAATATGATGCATGAGGGAATACTAAGTAGTGAAGGGTGGGTAATGTGAGCCTCAGTCTAGCTAGGTAATGTGGAATCCAAGGTGTATGCAATTCTAGAGGTAAAATAGATCTGATTGTTTCCATGTAGCCTTGAGATGTTGACAGAGTGGTATTGAGTACCAGAGTGGTATGGAATCCCAAGTTTTATGGACAATATAACTGGCTAAGGAGACTAGTGAAGGATGAGACCTCCTAACAGCTTATTTGGTTGGGTACTCTTTCTATGCATACACTGAATAGAACCTGGAAGAAAATGATGCCTGAGGGACTCTTGAGTAGTGGAAGGGTACCTTCATCATGTTGTGTGGGGTGAATATTGGGGACCCAAAACTAATTGAGTTTGATATAGGTACCTGTAACTCAGAGGTGACTTTACTAATTAGCATTTCCCTTCCATTATGTTTGCATCTTGTTAACTTCATTGTGTGTTGTCTTGGCTTGATATGGAGTCTATGTGATTGTGGACAACCAGTTAACCCAACTATGCATTGGCATGGCTAAGGGCTTGTGCTTTTTAATTGTGAGTGATCTTGGATAGTTCCCCTTTCCTTTAGGAAATCATGCCCAGCGTGGGGGTAGCCTCTTAGCACAAATAGTATATGCTAGACAAAGTTCCTATGGTTGGGTGGAATAGTCCTCTTGTGTAGTCAATTACTTGGAGAATATACATTTTAAAAGTGTTTACTTAAGGGCTCATTGTTGTTATTTACATTCCATTGTATGAATGTTGAGTTGAATGATGAAGATACATGTTGTAAATAGTGACTGAGAATATGAATCGCTTAGTTAGGATAATCATAATTCTTGATGTCTAAGTGTTGGATATATGATATTGCACTTCATGAAATGCTCACATAGATGGATGTATTGTATTTAAAGTCTCGTTATGCATACATCATTAACTCTACAAGAAGTCAGTGACCAACAATTATAAGTTGAAGTTTCCATGTGGTGGTTGTCGTGCACAGTGGTTGGCACATACTAGATAGGGTTGTCACATGAAAAAACCATGCTACAATTAGACTTCGTGCGCACAATATATATGGAATATAGAGAAATTGATGAGAGAAAAAGTGTGCAAGGTTACTTAGTGCACACATTATCACACATAGACTAAATTTGATGTGCACACTACGTCCCTTAGAGTAAGAAAAATATATGGTGGATATTGTTGGATAATAAATAAACTTGGCAAAAGAGACATAAATGTCTCTTTATTAGATGAAAGAGTATCCCCGTGGTTGTGATGGACCACTACGGTCGTTGGGCACATGACAAAGGTCATGGGATTGAATTGTAAAGTGTATACCAAGTTACAAGAACTTGATGAAGATGGTTCCATTTGGATTTTAATCCAAGTAGTGTTGGATGCCAACAAGAGTCAATTGCACAAGTGCACAAACAGATAAGTCTTGATCCAATGGAAAGATATGCAACCATAAGGCACCACATGGGAACTAATAGCGATTCAACAACAATTTCTTCACCTTCATCCTTGAAGACAATTTTTCTCTTGACATGGAGATCATTTTATCAACGTAATGTAACCTCCCTACTTTAGGCTACATAAGAGTTAGTTAAGTAAAGCATGCGGTCATTTCCTTTGAATAAAGGCCATCAGATATTACTGGATAATATATTAATGTAAAACTAGTCTCTCTGTTAATTAAGTCCCATTAGGTAATTCATGTCCTCATTAATGATGAGACTACAAGCAGTTAAAGTTTTTTTCTATTTAAAAAGCTATGAGTCTATGATTCTTTTCTCGATTACTATTGTATTTGTAGCATTTCATTTTAATTGTCTTTATATTTGATATTCTACATTATACTTTCTAGATTTTATGCATTATAAATCTCTATATACTAGTTGTATTCTAATTATAAATATTAATAAACTCGAATAACCAAAGACATCCCTCCAAGTGATCCTTAACATTTTTTCTTAGAACTTGAGTCTCTTATAAAAACTGAAATAATATTATAATTTAATTGCTTGAAAACCTTAAATAACTCCTCACAAAAACCCAACCTCCAAAAGATTGCAAAAACCTTATGATCATTAAGCTAAACTAGATCCCACATTTGCTACTCAAATGAAAAATGCTTTTAACAAGACAACCCAACATCCAAGCAATAACAAAAACTTATTGACCATCAAAGCCAAAAAGATGCAACACTTCTATCACAAATGAAAAATGCCTTTACACCTCTCTCAATATGTATACCATTTAAAGATAATCTTAGTTTGATAAAGTTCATTAACTTTGATTAAAACTTCGATCACAAATAAAAAATGCCTTTGCACCTAACTTTGATTAAAGTAGATGAACTTCGTGGAAGAAAATTGTTTATAATATTTTTTATAAATCTAAGATTGCACAACCTTAGTATGGTATATAGATCAACTTAGTGAAAGAAAACTATTTTATAATATTGAACATTGCTTATATTAAATCTAACAAGGGACTTCAAATTTTCTATAATCCAAATAAAATCAAATAAAAATATAATGTATCTATGTTCGTGGACTCTGAAGCGAAGGATTAATGAGCAAATAGGTATTTTTAAGTCCTAGGAAAATTTGATCGACATTGTTTTCATTTCAGGAGAGAAAAAACTTTTGAAAGGTGGTTTTCCTTAATGTGTTTTTTGGAAAAGCTTTTAGGCAGCAAGTTTCACATGGACTACACATTACCATGTCATAAAAATTCAGTTATCACATCAATTATTTTATTTTTTTTATTAATTTTTTTCCAACTACCACAAAGTGAACTTATCACATGAGCTATTTTTTTATATTTATTTTTACCTTCATATAAGTTTTTATTTGAGATTTGGGGTGGACTAGGACCTATGCTTTTTCATCCATGGAGGAGGATGAGACAAGTGTATTGTTGATTGATTCTATGGCACTAGTTCAAAATTGGAAATAAACAATTATAAAAAAAGAAAAAGAAAATAACTAGTAGCTAGATGATGAAATGATAACTTGTAGCAATGCATGGATAAATCATAACTGGATAAGCAAGAGTTCATAATAATTAATAGTTGATAAATAGATAACAGTAAGAATGTTGGTGATAACATGTAGTTAGGCATGGATAACTCATAGTTGAACTTCTTTAACTACAAGAAGAAAAAGAATAAAATAATATTTACAAACTATGTTCCATTTAATAACTATCTTTTAACTATTTGATCCCTACAGACTTGACTACACATTATCACATAGACTACACATTACAATACCATTAAATATACCATTAAATATATAAGATAAACTACACATTACAATACCATTAAATTTAATTATTATATAGACTATTTTGAACTGTCACAAAGTTTATGTAAAGTTCAGTTATCGCATGTCAGTTATAATTTTTTCTTATAAATAAGATAGGTGTGAAGTGTAATATAATTCAAATCGAGTTAAGAGTCTCTAGAGCAATTGGATTCCTCCGTCTAAGACTATGGAAACCGCCGAGCTGATGAATGTCAAGAAGGACGAGGAAAGCTCAGTGTGGTGGTCTGAATTGCCTTACCATATGGAGACTGGCGAGCTGATGAATGTCGATAAGGACGAGGAAAGCTCACTGTGTTGGTCTGAATTGCCTTACCATATGGAAACGGGCGAGCTGATGAATGTCGATAAGGACGAGGAAAGCTAACTGTGTTGGTCTGAATTGCCTTACCATATGGAAACGGGCGAGCTGATGAATGTCGATAAGGAGGAGGAAAGCTCAATGTGGTGGTCTGAATTGCCTTACCATATGGAAACGAGCAAGCTGATGAATGTGGATAAGAACGAGGAAATCTCAGTGTGGTGGTCTGAATTGCCTTACCATTTGAAAGAGGATATATTGGCATGTTTACCGTTACATTCTCTGTGCAGATTTTCGGCCGTATGCAGTGAATGGAATGCTCTCTTTTCGTCCACAAAATTTATAACTAATGTATGGGCAAAGGCGATTCCCAACCGTAAGCCATTGCTTATTCTCTGTAGTGCAAAGCCCAGCGTGCCATCGATGGTTTACAATTTCTTCACGCGAACATGGAAGACCTTTATTTCCTTTAACTTCCTGCAAGGAGTGGAAACCCAAAACCCAGAGACTCACCTTAACTACTCCGGATGTGTTGACGGAGTCTTCGTGGTGAGTACGGGTGGCACTCCTCTCAGTACGTATCATGTCTGCAATCCTCTCACTAGAAAGTCGTTACAACTTGAGCGAACGTCGACAATCCTCGACATCAGCTGCATGGATAGAGGTGGTGAAGATCAACGAGCGTACAAAGTGGTGGTCATAGGCACACGCGAGGATTCGGAGGACGACGATGCGAGGATTGTGGTAATCTACGATCCTTCTCAAATTGGATGGAGGGTGGCTGGGGAATTGCCCAAAAATCTTTGGATAAGAAGTATGGTCGTTTGCAACGGGTTCGTCTACGCTACAGCATTCAATACTGAAGATGATTTAGGCATTCTGCGTTTCAACATCACAGATGGGACGTCAAAATTTTCAAAGCTGCAGGGGGACATCACAGAAATCGATTGTTATAATACATTGTTGACCTGGAGGTCGAGACTTCTAGTGGTCGGAAAACTTTATGTAATCAGGTTCCAATCTTTACCGCCGGAACAGGAGCCAATCTTTATATGGGAGCTTGATTCAAACTCAATCTCATTGACTGAGATTGCCAGAATACAATTGTCTACCTATTTTCCTAGATGTATAGTTGTGGACGATTGTATATGTTTCATCACAGGAATGAATGAGTACCGAACGTCAAAGGTGGAGGTAGCCGTTTACAACATAAATAGAAGAACATGGGAATGTCTTCCTAGCTGTCACATGTCCAACTCAGTGTATGCTATGGCCTTTGAAGCTAGGCTAGGCTCACTATGAAGCTTTACTGAACTTTGAAGCGTTTTATCTGATTTAGTGATTGTGAGAATTGTAGTTTTCATTTAAAAATAAAACTGTTAGAACAATTTCTTATTTTTATTATATATTATCAGAGTATGAAAACAAAATGATTTTTTTTAATTAAACTTATTTTTTTATAAGTTATAAGTTATTTATGTATCAATTATTTTTTATATTATATTTTAATAATGGTTTAGTTTGAATTTATAATTATAGAATCATTGTCTTGCTGTTATTTCTTTTTACTGTTAAAAGAAGAGAATAAAGATATTTATTGTTCTAGTATCTTTTTCCAAACATCATAAGATTTCCTTGTGTAGTTGTTGAATTAATAAATGTCTCTTTGGCTTTGACAACTTCTTTTTTGGGGATCATTAAGACCTTTAGACCGTTATGTAAATATGCCAAGTCTTTTGAGAGGAAGTTTCTATTAAGTGGGATCGAGAATGCAGAAAGATCTCCCATGTTAACAATCTTATTTTTTTATATTGTGTTCTATTTGTGTGATAATGGTAGTGGCCACACCAAAGCGACAAATTATATGGTAGTGAATAAAACACACTATAACACTTCCTAAATTGTTATAAGAAGTCTAAGCGGAGATGGGAGACTACGATCTGCTGAAATTCTTCACTCATGGCCTCAGTTAATTTAATGAAGTTAATTGTTACAATGATGATAACTTATATTGATTGAAGGATGGTGGGGAATAATGCCAATCAAGTATAAGCTCCATATCCCATATAAAGAAGGGCTAAGGCGAATTTATGGTAACTAATTCATGTGATGAAGCATGGATGATATTTCTATGTTTCTTACATAAGGGACAACAATTTACAAACAAACTCTACAATAGTTGGCTTCTGATACTTTAATAAAACTGGTAACGAGGGACGATGTTAGTGCAATGCCATGCTTTGCCTCTAATAATGATTCCAGATAAACATGTTAAGGATCAAGCATCTTGCTACTAGTGATGCTCTTACTGGTGCTGGTAGTTTCGGTTCAATCGGTTTTAGGTAAACTCAATAAAAAGGATTCAATGGCTGGTGGTGGGTAAGCCGGGTAAACTTCAATGGATTAGGGGTTAACCTATTCAAATACACATGTTGCTTCCACTTAGTAAATTGGCTAATTCAGTGAACCATAGCTACTGATGGCTCTAGAAATGGAAGGTATGCTAAGCAAGGTGCTTCCTCTATAAATGACCTTGGAACCGATTACTTCCACTGATGCTTACCCTTGGGTATCAATATCGATCCACTCTTGTTTTTTTCTCTGTTGTTATCCATTGCTCTAGCTGCTTAAATGGCTATGGGTGGGTACGAATAGTAGGGTTAATAGCTTTGCTTTTTTCTCTGTTGTTATCCCTTTTTCTCTAGTTACTTAAATGGTTGCTCGGGTAATAAAGACAATAGTAGGCTCAAGGCATGGATCATGATGATAAAGCCAAGATAACAATCATTGGGACAATGAGGTCACCTCAGTGAAATGATAGCTCTATCTGTATTAAAGAGAAGTTAAGAATCATAATTAGATATGCCCCATTTCTATCTTAGTTAGATATGCCCCCCATTTACAGCTCTCCTCATGAAGAATAATATCCGAGTCTCAATGAAGAATAAGGGCTCTCCTCATCCTGTTTAATGGGTACATATGTAGATCTCTCTTTCTATCTGTGTCATGTTTCTCCCCCTACTCTAAGCTTAATGTTTCATTGTAAATTATATTCCTAATATGATTTATCCTAGAATATATTCTACTATATGACACTGTAATCATATATTAGAAATTAGTTAGGAATAAATCTAATTTTTATTGGTATAGGGTACTCTCAAAATATTCTTCGAGCTCCACAGCGAAATCATAAAGTAAAATTTTAGTGAATGTTTTGATAGCTTTGATTTTATTAAATTAAAAAATTATCAACTTCTAATGTATTATGTAGACTACTCAAAATTTTCCAAAAAAATGTGTATCTTTTAAAGTCCGAACTTTCTCATATTAGGCTATGAAAATGTGTGTCTCTTTTTTACTTATTTTCGAAAAAAAAGGTCTCTCATATTATTTCTGTTAGGCTATGAAAAAGTTAGAATTTATAACTAAAAATAAGGTGCAAGAGTGAGACTACTTAAAGCATACTAAAAAAGGATTAAGCCAATCCATGATAAAGAAATTGAAAGATTAAACTAATCCCTGATAAAGAAACTAAGTGAGAATAGATTCATAAACAACATGGAGTAATGTAGTAACTTATTTTTCAGTGAAAAAATAATAGATTTAGATTTAGATTTTATTTTTATTCATTTTTGAATAAATGGATTTCTATTTTGAGTTTGATTTTTATTTGATTTTTATTATTATTAATTTTTGAATTGATTAAAACAAAAAAAAGAACTATATATAGTAAACTTTGTAAGATAAATTCTACTTTATGAAAATGTTATTGATTGTTTCTTACCACAGAAATAATGTTTCAATCACCTCTCGTCTTAATCACCTCTCCTAGAAGCCGAAATTCGTAGGAAAAATTAAAGTGGTATAGAATGAATATCTTTAGAAAGGAAAATAAATAATGATGAGATGATACTCATAGGCCTTGAGAAAAATTAAAAAACTTAAAAAAAATTAAAATAAAACATGATATTAATCTTTTCAATGCATATGCAAAACTACTATTTAACTAATTTGAATGCCTAATAATAAATATTTAAAATGATGAGATGGTAATATTTAAAAGTGATGAGATGATATCAAAATTAAAGAAATGAAGTAAAAGATTGAAAAATATAACAAAATATTAGTATTTTCAATTTATATTCAAACTATTATTTAAATTTTATGCCAAAATAATTATTTAGATATGTCAAAATCATTAATTTTAGATAGTAAAGTTAAATCTAATGTTATCCAACCATGTTAATAGTTCACTTTACCCAATAATTATGGTAACGTTTACGTTTACCAGTTTGATTTATCCTTGCATTATGTTATCCAATTTAGTACTTCATCATGATCATGTTAATTAATTTATCGTTATAATAACAAAAGAAAACTTATTATCTCTAATTTAAATAACTATGTTAATATAGTATAATTTATATTTTATTTTTAAGTTGATAGGTGTATATATTTTTAAATTTTGAGGTGGACTACAATCTATGCTTTTTCATTTAAGGATGAATGAGACAAGTATAGTGTCCAGATTTGATTTTATGGGCATCGTCCAAGATTAAACAAAATTGACACAATTGTACTATTCAGATATATTCTATGGGCGTCCTCCAAAATTAATAAAGTCTATAGGTGTATATATTTTCGAATCTTTGGGTGGACTACCATCTATGTTTTTTCATCTACTGACTAGAATGAGACAAGTATAAATTAAACCAAAATGACACAAGTGTACTATCCATATTTATTCTATGGGCGTCCTCCAAAATTAATAAATTAATCATTTCAAAAAATTAAAAATTACCTTAATTAACATGTGATAACTACATTTAGTGATAATTCTAAAAATTAAAATTAATTTTCAACTATTAGATACAACTACTAGCTTAACTCCATCTATTATTAGATACAACTATTAGCTTAACTCCAATGATCCTAGAACTATTAACTTAAATTAATTCTAATCACATTTATATTCGATAACTATTAGCTTAACTATTAAATACAACTATTAGCTTAACTCCAATGATTTTACAATTATTAGCTTAGCTTCAACTCTAATCACTTAAGGCTTAGTCCAAGAGCATGAGTCTAGCTAATCTGTAGTCACATGTATGAGTCCAACTCCTAATAAACTCCTACAATTCGAAATGGGGAATCTAGCTAATATACACTTCTTAAATTACATGTTTAGGTTTTCCATATAGATATAAATAGAACACCCACATAGTTTGTGGCACGTGGATAGGGATCAAATGGTTGAGAGATAGTTATGAAATCGAAAATATTTTGTTATTCCTCATATTCTTCTAGTTAAACGGTTCAAGTGTGAGTTATCCATGCCATGAATTGTTGGTTATCCATTTATCAACTATGAGTTATCCCTGCATTGCTAACACTTATCCATTCATCAATTAGCTACCAATTTTTTTATATTCCAGTTATCCATTCATCAATTAGCTACCAATTCTTTTAAATTCCTTTTTTATAATTGTTTATTTTGAATTTTGAACGACTGCCATAGAATCAATCTCAACAGTACACTTGTCTCATCATTGTTAGTAGATGAAAAAACATAGGCCGTAGTCCACCCCAAATCTCAAATAAAAATGTTTATGGATGTAATTAGGTTTTCAATTCTTTTTAAAGGAGGTTAGTCTAACTCATAATCAACAATTTCAAAGAAATCAGCTTCAACTATTGGATTATTAGATACAACTATTCAGTTAAGATACTATTGGATTATTAGATACAACTATTTAATTATTAGTTTAAATACATTGATGATACAACTATTAGCTTAACTTCAACTCCAATCATGACTTTTACTTGAATTGCAATTCCCAATATATTCACTTTTAAATTAACTATTAGATACAACTATTATCTTAACTCTAGACAATGATTTTATAATTATTAGTTTAACTTTAACTTCCCTTATATTGGATAACTATTACATAACTATTAGATTATTCCAATAATGACACAACTATTAAATTAAATTTAGATGAATCTTTTAGCATGAGAAGTTGACCTTGATTTCATGGAAACCATGCACCAAGAACAATCACTTAGGTAATGTGCAGCTTATGTGAGAGTTGAACTCCATCTGGCACTTGGGAGTTGAATTAATGTGCATAAGGCTTAGTCTAAGATTTATATAAACTTTTAAATTAACTATTAGATACAACTATTAGATAAATAAAGTGGTTGTTATATTAGTTTGACTATTAGATATAAGTAATTGACACATTCTTTAGTAAAAAAAAACATTATCAATGTCACATATATATATATATATATATCTTGGCTTATTTCAAACATATTAATCTTAGTAATATGGTTGTTGTTAGTAATATATTATAATGTATATAATATAATGTTTGATATTTACTTTTTATTATAATTTTAATATTTTAAAAAGTAAAATTAATTATGTTGATAGGCATTAATATCTTAGAATTTTGGGGTGGACTATCATTTATACTTTTTCATCTATGGACAAGATTGAGACACATGTATTGTCCAAGTTAATTTTACGGTGGTCAAAATAAACAATTAAGAAAAAAAGAATATAAAAAATAATCTGTAGTTGATGAATGAATAACTAAAAGTTCATGACAAATAACTAGAAAAATGTGAAAGAAAAAAAATATATTGGTTTATAAATAGATAATTCGTAGCTAATGCATGAATGCATGGATAACATACATGAATGCATAGATAACATATAATTTGAGGTGGACTAATAGTTAACACATGGTAGTCAAGTATATATAGCCTTTTAAGTATATATATATAAAATACTTATTCAAACAATTTATTGAAAGCTGGTCAATTATATCTTAAAATAAAATAAGTAAGCAATCTTGTAAATATAGAATACATTATATTCAAACAAGCCTTTCCAAACTGCAACTACCATTTCCACAAACTGAACTGAATGATCGATCAACTTTCTGCAATCTAATTTTATTTATTTATTGTATTTCTAGGTGAAGACAAATCAATAGACTATGGTATTGCCAGGTGAAGGCAGATCAACATCTCCACGGCTGTGTTTGTCTAGCTTTTTGGAGTTTGAAAAGAGGAAAAAACATGACTACACGCTGCAGAAGAAGTGATTCATGGAGGAACTCTGGACCATTTGATGCAGATGCAAAACCTATAACTCCTTACTTCATCCTACTATTTCATCTCTTTCACGTTGGATTGCAAACGATGATATTGTTGGACGTGGTTGGGATGGAGTTGGATCAGCCCGTTTGTGGAAAAACAACCATAATTTCTGCAGCCCTGTTAACCCTGGAGATGATTGGCGCACCCTCTCCTGCGAACTGGTTCGCTGCCATAATAGCCAAGCTCGTCTAATCTAACCTTGATTCTGCGGTCTAGGCTGATCAATAACACTAGAATCTCTTGGTTGGATCTGATTTACAATAGTAAACAGCAGAAGATCAAAGCATTTCCTTAGTCAAAACCTCTTCAGAATCGCAGAATGTTCACATCCTATTGAAACAGAATTACAATATTGATATCATGGCATGCTTAAGATTAAGCTTTGCAGACTGGTGAATCTAAGCATGACCTATATTGATTTGGAAGTCACGAATGATATTTATTAGATATGGTTTACAGATTAAGTGTAAATGATATATATTATATGTGGACTATGAAAACGTCTTTACTTCATATACCTACCTCTGGATTATCAGTTACAGTCGTCCACTGGATTACATGATTGGCAAACCTTGCTCAAGACCAGGCAACAGTCTACTTGACCAGACCACAACGGAAATACTTATAATAAATAGAGAATGTACTAGTGAATGAAGTGTGAATCCAGTCGTGATGAAGCACGGCATGATCACACCTCATTAAACGAGAATAGTGCAAGTCAATTTGGATCTGGTGGAGTATTGCTTAGGAATTTGGGGTTTGGAAAAAACTAAAACGCATTATTCAGACAATCGATCGGACGGTCGACAAGAAGGTATCTATGACAGCATGGGCCATCTTTATTTTTATGGATTTTAATGGAAAGGGTCACAGTGCTACTTGCCAAAAACGAATGGACATGCATGGCACTATTTCTTAGAAAGTAAGATGCTGAAAACAGTATGCACGGCCACTTGGGTTGGCCATTAGGTCTGGCCATGTGAGCACTAGACATAAATCAAATTCAATGAATGCATATGTCACGATACACTGTTTTTTACGGTTGTGTACTAAGCAGCTGCATAGTGTTGTTTATTTTTTTAACAACCTTGAAAACTTCTGTCACTGATATGAAAACCAGGGTTCTAAGCCAGTGTTTTTTACAGTTTTGGAAACTTTAATTATCGATATAAAATAAAAAACCAGGGTTTCTAAGCCAGTTTTTTTTACAATCTTGAAAACTTTAATTACCGATATAAAATCAAAATTAGGAATAGAAGCCAACTTTATGTAGGATGAAAGAACTAGCTGTCCAACAAAAATAGAATTGTCAACCATATTGGTCATATGTTCTAATGCAAGAAAGAACTACTACTCCCAGCAGGATCTTGAAGTTTCAGCCCCAAAGAATATTGAAGTTGATAAAACTGGACAAATTAAAACTAACCATTTAACATTAAACACCTGACAAACTTTTTGGCTTCCCTGAAACAAGTGTGAAAGATTATTAAACATTAAGCACCAAACAAATTTATAGCTTTTTTTAAATAAATATAGAAAGATGGTTGAATATTCTCATCCAATGACTTTTCCATACTGGCCTAGTACTCTGTCTGTAAAATAAGTTTGGTGATTTAAATAGTTTTAACTTGGCTAGCCTTATTTATCAAATTTGGCCAAAAATACATAGCATGCTGCAGAGTATTAAATGCTGCTGTAACAACTTTGTAGACCATTGAATTTTAACCATTTGAGATTCAATGGTCTATATTGCTGCTAGTGAGGCAACATTTAATACTCTGCCACATACAAAGTATTTTTGTATTTTTGCCAGTCTTTTAAGAGTCTGTCCACTGTCAGCGTTGCACTATTCTCCATGGCATAATTTATGGTGAATCGGTAATGTCGTTAGGTCGGGGTCCTTTTCCGGCATCCTGCTTGAACAACTCCGATTTAGACATCCTGTAGGCTGCACACCATCCATTAAAATGCCTTTCTGGTTTGACTGATTTCAACGATCGCTGAGCTGGCGGCCCTGCATCATTATAAGGATATTACGGTCATTATAAGGATATTACGCTTAGTTCAAATTCAAAATTTTGAACATAACATTTTCCTCCAACTATATTTCAATTTTTTCCTTATGTGATGCTTCTCATTAGTGTTTCTCTACATTCTGTGTGCACGGCTAGTTGTGTTGTATTGTGGTTCTCTACCATGAAAGGTTACTATAAGAATTATCAAAACTTTTCTGTAGATTCTTTGAAAGGTCACTATAAAAATATCAAAACTTTTTTGTAGATTTTTTTTTAGTTAAATGAGTTATTTTTTTATAAGTTATTGCTTTTCTTTCTTTAATCAATATGAGCAGTTCTTTTATGTGCTGATGAGCTATCCTGAGTTACGATTTATCTATGGAATTAGTAGTTCTGAGTTCGAGTATACTTATTTTTGGAGTAGGAGTAGCTTTTAAACTATCTATTCTACTTACTTATTTTTTTAGTTTTAGTTTTTGGAGTAGGAGTATCCTGAGTTATGATTTTGTTTTATCTCTGGAATTAGTAGTTCTGAGTTCGAGTATACTTATTTTTGGAGTAGGAGTAGCTTTGAAACTATCTATTCTACTAGTTATTTTTTTAGTTTTAGTTCTAAAGTGCTGCTCTACACCCTGTCATCAAAATAGAGCTTATTAAAACACTTTTTACTTTGTGTTTTGATGAAGCAATAAAGAATTAAGGGGCAAGGGAAAGTATAGAAATTGTAAGTACATTTGATAAAATGGATAGCATGTATTTTAACTTTTAATTTGTCATATCAATTATATTTTATATTATGTTTTAATAACTGTTTATTTTGAATTTATAACTACTTCTCTATAATCAATTTTGTGTATGAGAATCAATCTTAACAATACACTTGTCTCATACTAATGCATAGATAAATGCAATTTTCACATTGATTCATCATTATAATAAAATTTATTAGTTTAATTATAATTAAGTTAATTAGTTTGATTCATCATTATAATAACAAGGAGTATTATCCCAGATTTAAATAAGTATCTTAATATAAATTAATTTATACTTAATATATATAATTTTAATTAATTTGATATTTGTATTTCTTCATTATTCTAATAATTAAAAAAAAATTAAACTAATTTATAAATTGTGCCTAGTCGTTTTGTCCTAATTATGTATTTTATCTTTTTGTAAGTTAAGATAACTTAATTTTATTACATTCGATATTAAAAATTAACCTTTTACTTAGTAAATTAACGATATTAAACTAACCTAACCCATGGAGTTTGATTATGTTGTTTGTAAAGAAGAAGGATGGGACATTAAGACTGGGTATTGACTATATGTATCTAAAAAGGTCATAGTTAAGAACATGTATCCATTGCATATGATATATGATATCTTTGATCAGATAAAGGGAAATATAATATTTTCCAAGACTGACATAAGGTTAGGATACCATCAGGACAGAGTCAAAGAGGAATATATCCACAAGACTTGGTATGGCCACTATGAGATCAAAATTGTGCCATTATACATCACCAATGCACCAACTACTTTCATGTTCCTCATGAATAGTGTGTTCAACCAATATTTTCAACAAGTTTGTGTTGGTATTCCTAAACGACATCGTCATCTATTCCAAAAATGAAGAAGAGCATGCAAAAAATTTGAGAATGGTATTGTAGGTGCTTACGGCACATAATTTGTATGCCAAGATAAGTAAGTGTGAATTTTATTAAAAGAAGATTAAGTATTTGGTGCATGCCATATTTTAGCAGATGGAATTTCAGTGGGTCTCAAGAATATTGAGGCTATAGTGACTTGATATATTCCCAAGAATGTGAATGATGTATGATCTTTGACGAGTTTAGCAGGGTAATAGAAGAGATTCATTAAATATTTATTCAAAGTAGGGCATCTTAACACATCACTGCAAAGGACGAATGTAAATTTCACATGGTCCAAAAAATGCAAGAAAAGTTTTTAGCGCTCGAAGGATTTCTTCATTAATGCTCCTATTTTGAATATTGCGGATCGCGATAAAGATTTTTTTGGTATGCATGAATGCTTGCAATCAATGAGTGGGAGGAGTAATTATGTAGGAATTAAATGCAACATGTTATGATTCTTGAAAGTTAAAGGATCATGAGAAGAATTAAAATATCAAAACTAGAAAGTAGTATTTTTTTCCATTAATGAAGAAAGATATCATGCAATACATAGCTAGGAATTCCAACAAGTGAAAGTTGAAAATCAACACCCAACATGATTACTACAACCAATTTCCATCCCTAAGTGGGTGTGGGAAGAGATATCTATGTATTTTGTTGTAGGAATGCCAATGGAGCCAAAGAAGCATGACTCGATCATGGTGGTGGTAGAAAAGTTTACCAAAGAAATAAATTTCATTCAAGTCAAGTAAATGAATAAGACTATTGGCATCGTGTAAATTTTCATGAAGGAAATTTCAATTTGCATGGATTTCCTCAGTCAACAATCTCATACAAGGATATAATTAGCATCAAATTTTTGGAAAGTACTATTCAAGGATTTAGAAACTCAACTCTATTTTGGCACATCATACCATCCTCAAACATATGGTCATAAATAGAGGGTAAATCAAGTGCTAGAATATATGTTAAGGATGTATGTAATGGATAATCCATATAAATGGGAGGATTACATACATCAAGCTGAATTTTATTACAACAATGACCACTATGCATCATTGCAAATGAGTCCATTTTAAACCATTTATAGCAGGAAATGCAGGACTCCAGTAAGTTGGGAAAACCAGGTAGATAGAGTGGTGATTGGGTTGAAAATAAACAAGGAGATGGAGCAAGAAATAGGAAAACAACACAAGACAAGAAGAAGAGTTACGCAAATATGAAAAGAGTGCAGAGATAATTTACTGTTGAAGACCTGTTTATTTGAGTGTGAAACCAAGGAAGAGATCTATAAATCTTGGAAGTTTTTCCAAGTTGGAACCAAAATATTATGGTCCTTTTGAAGTCCCTGATAGAATAAGAGTAGTTGCATATATAATTGCGTTTCCTATGCATATGAAAGATCATAATGTTTTCCATGTCTCATTACATAAAAATAATATACATGAACCTAATCACGTCATTGATTGGAATGTGATTTAGGTGGAACCGAGGGGAGAGTTCCAACTTGATCCTATGTGCATAATAGGAAACAAGAATTCTAAGCTCCAGAAATGATCCATCGACTAGGTAAAGGTGCAGTGGAAGCACTTTGGTCCAATTGAGGCTATGTGGGATCTAGAAGATGCCATGAGTTTGGCATACCCATTTTTGTTTAGTTATGAAGAGAATTAAGGACAATATTGTTTTAAGGGGGAGGGTACTATAATGTCCCTATTTTTGAGAACTTGGTATAAACCAATGTTATCAGAACTAGACCCATCATCGAACTAGTAGATCCCAAAAAATATGAACCTGAACTGGACAGGGAAAAAAATGGACCAAAAAATTGGTCGACCAAAAACTAAAAAAATATTCAAATTTTGTAAAACAACATATATAGTCTTGTGCATCTATATGAATCCAAATCATTATACACAAATATGTTATCAACCCAAATGGCACTTCTCCATCCAAGTGCCGACATTCTTTATGTTGGTACAGAAAAGGACATATTAGGATTGAATTTTGACAAAGCACTATAGATGGGCATGACTTGGGATGCATTTACCCTTAAACCAACTTGCTATATAATTTTTCTAAGTGTTGAGTTGTGTACACAACTATCCCCATTGCAACTCACGTATTGTACGCCACTATCTGCATTGCAACTGACGTACACTAGCATACGCTGGTTTCCTTTGAGCAACTCACGTGTCATATGGGGGTTTCCTATATCAATAGTCGTGTACACCTTAGTTTGACCTTAAAAATATAAAACATGATTAATTGAGATTAGTTGGGCCCTAATCATTAACTATCCCAACTGTTTCAACCACCCCAACCTTCGAAATCACTATATTTCCCAAAGTATAAATAGTTGCCTTAGGGAGGATATTAATCAATCAAGATTGGAGTAGCAGAACTTAGAGTCCTTTGGTTGTAGAGGAGTCCTTGTTTCAGAAGCTGGGTTGTACTCTTATGTCATTCACTGATTGTTAATAAAGAGAATTCTTCTTCCAACATTGTGTTAAGTCTATTTCATTATTGTGGTTAATGAATGTATTTGATTATATATTTGATATATTGTTTATCTAACCTCTTATATATACATGCATGAGATATTACTTGGAGAATTTTCTCTTTACAGGTGAAAGAGGTGCATCCTTGGAAGCTTTGGGGTCTTCTAGAACTGGTGACTCCGCTGGGGAGTCCAGCCTGCTATGGGTTAGTCCTGTAGATACTTTCCCAATATTTTCTCTGATTCAATGTATGGTTTTCTATCTTGGCTTTGATTTGCAGTAGTGTTTTAGAGACCTATATTATTTTTTCTTTCTGAAAAATTTTTGTTGTGTACGCGGGTTGTTGTGCTACACAATCGTGTACAACAACTTGTATATGCGGGTTTCTATATTGGACAGTTGTGTACATTACATGGGTTGTTCTATTAGACAACTGCATACATCTTTTAGCAGCAATTTTTTTGGGGGTAGGGTTGCTTGTCCCTGTCTATTTGGATTTTTCTTTGCTTTGGGGTCTTCTAGTGCTGGCATCTTGATGTAGGTCTGAAAGTCCTGTACACCATACTTTGTGCTTTTCAGTAGGCCCTTGATTTTTTGTTGTTTGAGTCTTCTTTCACTTAGCAATTTGAAGTGGATTATCCTGTTTGAGTGATAGGTTCAGTGCTGTGTATCTGAATCAGTGATCAAGATTTTAGATACCTTGTACTCCGTACTACTTTCGAGTAGTTTCAGTTTGTCACTTGCCCTTTAGTAATTTCAGTGTATTTTATTCATTGTTTCTTCCCAAGCTAGGTGTTTGTCAAGTCTCCTCCTTAGATGGTTGAATTTGGTTCTTACAAGTCTACTATACTTCATATTGCTTTCTTTATGGTCTGATTATTCAAGCATACTCAAGAAATTTTGCATTTAGATGCATAGTAATTTTTGAAGAGTTTGAAAAGTGAAGAAAAACATTGGAAACATCTGCATTTCAATAGCATATTGTAGTTTTATTTTCAGCATTTTGGAATAAAATCTCAAAGAATACAAAAAATAAGTCTTAGTCTTCTCATACTTAGTTATAATTTCATTAGTTCATATCTACAAAAAGAAAAGAAGCTTGATTTAAGTAGTTATAATTTGTTTTGGAATTCATTTTATACACCTTTTTACTTTTCTTATTGAGTCTATAATGTCATAGTCATTCACGCTACTTACCCTCTGACTAAGAATAGCCCTTAAAATGAAAGCTATAATTTAAAATTTATTAGTAAGTTTTGTTTTATAGGGTCATACACCCACTAGCTTAGGCTAGACTTGTGGGATAGGAAGTGTAAACTCCCCATAAGTACTTAAATTCAGACATAGTTGACCAATTTATAGGTAAATCCTTCTGTGTGTTGATAATATCTGGGAAGCTCCTCTCAAACGAGAGTTAAGTACGAGGCCGCGTGGAGGCTTGGACTGAGGAGATAACCCTCTGATTCCTCGTCAAAATGTAGACCAAGGTTTTTGCACATCTGGGGATTCTGTCTTACACAAATTTTTGGGCTTTGATACCCAGCCCATGTGTACGAATTAGGCTTGCGACTGTCCCCCTAGAGTATTGATATAGTTAAGGTAGCCTTTAGTCTCTTCGACATCTAGGATTTATACACAGGTAAACCGGAAGGATATTTCTGGTTCACCTTGAATAGGCTTGGAAGGTAACCCTTGTTAAAAGTGTAGGAGGGTGGTGGGTGATTCCTCTACTTATGCCTAAGAACCTCTTCATGGACGCCAAGAAACTGTCTCTCATCTTTCTTCGGGAAAGCATATCTTATACCCCTTGTGATTGTTGAGACTTTAGGAAATTTTGTAGTGATTTCTCTATGGTTTGTCTATGTTTAGCCAACCTTAGGGTGTGAAGAGTCAAATTTACAATCCTGGAGGACCAATCTGTCAGAAGGTCACGAAGGTTGCAAAACCTTCCTCTGCTTATCACGTTGGAACCTCCACCTCCCCCTCAAAGGTGGAGATTAGACATGGACAGTTATTTCGAACCAATAGGAATTAGTGAAGTTCTAGGTGAACCAGAACTTAGGACAGACCAGTTTGATTTAACTACAGTTGAGATAGAAGACTTACAGGCTGACGAGTTTGCAAGGAACTTTAATTCACCTCTAACTGACTTAAACGATCAGGTGATCATTTAGGTTTTTCCTTTCAATTCACTCGTGATTGGTGTCCCTCTGGGCAGACTAATGTCTGCTGCAAGAGAAAGTTCTTCTACTTCCACCTCAGCCACTCTAGCTGAAGGGGTGCCACCTCCCCCGGTGGGTGCCCCTAGAACAAGTATACCTACTACAACTTTAACTCTAGCTAGCCGGGTGGTTCAACCACCGACTCCCACAAATTTAGTAGGTACTTATGGTGGTGTGATCATTGCGATTCCTAGTGTACCTTTAATTCCTACTTCCTTCACGCACACTACTCAGAGTAGTCCTATAGGATCCTCGGCATTGTCCAGAGTTTTCCTTGGAATGGGGGGCACATTCCCCCATCCACTCCATATGTAGGCCCAACACCCGCATATGTAGGGGTGCAATTCAGAAACCCTAATCCTTGTTGTCAAGGTTTTCAAACTTCGATTTCAGCTCCTTTCATGAGATCTCCTTTCTCACTTTTCAGTAGAGGGATACCTCCTACTGTGTTCCAAACCCCAGCTTCGACTGGGGTAGCTAGAACCTCATACACTGCACCGCACATAAACAATCCACTAGGTTATGGATGGAATCCTTTCCAAAGCATCCCAACCACTTCGCAACCGGCAGCAGGGGGCAACCTCGCCTTCACATATGGGAACATGGGGGCAAGTCCCTCTAATCCCCAAGATAGTACTTTTAATGCTCCGATTAGTGCCAAGCTCCCTTCCCTAGAAACATTAAACTTGCCATATTTGTCAAAACTAATGAATGACCTGGTGAGACATAACTCCTCCTAGACACTCATTCCTACCAAGATGCCCTTGGACATTATGAAATTCAAAGGCAAAGTTGGTGATGATCTAGGAGCTCATGTCATCACTTTCCATTTGTGGTGCTCTTCCAACTCACTGAATGAAAATACAGTTCGATTGAGACTGTTCCAAAGAACACTAACCAATACTGCAGCAAAATGGTACATTGAACTGTCTTTTGATACATTTGATAGTTTTTGGGACTTGGCTAATGTATTCCTCACTCACTTCCAACTTCCTATCCGATACGATTTCGAGACAAACTTGTTGTCTACCTTTCGGTAGGACAAGGCCACTCATATTTTAGATCACATCCAAGAGTGGAGAAGATGGAAGAGCCTTATCAAAGTCACTATTCCTCTCGAGTTTTTACTAGAATGGTTCCTTAAATCCCTATTTCCATATATATCTAAGGATGTATCTACTTTGGGGGTGACCAATGAGGAAGAGGTTATCCTCGAGGCCCATTAGCGAGATTTGATATATTCTCAGTCTAGGATTTTATATGAGATCATCCATGATGCACCGAGGCCAACGCACAATGTAGAGAAACCTAAGCCTAGACCCTGTGTCGATGGTGTGGTTGGTTTTGTGAAATCTCCCACTGTAGATTCTTTGGCTAAATAGATCCATGAGTTGTCTGTCAAACATTCTACAGGGGAGGAAACAAAGGCTGCCCCCTCACCCCATAATGCAAATGTTTTTGCACAATCCTCTCATAAGGGAAATCAACAGCCCAGTGGGAAAAAGAAGAAAGTAAAAAAAGTTGAGGGAAACCAAAACAAGCAAAAACCCACAAACAATGCTGATGGGGGAAAAAAAGAAAAGAAGAAGGTGAAATTCCCATGTAATTTGTGCCATGAAGATCACCTAACCCATCAATGTCCCCTTATGGAACAAGCTCAGAAGCTATTAATAGGCCAATAATCGGTTGTCCTAAAGGATCCTTTTCTGCAAGGATAGAATTCAACTTCAGCTTCAAATGCAACAGGGGGCACCCCAAGTGCTCCTGACCCTAATTATATCAACATGGCTCTATCCTAGACTTTAATCCAGACAAGGAACAATAACTATGAAATAGAGGCTTCAGAGAAGGGTAAGTCAATAGGTGAAACTTCCAACCCTCTCACGATTAAGAAACCTGTTGAACCTATGCCCAAGATACTGAAAGTTGTCTTCAAGAAAACCTTGCATAATCCCAATGCTAGGGCTGTAACCAACTACTCTGTAGCTGAATATTTATCCCAAACTCCTTGTGTGATGTTGGATTTAGAGGGGTTACAGAGTTGTCCTGCCCAATGAGATGCACTCTTAGTAGCCTTACGAAGTATGGACTCATCGATCCTCATCGAGAAGTTTAATTTGTTCGATGTCAAAATTCTCCTCCCATATCATGTAGCCTTATCAATAGATGTCATCCATGGTGGAAAAACCATTGGAAGGGAAGTTGTCAATGAGGGTGCTTTGACATGTGTCATGTCCCTGTCTTGTTGGAAATCTCCTGGATCTCCAGAGCTGGTTCCATCAAACACCCTACTTACTACTTTTGACGGAAGATCATTTCATCCACATGGTATCCTACCAAATTTTGAAATTAAGTTGGCAGGGAACGCAGTGTTCGTTGAGGTAGAGATGGTTGATGCACCTTTGGATTATAACTTGCTCTTGGGGAGAAGTTGGAATCACGCCATGTTAGCTATTCCATCGGCCATATTTCAAGTAGTAGTGTTTCCACACAAAGGGAATTTGGTTACTGTAGACCAACTAAGTTTTACTCAAAAAGGCCACATGGAAACTAATGAGTGCATCGTACCATTGGTTGATCAGGTTAAACCTACTTCAGAGAGCTTCGGGGCTGGAATGTATGCATCATTGATGGGCACATTCAATATTCTAGTTCTGATTAATTATCTAGGTTCTACCAATGTAGGGAAGTCTATGGCAATGGTTGTTGATAGAACATATCCTTGGGTTCTTCCTTTCCACCATGAACCTGAAGTGCCCTTATAGGCAAAGGAAGTAGCTTATCAAGATATCATTCATACCGTTGTTGATCCCATTCCAATCCCTCTCACAGTCTCACGGGAGCCGGAAGAAGCTTATCTGCTCGCTTAGGCAGTGAACTCTTTGCATTCTAAAGACTGCTTAGATATGGTTTTTCCTTTTGATGAATCCATTCTGGAATCCATGTGCAGATGAGATAGGATTTGCGAAGATCTTCACCATCGATCCTATTTTCTCCAAGAGTTAAGCAAGATCGAGAATCAGGAGTTCCATATGAGATTGGCAGGTGATGTTGATACACCTATTAATCCCTTACCGAGGGAAGGAATACTTTCAGAGGGGAATATGGAAAACATTTCTACTACCATTCCTATCAACATCTCTACAAACCCAAACGTTGTGGAAAATGTACACATCGGTGCGAACTCCTCTTCGGAGGAGATTGCGATCTATACAACCTTGTTTAAGGAATTCCATGACATATTTTCCTGGTCATATGAGGAGATTCCATGCATAGATCCATCAATAGTCAAGCATGAAATTTGAACTTACCCTGATTCTAGACCCGTTCAACAAAAGTTGAGACCTATCAATCCGCATAAAGTGGAAACTGTTAAGGCTGAAGTCGAGACACTAATGAAAGCCGGTTTCATTTACCCAATAGCTTTGACAGAATGGGTATCCAACCCCGTTCTTGTCAACAAAAATCAAGGAATGATATGCATTTGTACTGTCTTTCGAGATCTAAACAAATCCTTTCCTAAGAATAACTACCCCACGCCATTAATAGATCAAATCATTGATGCCTGTGCAGGGAGTGAATCCTTTTTCATTTATGGATGGTTTCTATGGGTATAATCAAATCCAAATTAAACCGAAAGACCAACATAAAACAAATTTCATCTGTCCTTGGGGTACCTTCGCGTACAAGAAAATATCCTTTGGATTGAAAAATGCAGGGGAAACCTTTCAGCGGACAATGAATTTTTCCTTTCATGACATTCAAGCCATTGTCGAACCCTACCTTGCTGATTTGCCAACACATTCTTGTAAGAGGATCGATCACCCAGATCACTTGCGTTTGATTTTTGAATGATGTAGATACTACAAAATTTTCTTGAATCCTGACAAGTGCATTTTTTGTGTCGAGTCAGGGAGACTGATCGGATTCATTGTTTCCAAGAAAGGCATTCAAGTGGATCCTTTGAAAGTTGAGGCCATAATAAATCTGCCTCCTCCTCATTCTATCAGGGAGCTTCAAAGCCTACAAGGGAAGTCCAGCTTCCTTCAACATTTTATTGTAAATTATGCCAAGATTACTAAAGGTTTCATGTGCATGTTGAAGCAGGACACCCCATTTGTATGGGATGAAATTGCACAACTTGCATTCAAGGCATTAAAGAAAGATTTGTTGTTGGTACCATTACTGCACCCGCCAGATTACTCTTGGGATTTTATATTGTATTTTTTCTCATCTGAGTCGACCATAGGGGTAGTACTAGTTCAAGACAATGATAAGCTCCAAGAGCATGTCATCTACTATCTTAGTCGTGCTCTAGTTGGCCCCAAACTTAGGTATTCACACATCGAGAAGTTGGCCTTGGAAGCTATGTATGATGTTCAGAGGTTGCATCACTACATCTTACTGAGGACCACGATGGCAGTGGTGGATGTTAATCCCTTCCAATATGTTTTGTCTCGATGGATAGTTGGAGGAAAATTCAATAAATGGATAGTCATTCTTCAAGAATTTGACTTAGATTTCCAATTCTCCAAATCCAAGAAATCCTTAGTTTTTGCTGAGCTCATTGCAGAATTTCTGATAGAGGAAGATGTAGCCATTGAAGAAGACTCATTTCCAAATGAGCATATCTTTTTTATCTCCACCTCTGACCCTTGGTACAGAGATATACTTGCCTATCTCTAGATTTTGAAGTGCCCTGTGCCCTTCTCGCAGGAAGAATAGCGCAAACTGCATGTACAAGCCAAAAACTACCTCATTATTGGAGATACCTTATATCATAGGGGGTAGATTATGTTTTGCATCGATTTCTTACCCACGAAGAAGCAGAGACTGTCCTAAATGATGCCCATAGTGGAGCGTGTGGGGGTCATTTATCTGGGTTAGCAACGGCCCAAAATATATTATGTGCCGGTTATTTCTGGCCCACGATCTTTAAAGATTCTGTGGAAGTCGTTAAGCGTTGTCATCCTTGTCAGCTTTACACCAGAAATATGCGGTCACATCCTGCTTCGTTATTTCCTGTCATCTCAGTGGGCCCCTTCATGAAGTGGGGGATAGATTATGTGGAATGCAACCCAATCTTGGCTGGGAGGCACAAACATATCATTTTCATTGTAGATTATTTCATGAAGTGGGCAGAGGCAATTCCCACCTATAAACTTGACGGGGAAACAACAGCTTTTTTCATTTTTAACCAAATTATCGTATGGTTTGGTATCCCTAAAGAGATTGTCACTGACCATGGCAGTCACTTCCAAAATAGTATGATGACTGAATTGACCATTATGCTAGGGTTTAGACAAGAGCATTCATCATCTTTTTACCCTCAAGCAAATGGTCAAGTTGAGGCTATAAATAAAACCTTGAAGACTATTCTCAAGTGCACTATTAATGCATCTCGTTCCAATTGGCACATCATGCTTTATCCTTCACTTTAGGCATATCGTACCAATGTGAAAACTACTATAGGGTTCTCTCCTTTTTAACTCATTCACGGATTGGAAGTAGTCACCACAGTTGAATGTGAAATCCCATCCTTAAATATTTCTATTCATGTGTTACCCGATACGATTGAGCTGGAAGAACATTTGTTACATTTAGAACATCTAGATTAACAACGTATAGATGTGCTCACAGCAAACGAAGCTCATAAAAATAGGGTCAAAAATCAATATGATATATCAGTCAAACCTTGGATTTTTTCTAAAGGGGATCTTGTCTTGCTCTGGGATCAGGATAAAGAACCCCTAGGGGTAGGGAAATTCAATTCTATGTGGTTAGGACCTTATAGTGTGTCAAAAGTGCTGAAGAAAGGTGCATATGAATTAACAGATTTCAAGGGGAATAAGCTGCCCGAGCCTATAAATGGGCTCTACTTGAAAAATTACTATGCTTAGGCTTAGCGCTTTTTCTTGTATTTTTATTGTATGTATTTTATGTACAATAGTTCGTTGGTTTGTGTTCTTATACCATCTGTGGGTTGTTACAGATGTATTTTGAGTGGTTCATAGGTTTCGCAAATGGCGCTAGTCGCCACACTTGTAACCTAGCTTCAGATGCATGGGTCATCTACTCGCCCTCGGGACAACTAGTTGCCTCTGCAGGCGCTTTCCTAGGTCCTGCTACCAATAATGTGGCCAAATATAGGGTTGTCATTGAGCTTTTATGGGATGCTTTGTCATGTGGTATCACTCAGCTGGAAGTCAGACTTGACTCTCAACTGGTGGTTTCCCAGCTCAATCGAGCTTATTAGGTGTGGAACCCTATTTTACCACGTCAATTTATGAAAGTTAGGTTATTGGAAATAAATTATGAGTTTATTACATTAAATCATATTCCAAGAAATAAAAATTCATTAAGTGATGTGTATGCTAATTATATCTTGGATTGGCACTTAACACATTTTGCATAAAAATATACAATAGATACATTACAATACACATGTAAATAAAATTGACAATATGTGTGTGTGTGTGTGTGTGTGTGTGTGAATATTTGTCCATATAGATAGGTCGAGTTTCTAATCCTTAGATCCAATCATAACTGTATAATATACAAAAAATGGATCGAAGTCCATAAAATGCTCCTAGGTATAAGCTTGACCACCCTGGTCATCATGTCCACCCTAGTCATCTGGACCATCTTGGTCCCCCTGATCATTTTGATCACCCTGCTCTCAAGCTTCTTCAACTTCCTCAGCTGCAGTAGCCTCAGGAATGTCTATGTACACAAGTACTACTCTAGCTATCCACCTCATAAGGTGTATCTATACAGGTGGTATACCAACCACTAGCTCCTGCATAATGGCAAGGATATGCTCAATACGTAAAGTAGGTACTCTTTGAGTATGCCTAGCCAACTTTCCCTTAAGAACCCTAATCAAACCATGGTCTTCTCCTGCCACAGGATGCACATACATAAGTGGATTCCTAGTAGGGTGAACTGGTCCAATATCTACATTTTAACATTTAGAAGGATTAAAAATTCTTATACATATGTATATATCTTTATGACTAAAATTTATAAATTTAAAAAATTTAAAACAAATATACCTGACACTCCCCATGCTTCTCCAAGAGGGAGGAAAAGGTCGATGTCACCTCAAAAATCTATCCCAACATATGGAAACTATTCTAGTGCTGGTAGATTTCACTCCCACCATAAGCAGAAGTCATCATCGTATACACTCTAAACCGATCCACTGCCTCCCTGCTGAAGGTATATTTCTCCCCACTTACTCAGTCTAGGCTGACGAGGAGAACAAATTGGTAGTGGTATTGCAGGACTCAAACCAGGCACCCTCTCAAAGAAAAAGGCCACTAATATGGCAGAATAACTGAAGTTTTTCATCGGCCTCATTTGTAGTCAGAGAGATGCTTCCTCGTTATCAGGATTACTCTCAAACACCAGTCATATAGGGCTCCCTATAGACATCCCACTGCAAGCCTCATTTAGTTTCAAGTTGCAAGGTGAAGTGATAATGACCCTGCAACCCTCACTATAGTACTCGCCAACATGTGTAATGGCAAGCTGCAAATATGAACAATAGGGATGGAACTACCCCTCTTTTGACTACTGGGCGCACAGTATGTATCTATGTAGTACTACACACTTAGAAGGTCACCGCCTCTACTAGTACCTTCCAAGTTAACCAGATCTCCCCATCGTGACAAACCAGAGATAAAGTAGACATCTTCAAAGGTAATCTATAGAAACTCAAGTTGTAGGTCAAACATACAAAGATCATGATCCCAATAGCTTATCATAAACTCGAGTAGGTGGACATTGGATCGCATAAGTGAGGTACAGAAGAATTTTAGCATCCCACTTTTCTGCAAAGCATTTACTGTGGGGGCATATTGTAGAGATTCTTGGTCCATGTCTTCATGCTCCCTCTCCCTCCACTCAAGCACCATGTTCCAATCTAATAACAAGTCATTGATCAAACATTAAATTCATAAAAAAAACTTTGTTTTCTGGCCCAATATAGCTTTTTCCCACCTCACGCAGTGTACGCAACTGTCCTTTGGACAAGTCATGTATGCGACTTCCTTTGAGCAACCGGCATACAAAACGCCTATACAGGACTGTGGATATACCATACCTATGTACACAATGTGGCTGCTTTGAGGACGGTGGAAAACATCAAATTTTAGTGAAAATATGAAATTTGCTTAGATCAAATGAAAGAGCATGGAGTGTAGTTTTACCTGGCACTTGCAGTTTTGAGAATTGTCCACCGAGTTGTCCGCAACGAGCAATCAAAGGTAGAGGTAAAAATTGTCTTTTTTGGGTAAAAAGTCAAATGGTGAGTTTTTAATTTCTATTTTGAACTATTTATAGAAATATTATTTTAAAAGTGGGTTTTTACCTAAAGTTCATTTTTTTATAAAAATCAAACTAATACCATGTCTTTTTCTTTAATGTGACAGGTATAAGGTCGTTTGAAGTTGTTTTTCGCTCATATAGGATAGGATTTTGGTCATTCACATGCATTTTTGCATTCACACCTAATCCATCTTAACCCTAGAATTACCACTTTGACCACGGACTATGGTATTTTAACCATTAGTACCTTGTTTATGCCATTGTTTTTCCATGGTTAGGACTTTCCTCACATGAGTATCCTCTATTAGAACCCACTTATTGTATTTTGATACTCATGTTGCATTTGTCAATAGGTTCAGGGGAGTCTCTTTAGCTATTTTTCATGCCAAATTGAGCCTCATTTTGGTCTCTTTTTACAAGCTGTCCTTTTATAAGAATCCCCACCCTTATGGAGTTTCTTTAGGCCCAGGTCTAACTCCTCAAAATAGACTTGACTATCGAGTAAACCTATCCATTCAAGCTCGTTAAGAATATGTGAATGGGCATCCACATTGGTGGTAGGTTATCTATTTCTCGGACCATGTGGAATAATACGAGAAAGGATCACTCTCTTTTCTGCGGAATTGAGAAGAGTATTCTCAGGTATAGGTTTATCACTTACCCGGACCTAAGGGACTAAATTTATGAAAAAGGAACACCTGGTATGAGCTCAGTTTTCTCTTTTTCATGCTCTAGACCTAAACATGAAAAAGATTTCGCGTGTACTTTATGTCTTTGTCATGCTCGTTAAATACCAAGAAAAAAACATCGAGTTTATTGTTGTAAGCCACATTCCTCATACTCAAATGGATCTTTCTGAGTGATATTGCTTTCCTTCACACTCGTAAAACTCAAGCTATATGCTACTCTCGAAGGAGCGTTGGGTAGGTGGTAATTTAACCTTTTTCGTACCTCCCTGACTAAGTATGAAAAAGGTTCACTTTTTCTTCTACGGAAGTTAAGAGAGTTATTTTGTGGTATGTTTTACACTTTTTCGACCTCAGAAGACTAAATTGGATGAAAAAGGACCCCCCTTGGAGTCTTCTTCGGATTTTTCAGACTCTCTAAATATGAAAACACCAGTGAGCATGTACTAGTTTGGGCTCATAAAATCCATGAATCATTGACACTATCAAGAATTATTCCCTCTTCTCTTCAAGCTTGTCAAAAAATGAAGAGAAACTTCAGTTGACTTTCCTGGACTCGTTAAATTTAATAGGAAAGATAAGGAAGAAGTTTTCTTTTGATTCTCAGTCGGTGGCAACATGTCTTCCTTGAACATAGCACTCTCTATCTTTTTCGATACTCATGTCTCAGTGTTCACTTTCAATTTAGCTATCACTTTGAGTTTCTTATTCCTCCACTTGTTCATTATACCTAGGGAATCTGATCATGTTTCCTACATGACAGATAAGTCTAGTTGTATTATCTGTAAAGTTAAAATATTCCTTGGGTCATCTCTGTGTCGTGCTCACTATTCAAGGATCTATCCCTGCATCTGATTTTTATCTTGATACCATCATTGTTCTATCTGATATTAATTATGTCTATCGTCCTTTATCCAGTTCCTAGTCACTCTTGTGATCCGTTGCAGGATCTATTTCCTTCCTTATCATAGTTTGTTTTATCATCAACACTTCCTGATGACGAAGACCTAGAGTTTTGATGATCGTACCTCAAGACTCACTTTCATTATTGGTGAATTCCTTTCCTTCAGTTGTCAATTATCACCTATTGGTTGACAGTATGTTGAATCCTCTCCATGTTCGACTTCAACAACATCTATCATACATGGCCAGGATTGTACTAGTTCTTTTGGATTTTTGACGAAGACCTTAGGTTCATATCTATGATTTAAGTTGCACAAGTCTATGTTGTGTTCACTTACATAGTTTCCAGATCTTTGAATATTCGTCATTATTGTATATTGTGGCTTCAATCCACCTTTGTAATATACATCGTCTTGAACCCGTATCATATGATGTACTCAAATATTGTAAAGGAGCTAGTGTTGTAGTATATTTAACATGGCATCCTCAGATATGACTTTTAATATGACATTACTATGTATTTGTTTCAGGTACTTCCTCTGCTCCATTGGACTTCTGAGTTCTCCAAGATAATGACTATAATGTATTTCGGTCATCACTTCCCTCTGACCTCACACATTAGGGGGCATCTATTATCAACCCAAATGGCACTTCTCCGTCCGAGTGCTGACATTCCTTATGTTGGTACACAAAAGGACATATTAGGATTGAAGTTTGCCAAAGCACTATAGATGGGCATGACTTGGGATGCATTTACCCTTATCCCAGCTTGCTATATAATTTTTCTAAGTGTTGAGTTGCATACGTGACTATCTCCATTGCAAATCGCGTACTGTACAGGACTATCTGCATTGCAACCTGCGTACACCAATGTATGTGGGTTTCCTTTGAGCAACTCGTGTGTCATACGCAGGTTTCCTATGTCAATAGTTGTGTACACCTTAGTTTGACCTTAAAAATATAAAATGAGATTAATTAATATTAGTTGGGCTCTAATCCTTAACTATCCCAACTGTTTCAACCACCCCAACCTTCGAAATCACTCTATTTCCCAAAGTATAAATAGAGGCCTTGGGGAGAGTATTAATCAATCAAGATTGGAGAGCAAAGTTATGCTGGTGGTATATATTCAGAAGTCTTGGAGCAGCAAAACTCATAGTCCTTTGGTTGCAGACGAGTCCTTGTTTCAGAAGCTGGGTTGTACTCTTATCTCATTCACTTATTGTTAATAAAGTGAATTCTTCTTCCAACATTGTGTTGAGTCTATTTCATGTATTGTGGTTAATGAATGTATTTGATTATATATTTGATATATTGTTTATCTAACCTATTATATATACATGCATGAGATATCACTTCAAGAATTTTCTCTTTACAGGTGAAAGAGGTACATCCCTAGAAGCTTTGGAAAGAAGAGGAGCGGGAGAATATCAAGCTTGGATCAACCATTGGTAATCAAGTAAGTCAAGACTTTCTTCCAATTCCCTTTCCATTCTCTGGTAAAGTTGATTGTCTGCAAGGTTAGTAGTAAGTTGGTAACCCCAAACCCTAGGTTATAAGGGTGCTTAATCCTGAACAACAAAATATGAAATGTTTGTCATGCATATAGAAAGTATGGGTGCATATAACCAAAATAAAAATGAGTGTAATTCATATCTGAACAAAAATACATCAACAAAGAGGCTCTAAATGGCCACTAGAGTCAAAAAATAAGCATAGTACTAATGAATAAATATATCCTAGTGTCTACAATATGAGAATATGGTACTACTAGTATAGGAATCTAATTGTGCATAATAAACACCCTACAATTTCGACGAATCCTCCTAATCCAAGCATTAAAAAAAGGTAGGAAAAAATTCATATGCCTATAAATAAATATTTTTTCTTGAATTAAGGGTACATTTTTACTAAGTTCATGACAAAGGAGTCAAACAATAAACAACACCAACATTGAGGTACATACAGGGGTTGATGTGCTTGATTAAATGGCAATTCACTACCCTCATACATGATAGAATCTAGTCGAAATGTTGCAATCCTAAAAGCCTAAATACTGTTAAGTTTGTTGAATTATGAATGGGATTTAAAATTCTACTTTTTGCATATGAATTCCGATAAGGAGAATGTAACTTTTACTTTAAGAATTTAAAATTACCATTACCATTACTGATGATTACTAGGGTTATTTTTTTCGGTATTAGTGTACGCCATTTTTTTATTTTTTAGGTCTTAGAGGCATGACTATTCATTGTAGTACGGGACTGGAAAGTTCAGTACGGAACCAAATAGTCGTGTGAAAAAGGTCGATTACATACATAAATTGGTATTATATTATGACAGGAAGATCTTGGGACAAAAATAGTCTTCACATAGATTGCACAAGATAAATAAGAGAAGAACGATTGAAGAACAATATGAGAAATATTCCATTAATTGATTATTCAAATTATGAATGAATATAATACACCATCAATGAATAATTTGAATACCTACTCAGGTAGTTGAATATACCAACCTAGATTGACTCTAGAGCTAACTAAGAGTGGGAAAATCACCATTATAGCTAACTAGTGCAACTGCAGATCACTAAAATAGTTAATAACCAGTTACAATCAGGTACAATCAGTTAACTGAAGGGGGTAGGTGAAAAAAGATGCCTATAATACTCCCATGAATCATGCAAATGGGTGCTAGAGACACTGGAAGTGGTCTAATTGATGGGGATCATAGTTTATCTAAGGATAACTGATGACCTACTAGAGTCAATTGCTAGACACTGTTAGTGGCACTCCGAGTGGGTTTCTATAAAATAGGGATTGATACCTAGAGCTCCAAAATGCATGTAGACAGGTGCAATAAGTGGCATATCCACTATTTATGTCCCTCATGCACTGGTGAAGTGATGATACCTCCTAAGCTAGGGAAATTAATCAAAGAGACTTTATGTGGTCAAAGGAGAGAAAGAGAGGATTACTAATAATCAAAACACCAAAATTTAATCCTAACTTTGGAATACCTAGGCCCTACTAACTAATACCAAAGGTCACCCATTACAATCTAAATGAAAAAATTATTTGTCCAAGAAAGATTCAGGGAAAAGGAAAAACCTCATGGGGAAAATCCTTCCTCAAAAATGGACATGGCACAGAATTTGAATGAATATCTTCACTTTGTCTTTGCTCTTCACTTGAATAATCTGAATGTACTGCTTCTTCATGAAAAAATTTGTAGAGTTGTTGTAGATTCCTTAATGATGTATCCGTTTTTCAATACTGTGTAGACAAAAAGCATGAGGAGAAGCCCCTTGAAGTTCATATTCTAGTGATGAAGGAGAATCATATGAGTAATTATTGATGTTACAGAATAAAATATCAGATATAAACATACAATCAGAGATGTAAAAGAGATATGTGCAATCATCTCCAAACCAAATAACACCAATGAAATCGGCAGGCACAATTTCTAGTGTAGCAACATAATGGTGAACTCGAACATGAACATTCTTTCCAAACTTATTTGAAACCTTTCTAATTATGTAATAGATATTATGAGGCTATGATATATCATAACTTAATTCATATGGAGCAGCAATCAACCAAGGTATAGTGTCTCCAAAATTCGGTTGAGTCATAGTAGGAAAACTACGTGCAACTGGTCTAAATTGACAATTGGGCAAATCTTGAGAGTATAAGGATCTAAAATTTGACATAATAAAGGTTATATTAAATCCAAATTATTTTAAAATAATCCCACATATATCCAATGATAATAAAAACCAACCAATTACAGAAAACAAGGACATGATAACAACTTTCACCAATGATATAGTATAGGAAACCATGAAATTGTCTAGTTTACCAACTAAAGAATTTGGGAGTTGTAGGGTCTTATGCGTATCAAATGTATGGGAAATAGCTGTCATAATATTCATATAATCCTTCAAATAATATTCTAAATCATATAAATAATCATTTGAATGGATTTTGAAGGATTTAGATGAAGACAAGTCAGAAACTAGTGGTAAAAAACTAGTATTGAGAGGAGACATCAGAAACATACTTTATTCTAGAAACCAAATCATGAGAATTATTACCTCTGAATTGCATAGTGTTACAGAGCCCCCAGGGATCAACAAAATTTTCCCTTCTTGCAAAATCTGGAACATCAATGTTTTTTCTTTTGAGAAAATGACTCATGATGTCCATTTTCTTCTTAAAGAAATAATCTTCATTGTGATAATATTTTCTTCAATAGGTGCACTTTTATATTCCTTTCTTGTTTCTCTTGTTCTTGAAATTCTATCCTTCAGCAGTAGAGTTAAAACCTTCAACTTAGGAGCATGACTTTGGTTTTTTCTCCTTCACTTTTAGCTTTCCTTTGGAATTGAGATTCTTTCTTCCCAGAGTAGAAATCATGTGATCTTTTTAGGTTTTTATAGTCCCCATTTGAATCATATTGATATTATCTTGAGTGAGAGAATCTATGAACGCATCCAACGATGGCATCCTCCAATTTCAAACTGTAAGCTTAGTAGCATAGAATGTTAACACAAAAAATGAGTATTCTAGACCCAGCTTCAATAGAATGGAGAGGATTAACTGGTCTTGTTTCTTCTCAATCCCACACTACTTTATAAAAAATCACTAGAGACTTAAACTTGGTGATGAATTCCTCAATGGTTTTGAATTCACTTGGTCTCAATGACATCAACTCGTTCTCCAATTGATGTCCTCTAAGATCATCTTGCTTTCTGAAGAGGGATTCAAGTTTGATCTGCACTTCATTAGGGCTTGTTAATTCATCAATATGGAAAAGAATTTGTGGAGAGAGAGAGAGAGAGAGACAAAGCAAGACATAAACTTCATCCTTCCTGTTATGCCACCTTGCTTTCTCAACAACTGTATTTGGATTGATTTCTAAGGCCATAGTAAATCTGTAGAAAACTTTGTTGCGCAATAATATCTCAAACTTGTATTTCCATTCATGATAATTGAAGTAATTCAAGGTTACTATCTTATATATATCCATGCTCTGTTGTTTCACTTCTAGTTAGAGAAGTGAATACCTGCACAAAACTAGAATGAGCATTTTTGTAAGATGAATCAACCTCTATTTCGACAATGAGCACATTTTCAGAGTCCACCACACCCGCAAATATTTCTCTAGATTGAAATCTAGAGTTAACAAGGAAAATATTGCAGGATTTATGTGGAAACTCACCTGCTTCTAGTGCATCAATGGAAATATCTGAGGGAGACTCGAATAGCCTGATCAGGCACTAATATCATATTAGATTCTGACAGGAAGATCTTGGGATGAAAATGGTCTTCACATAGATTGCACAAGAGAAATAAGAGAAGAATGATTGAAGAAAAATATGAGAAGTATTCCCTTAGTTGATTATTCACATTATGGGTGAATATATAATACAACATCAATGAATAATTCAAATACCTACTCAAGTAGTTGAATATACCAACCTAGACTGACTCTAGAGCTAAATAGGAGTAGGAAAATCACCATTATAGCTGACTGGTGCAACTGCAAATCACTAAAATAGTTAATAACCAGTTACAATCAGCTAACTGAATAGGGTAGGTGACCAAAGGCGCTTATATGCCTATGAATCATAAAAACTGGCACTAGAGACACTGGAAGTGATCTAATTGATGGGGATCCGAATTTAACTAAGGATAACTGATGATATACTAGAGTCAACTATTGGAAACTACTGGAGACACTTTGAGTGGGTTCCTATAAAATAGGGAATGATCCCTCATGCTAAAAAATGCATGCAAACAAGTGCATTAAGTGGCACATATCAAGTAGTTATGTCCCCCATGCATTGGTGAAGTGAGGAGACATCCTAAACTAGGTAAATTAATCAAATAGAATTTATGTGGTAAAAGGAGACAAATGGAGGATAAATAATATTCCCAACAATTGGTCAATTCCTGTAAATAATCAGTCAGTTCGGTATGGAACTCACCAGTTATGGTTTAGGGTGGAAATTTAGACCGGCTGTGTGGCTAAACTAGTTGGACCGGTCGGTTTGTCCAGAACCAAAATGATTCTAATAACACTAGTATAAACTACATAAATGATGTAATATCGTTGATTATTGTAAGGAACATGGTGAGGATATCAAGTACAAGCCCCTACCATGGATATCTGAAATATATATGTATATCAACAAGTAAATATGGTTAGTGAACCATGTGCTAGTCAAAGTGCAATGACATTGTAATTTGATGTATATATGAAATAATAATACCCAAAATTAATTGTGTAAGGAAACAAGAGCACGGGGCATGATTTTCCTAAGGCTAGGAAAGGGGTGTATCAATGCATGAAGCCAATAGGTGATAACCAAGTGTCCAAGAGAGGACATATGAGCCATCAGTTGTCAAGTTGAATTATATGCCCTAATCATTTAATGCTTCCAAGAGTGAGGTAGTTGAGACACGTATTGTCTTGGGGAAGGGAGGCACAGGTTTGAGTTTTCTTGTGTCAGTTGTCCTACATAACTGGGAAATCAAAGTTATTTTTGGGTAAGTGATTAGTCAAATTGAATTCATCCTTAAATTATATGTGGGTTATAAGTTCGCATGGATAATTTTCTTTTTCTATGTAACTCAACTCTCATATCGAGGAGTGTGTCAAGTGGTTTGGGGAGCCGACCTTTGTTTTCAGTTTTCCTATCCCTTTGTTTTTTGGAATTAGAGAGTGGTCCTGAGTTATGGTTCTTGGTCATGATTGGAAGTTCAAGAGGAAGTATATGAGCACATCTATTGTGTATTCACCTTACTATTTTAGGTCCTAAGTGGACTACAAAATGTCTTATCCATTAAACTATGTATGTGTTCCCTAAATTCTTGTTTTATTCCATGATTTCCATATTGTTCCCAAGAATGTTTGAGTATATTTAACAGTGTTGAATTTTCCTTTGAATCCCTTATAACATTCCCAATTGTCATAAGCATGCCCATGATTGTTGAATCCTTCCCTAGTATCAACTGCATGCCATGTATCGTCGGTTTCTTGATGTTTGATGTCATCCTAAGTATGGTCATCAATTAGTCATGTTAAAGATTGATTTTTCAGTTGGACAAAAAATGGAGTAGATTACTGGAAGGATGTGCACAACCAATATCTGTAGATCTTGGAAGATAGATTCTTTTGGAAGATGATTCAGGGTTTAGGTGGTATTTCTGTGCACACATTGAATAATACTTGGAGGAATATGACACAGGAGGGACTACTAAGTAGTGAAGGGGTAAATTATTGGTGTTATGTGGGGTGGGTAATGTGATCCCCAAGCTAGCTGGGTAATGTGGACTCCAAGGTGTATGTAATTCTAGATGTAAACTAGATCTGATTGTTTCCTTGTAACCTTGAGATATTGACAGAGTGGTATTGAGTACCAGAGTGGTATGGAATCCCATAGTATTATGGAGTGTAGAAATGGATAAGTAAACTAGTGAAGGATGATACCTCCTAACATCTAATTAGGTTGGGTAGTCTTTCTATGCACACATTGAATAGAACCTCGAAGAAACTGTTGCATGAGGGATTGTTGAGCAGTGGAAGGGTACCTTCTTGGTGTTGTGTGGGGCGAGTATTGGGGTCCAAAAATTAATTGATTTTGATAGAGATTCCTGTAACTTAGAGGTGAGTTTACTAATTATCATTTCCCTTCCACTATCTTTGCATCTTGTTAACTTTGTTGTGCATTGTCTTGGCTTGAGATGGAGTCTATGTGATTGTGGACAACCTGTTAACCCAACTATGCATTGTCTTGGCTAAGTGCTTGTGCCTTTTAATTGTTAGTGAGCTTGGATATTTCCCCTTTCCTTTAGGAAATCATGCCCAGTGCGGGGGTGGCCTCTTAGCACAAAAAGTATATGCTAGACAAAGTGCCTACGATTGGGTGGAATGGTCCTCTTGCGAAGTTAGTTGCTTGGAGAAGATACATTCAAAAAGTGTTTATTTGAGGGCTCATTGTTGTTATTTCAATTCCATTTTATGATTGTTGAGCTTAATGATGAAGATACATGTTGTAAATAGTGACTAAGAATATGAATTGCTTAGTTAGGAATAATCATGATTCTTAATATCTAAGTGTTGGATATATGATATTGCACTTCATGAAATGATCGTACATAGATGAATGTCATGTATATAAAGTATCATTATGCATACATCATTAACTCTACAAGGAGTTAGTGACCAACAATTATAAGTTGAAGTTTCCATGTGGTGGTTATCATGCACAGTGGCTGGCACATAGTGGATAGGGTTGTCGCGTGAAAAAATCATGCTACAATTAGACTTCATGCACACAATACATATGCAATATAGAGAAATTGATGAGAGAAAAAGTGTGCAATGTTACTTAGTGCACACATTGTCACACATTGACTAAATTTGATGTGCACAATGCGTCTCTTAATGTAAGAAAAATATATGGTGGATATTGTTGCATAATAAATAAACTCGGAAAAATAGACATAAATGTATTCTTTTCATATGAAAGAGTATCCCTGTGGTTGTGATGGACCACTAAGGTCATCAGGGATGTGAAAAAGGTCATGGGATTGAATTGTAAAGTGTATACCAAGTTACGAGAACTTGATAAAGAGGGTTCCATTTGGATTTTAATCGAAGTAGTGCCGCATGCAAAAGAGTGTCAATTGCACAAGTGCACAACCAAATAAGTCTTGAACCAATGGAAATATATGCAACTATAAGACGCCACATGGGAACTAATAGTGAATTCACAATAATTTCTTCACCTTCATCCTTGAGGACAATGTTGATCTTAAAGTGGAGGTCATTTTATCATCCTATTGTAACCTCCCTACTTTAGGCTACATAATAGTTAGTCAAGTAATGAATGTGGTAATTTTCTTTGCATAAAGACCATTAGATATTACTGGATAATTGATTAATGTAAAAATAGTCTCTTTGTTAATTAAGGCCCATTAGGTAATTGATGTACTCATTAGTGATGAGACTACAAGTAGTTAATTTTTTTCTATTTAAAAAGCTACAATTATACGATTCGTTTCTCAATTATTATTGTATTTGTAGCATTTCATTTTAATTATCTTTATATTTGATATTTTACATTATAATTTCTAGATTTTATGCATTATAAATCTCTATATACTAGTTGTATTCTAAGTATAAAGATTAATAAACTCGAATAACCAAAGACATCCCTCCAAGTGATCCTAATCACTTTTTTTAGAACTTGAGTCCCTTATAAAAACTTAAACAATATTATAATTTAATTTTCTTAAAAACCATAAATAACTCCTCACAAAAACTCAATCTCCAATAAATTGCAAAAACCTTATGACCATTGAGCTAAACTAGATCCCACACTTGCTACTCATGAATGAAAAATGCCTTTAACAAGGAAACCCAACATCCAAGCAATAACACAAACTTCTTGACCATCAAAACCAAAAAGATGCTACACTTCTATCAAAAATGAAAAATGAATTTACACCTCTCTCAATATATATATCATTTAAAGATAATCTTAGTTTGATAAAAGTTTATTAACTTTGATTAAACCTTTGATCACAAATGAAAATTGCTTTATATAAATCTAATAAGGTACCTTCTCTACATATCATTTAAACACAATCTTAGTATGGTAAATAAATAATTTGGTGGAGTAATTTTTTTGGTATGATATTTAACACTGTTTTTTTAATCAAAACTAAAATTGCACAATCTTAACATGGTAAATAGATCAACTTAGTGAAAAAAACTGTTGTATATAATTGAACATTCTTTATATTAAATCTAATAAGACACATTCAAATTTTCTGTAATTCAAATAAAATACAATAAAAATGTACATCTATGTTCGTTGACTCCTACATCTATTTTCTCTGAAGCCAAGGATTGATGAGCAAATAGGTATTTTTAAGTCCTTGAAAATTTGATCGACGTAGTTTTCAGGAGAGAAAAAACTTTGAAGGGTGGTTTTCCTTAATGAGTTCTTTGGAAAAGCCCTTACGTGGAAACATTCACTATTAGTGACATCTTCTGATAAAATTTAAATAATTGAGAGAGGATGCAAATATTTTGAAATTGCTCAAATCCAAAGACTTTAAAATTGCTCAATCCCTAATGTGCAATTATTAAATTTTCAAGTTAGAAACAATTTACTTTAAGTTATTTAAGTATATGAGAATTAGTAGTAACCATATTAATAAAATTAATATGTTTGGAATATGTAGACATATATATATTTGATATATTGATTAAAAAAATCTTAAAAAGAGTGTTAATTAACAACCCCTTAATTTATGGTTGTTAAGTTTATAGTTATATCATTATTAAAGTTAAGCTAACATTTGTATCTAATAGTTAATTTAAAATTTTTAACATAAATATTTTGAAGTTAATATAAAAAATTTGATCTATCTCTACTCCTATCTTACAAATCAAGTTGTACTAAGCCTTATACACCTTAATTAGACTCGCAACTTCCAGATGGAGTTAGATTGTCACATGACCTACACATGATCATACCACAAAGTCTCACTATCACATGAATTCAGAATGTAGTTGGAGTGAACCTTGTGCAGATTATGGAGTTCTACTGTCACATGGACTACACATTACCATGTCATAAAATTAAGTTATCACATGAGCTATTTCTACCACAAAGTGCACTTATCACATGAGCAATTTTATTTTATATTTTTTTTACCTAGATAGAAGTTTTTATTTCAGATTTGGAGTGGACTACGACCTATGCTTTCTCATCCAAAGATGAGGATGAGACCTATGGCACTAGTTCAAAATTCTAAATAAACAATTACAAAAAAAGTAAATTAAAAATAAGTGGTAGCTAGATGATTAAAGGATAACTAGTAGCAATGCATGGATAACTCATAAGTGATGAATGGATACTAGAGAGGTTCATGGCAGAGAACTAGAAGAATGTGAGATAAAAAGAAGAAAGAATATAAAAAATAATTAATAGTTCATAAATGGATAATTTGAAGAATGTTGATGATAACATGTAGTTACTCATGGATAACTAACGAGAATACTAAGAATACAAAAACATTTACAAACTATCTTCTATTTCATAACTATCTATAAACCATTTGATCCTTATGAACGTAACTACACATTCTCACATAGACTACACATTACAATACCATTAAATATCACATAGACTACACATTACTATACCTTATTATATAAAATATTTTGAATTATCGTAAAGTCCATTTATCATGTAACTTATAATTTTTCTTATAGATATCCTAAGGTGTAAACTGTAATATAATTCCAATCGAGTTAACAGTCTATAGACAAGTTGGATTCCTCCATGTAAGATGATGGAAATGGCCGAGCTAATGAATGTAAAGAAGGATGAGGAGAGCTCAGTGTGGTGTTCTAAATTACCTTACTGTATGGAAATGCATGAGCCGATCAATGTCGATAAGGAGGACGAGGGACGAGAAAAGATCAGTATGTTGGTCTAAATTTCCTTACCACCTGGAAATGGGCAAGCTGATGAATGATAAGGACAAGAAAATATCAGTGTGTTGGTCTGAATTGCCTTACCATATGGAAATGGGTGAGCCGATGAATGTCGATAAGGATGAGGAAAGCTCAATGTGGTGGTCTGAATTGCCTTACCATATAGAAACGAGCGAGCTGATGAATGTCAATAAGAACGAGGAAATCTTAGTGTGGTGGTCTAAATTTCCTTACTGTTACATTCTCTCTGCATATTTTTGGCCATATGCAATGAATGGAATGCTCTCTTTTCGTCCACAAAATTTTTAACTAATCTATGGGAAAAGGTGATTCCCAGTCGTACGCCATTTCTTATTCTCTATAGTGCAAATCCCAACCTGCCATCGATGGTTTACAATTTCTTCATGCGAACATGGAAGACCTTTATTTCCTTTAACTTACTGCAAAGAGTGGAAAATCAAAACCCAAAGACTAAGATTAATTACTCTGGATGTGTTGACAACATCTTCTTGGTGTGTACTGGTCGATGGCGGTTCACTATGTATCATGTTTGCAATCCTCTCACTAGAAATTTGTTACAACTTGAGTGAATGTCGACAACCCACGACATCAGCTACATGGATAAAGGTGGTGAAGATCAACGAGCGTACAAAGTAATGGTCTTCAGCAGAGACGAGGATTCAGAGGATGATGATGCAAGGATTGTGGTAATCTACGGTCCTTCTCTAATTGGATGGAGGGTGGCTGGGGAATTGCCCAAAAATATTACAATAATAAGTGTGGTCATTTGCAACGGGTTCGTCTACGCTACAACATTCAATACTGATGGAAATAATTTAGGAATTCTGCCTTTCAACATTAGATCTGAACATAAAATATCATATCTAAACGTAAAATCATATATGGAAAAGAGATATGGGAAATCATCTCCTAACCAAAGAACACCAATGAAATCGTCAGACACAATTCCTAGTGTAGCAGCATAATGGTGAACCCGATCATGAACCTTCTTTCCAAACTAATGTGAAACCTTTCTAATTCTGTAATAGATCTTATGAGGCTCTGATCTATCAGAAATTAATTCATATGGAGCAACAAGAAACCAAGGTATAGTGGCTCCAAAATACGGTTACAGTAGGAAAACTAGGTGCAACTGGTCTACATTAACAATTGGGAAAATATGGAGAGTATAAGGATCTAAAATTTGACCTATTAAAGTTTATATTAGATCCAAATGTTTTTAACAAAATCCCACATATATACAATGATAAGGAAAACCAACCAATGATAGAAAACAAATACATGATAACAACTTTCAGCAGTGATACAATATAGAAAACCATGAAATTGTGTAGTTTACCAACTAAATAATTTGTGAGTTGTAGGGTCTAATGAGTATCAAATGGGTGGGAAATAGGTGTTATAATATTCATATCAGCCTGAAAATCATATTCTAAATCATGGAAATAATAATATGAATGGATTTTGAAGGATTTAGGTGAAGACAAGTCAGAAACTAGTGGTACAAAACTAGTATTGAGAGGAGATGGATCTGGGAGACTGATAGGTATTTTTTCAAGAGGAAAATATATTTATTATTTTGATATATCAGAATGAGCATCAAAATCAGATACATCAGAAACATACTTTATTATAGCAACCAAATTATGAGAATCATTACCTTTGAATTACATAATGTTACAGTGCCCCCGGGGATCAACAAAATTTTCCCTTCTTGCAAAATATGGAACATCAATGTTGTTTCTTTTGGGAAACTAACTCATGATGTACATTTTATTCTTAAAGAAATAATTTTTATTATGAGAATATTTTCTACAATTGGTACACTTTGGTCTTCCTTTCTTGTTTCCCTTCTTCTTGAATTTCAAGCCTTGAGCAGTAGAGTTAAAACCTTCATCTTCGGAGTTTTGACTTTGTTTTTTTCTCCAAGTCATCTTTAGATTTCCTTTGGAATTGATATTCTTGCTCCCAAGAGCAGCAAGAACGTGATCCTTTTAGGTTTTGAGATTCCCCATTTGAATCAGCTTGATCTTCTCTTAAGTGAGAGAATCTATGAATGCATTCGGCATCCTCCAATTTCAAACTGCAAACTTAGTAGCATAGAATGTTGAAACAAAAATTGAGTATTCTGGACCCAACTTCAATAGAATGGAGAGGATTAACTAGTATTATTTATTCTCAATCCCACACTAATTTAGCAAAAGAAATAGATACTTAAACTTGGTGATGAATTCCTCAATAGTTTTGAATTCACTAGGTCTCAATGAGATTGACTTGTTCTCCAATTGATGTCCTATAAGATCATCCTTGTTTCCAAAGAGGGATTCAAGTTTGATCCACACTTCATGAGGGCCTGTTAATCCATCAATATGGAAAAGAATTCCTAGAGAGAGAGAGAGAGAGAGACAAAGCAAGACATAAGCTTTATCCTTCCTGTTATGCCACCTTGCTTGCTCAACAACTGCATTTGGCTCGATTTCTAAGGCCATAGTAACTCTATACAGATCATTGCAACACAATAATATCTCAAACTTGGATTTCCATTCATGATATGAAGTAATTCAAGGTTACTATCTTAGATAGATCCATGCTATGTTGTTTCGCTTCTGGTGAGAGAATTGAATACTTTCAGAAAACTAGAAAGAAATTTTTTGTAACGTGAATCAACCTCTATTTTGACAATGAGCACATTTTCAAAGTCCATCACACATGCAGAGAATTCTCTAGATAGAATCCATAGTTATACAGGCAAATATTACAGGATTTTTGTGGAAACTCAGTTGCTTCTCATGCGTCAATGGAAATATCTGAGGGAGACATGAATATCTTAACCAGGCTCTGATACCATATTAGATTCTAACAGACAGATCTTGGGACAAAAATGGTCTTCACATAGATTGCACAAGAGAACTAAGAGAAGAATGATTGAAGAACAATATGAGAAATCTTCCATTAGTTGATTATTCACATTATGGGTGAATATATAATACAACATCAATGAATAATTCAAATACCTACTTAGGCAGTTGAATCTACCAATCTATACTGACTATAGAGCTAGCTGGGAGTAGGAAAATCACCATTATATATAACTAGTGCAACTGCAGATCACTAAAACAGTTAATAACCAAGTACAATCAGTTACATTAAGTTACAATTACTTAACTGAAGGGGGTAGGTGAACAAAGGCGCATATATTCCCATCAATCATGCAAATTGGCGCAAGAGACACTAGAAGTGATCTAACTGGTGGGGATGAGATTTTAACTAACGATAATTGATGAACTACTGGAGTCAATTGTTGGAAACTGTTGGTGGCACATCAAGTGGGTTCCTATAAAATAGGGATTGATCCCTAGTGCTCCAAAATGCATGCATACATATGCAGTACGTGGCACATACCCACTAGTTATGTCCCCCATGCATTGGTGAAGTGACGAGACCTCCTAAGCTAGGTAAATTAATCAAATAGACTTTATGTGGTCAAATATATAAATGGAGTATTAATAATAATCCCAACACTTGGATGGTTCTTGTAAATAATTAGTTGGTTTGGTATGGAACTAGCCATTTATGGCTTAGGGTGGCGATTTATACCGACTAGGTGGCTAAACCAGTTGGATCGGTTAGTTTTTCCAGAACCAAAATGATTCTAATACCACTAGCATAAACTATGTAAATGATGTAATATGGTTGATTATTGTAAGGAACATGGTGAGGAGCTCAAGTACAAGCTCCTACCATGGATATCCCAAATATATATGTATATCAACAAGTAAATATGGTTAGTGAACCATGTGCTAGTCAAAGTGCAATGACATTGTAATGTAATATACACATGCAAAATAATAATATCCAAAATTAATTGCGTAAGGGAACAAGAGAATGGGGCATGATTTTCCCAAGGCTAGGAAAGGGGTGTATCAATCCATGAAGCCAATAGGTGAAAACCAAGTGTACATGAGAGGACATATGAGCCATTATTTTTCAAGTTGACTCATGTGCCCTAATCATTTAATGCTGCCAAGAGTGAGGTAGTTGAGAAAATTATTGTCTTGGGGAAAGGGACGCACAGGTTTGAGTTTTATTGTGTTAGTCACCCTACATAACTGGGAATGTGGGGTTCTTATTAGGTAAGTGATTAGTCAAATTGAAACCATCCTTAAATTATATGTGGTTTATAATTTGGCACGAATAATTCTCTTGCTTTACATATCTCGACCTCTCATATCGAGGAGTGCGTCAAGTGGTTGGGGGGCTCTACCTTTGTTTTTAGTGTGCCTATCCCTTTGTTTTTTGAAAGTAGAGAGTGATTCTGAGTTATGTTTTGTGGTCATGATTGAAATTTCAAGAGGAATTATATGAGCACATTTGTTGTGTATTTACCTTACTATTTTAGGTCCTGAGTGGCCTACAAAATGTCTTAGCCATTAAATTATGTATGTGTTCCCTAAAGTCTTGTTGTATTCCATGATTTCCATATTGTTCGCAAGAATGTTTGAGTATATTTAATAGTGGTGAATTTTCCTTATAATCCTCTATAACATTCTCAATTGTCATAAGCACACCCATAATTGTTGAATCCTTCCCTAGTATCAACCACATGCCATATATCGTCGGTTTCTTAATGTTTGATGTCATCCTAAGTATGGTCATCATTTAGTCCTGTAATAACTTGATTTTTTAATTGGACAAAGAATGGAGTATATCCCTAGAAGGAAGGTGGTTGTGCATAACCAAGATTTGTAACCCTTGGAAGATAGAAGCTTTTGGAAGGTGATTAAGGGTTTAGGTGGTATTTATGTTCACACACGAATAACACTTGGAGGAATATGATGCATGAGGGGATACTAAGTAGTGAAGGGCGGGTAATGTGAGCCTCAATCTAGCTAGGTAATGTGGAATCCAAGGTGTATGCAATTCTAGAGGTAAACTAGATCTGATTGTTTCCCTATAGCCTTGAGATGTTGACAGAGTGGTATTGAGTACTAGAGTGGTATGGAATCCCAAGTGTTATGGACTATATAAATGGCTAAGGAGACTAGTGAAGGATGAGACCTCCTAGCAGCTAATTTGGTTGGGTACTATTTCTATGCATACGCTGAATAGAACCTGGAAGAAAATGATGCCTAAGGGACTTTTGAGCAGTGGAAGGGTACCTTCATCATGTTGTGTGGGGTGAGTATTGGGGACCCAAAACTAATTGAGTTTGATATAGGTACCTGTAACTTAGAGGTGATTTTACTAATTAGCATTTCCCTTCCATTATGTTTGCATCTTGTTAACTTCATTGTGTGTTGTCTTGGCTTGATATGGAGTCTATGTGATTGTGGACAACCTGTTAACCCAACTATGCATTGGCATGGCTAAGGGCTTGTGCTTTTTAATTGTGAGTGATCTTGGATAGTTCCCTTTTCCTTTAGGAAATCATGCCCAGCGTGGGGGTGGCCTCTTAGCACAAATAGTATATGCTAGACAAAGTTCCTATGGTTGGGTGGAATAGTCCTCTTGCGTAGTTAGTTACTTGGAGAATATACATTTTAAAAGTGTTTACTTAAGGGCTCATTGTTGTTATTTCAATTCCATTGTATTAATGTTGAGCTGAATGATGAAGATACATGTTGTAAATAGTGGCTGAGAATATGAATCGCTTAGTTAGGATAATCATGATTCTTGATGTCTAAGTGTTGGATATATGATATTGCACTTCATGAAATGCTCGCATATATGGATGTATTTTATATGAAGTCTCGTTATGCATACATCATTAACTCTACAAGAAGTCAGTGACCAACAATTATAAGTTGAAGTTTCCATGTGGTGGTTGTCATGCATAATGGTTGGCACATACTAGATAGGGTTGTCGCATGAAAAAACCATGCTACAATTAGACTTCGTGCACACAATATATATGGAATATAGAGAAATTGATGAGAGAAAAAGTGTGCAAGGTTACTTAGTGCACACATTATCACACATAGACTAAATTTGATGTGCACACTACGTCCCTTAGTGTAAGAAAAATATATGGTGGATATTGTTGGATAATAAATAAACTTGGCAAAAGAGACATAAATGTCTCTTTATTAGATGAAAGAGTATCCCCGTGGTTTTGATGGACCACTATGGTCGTTGGGCACATGACAAAGGTCATGGGATTGAATTGTAAAGTGTATACCAAGTTACAAGAACTTGATGAAGATGGCTCCATTTGGATTTTAATCCAAGTAGTGTTGGATGCAAATGAATGTCAATTGCACAAGTGCACAAACAGATAAGTCTTGATCCAATGGAAAGATATGCAACCATAAGACGCCACATGGGAACTAATAGCGATTTCACAACAATTTCTTCACCTTCATCCTTGAAGACAATGTTTCTCTTGAAGTGGAGGTCATTTTATCATCCTAATGTAACCTCCCTACTTTAGGCTACATAAGAGTTAGTTAAGTAATGCATTCGGTCATTTCCTTTGAATAAAGGCCATCAGATATTACTGGATAATATATTAATGTAAAACTAGTCTCTCTGTTAATTAAGGCCCATTAGGTAATTCATGTCCTCATTAATGATGAGACTACAAGTAGTTAAAAAAAAATTCTATTTAAAAAGCTATGAGTCTATGATTCTTTTCTCGATTATTATTGTATTTGTAGCATTTCATTTTAATTATCTTTATATTTGATATTCTACATTATACTTTCTAGATTTTATGCATTATAAATCTCTATATACTAGTTGTATTCTAAGTATAAATATTAATAAACTCGAATAACCAAAGACATCCCTCCAAGTGATCCTTAACATTTTTTCTTAGAACTTGAGTGGGTGTGTGCAAGAAGTTGAGGGACCTTTTAGATGCAATGCTACTTTTCGGAAACATGCTCACGATACAAAAAAACACAATGCGCTCGCGTTATGTAATACTTGGTTTGGTTAAGGTCGAGCCTGACATGTCATATGACACGTAGGTTAGGTTGAGAAAAACGTGCACGCATTTTATAGTTAGAAAACGCGTACGCATTATGGAGAAGTAAAACGTGTACGCGTTATGGAGAAGAAAAAGGCACACGTGTTTTATAGTTACAAAACGCGTACGCATTATGGAGAAGCAAAACTCGCATGCGTTATGGAGAACCACAAAAAATGGTTTTACTGCATGGCTAGGGAAATGACTAAAAACAATAGTTTTCATCATCAAGACTTAGGACCTATAGTAATATTTTAGTATTATCAAGAACAACATCTCAAACAACCATGCCTAACCTCCCAATAGTATAATTTTTCTTTGTGTTGTAATGTGGATGCTATTAGGAGGTTTAAAGAACTAAGTATGGGTCATAGTCCCTTGACCATGCTTGAGGGAGGAAACTCAAGACTTATGTCCTAAAGGTAGCTTTTAAGGCTTTAGGTCCATGAACAAGGCATCGAACCTGCACATAGGACCTTCACATGTGATATTTTGCATCTAAGAGAGAATATGCAGTACATTAGAGTTTTCTTAATGCTAGAAACATATACATAGACATAGTTGATGGAGGAAACCTTGCAAAGGAATCCTATATAGATATAGGGCCAAGAAAAACACCCCAAACAAATACACATGATCTCTTGAGGGTATCCTCAACCTTTAAGTTGGGATATGGCCATTATTAGGATTTTTTTAGCATTAGATATGGAGGATAAGGTGTTAATCATGGTTGGTACATAGAGCTTTAATTTTAGGTTGTAAACCATATTTTAGGGCTCAAGGTCCATGAACGACACCTTGAATCACCATAGATGAC
>LPNX010777558.1:54460-65622 GCA_001517045.1 Pseudotsuga menziesii
TCCTATGCCCTTAACCCTTCCCCACCCCCTCTCAACTATTAACCATCCCCACGTAAGCTTCCAACATCCTCCTAGGCCATTAACCCTTCAACACCCCCTCTAAACTATTATCCATACATTTGATATATTACATATAGTGCTAGATTTTTAGCTCTATAAAACCCGTGCGCGTTATAGAACTACATAACCCATACACACGTTTTGTAGTTCTATAACGTGCACACGTTTTGTAGTTCTATAACACACGCGCGTTTTGTAATTCTATAACGTGCACACGTTTTCCAATTCTAGAAGGGCGGGAAATGTAATTTGAATTTAAACATGCCAATTCACTTGCTCGCATGTCACCAATAGTCCTATGTGTATGGTTTGGAATTCGCTTCGGTAATACCAAACCTGTGCTATGGTATATGAAAAACCATAGCTAATTGGGCATTTCTTCTCGTTTCTGAAGAAGTCATTGTTTACGCACTCGTTACAGTATGCTACACACAATCATTTTTTGACGAAATCTTAAACATAAATAGCATTTTTTATGCAGATTCTAAATATGTAATTTTTATTAAAAAATATTATATTTTCCTCTTTTTTTTCAATTTCTATTGTGTCCTAACTCCTTAAGTCAAAAAACGTGTTGTTAGTGTTTTTTCCATAACCTTTTCAATTCTTAATCGTTTTAAGAATAAATTATATGGTGCACTAGAAGACATCGACCTCTACATTCTATAAAAAACCCATTTCATGATTATTTCATTAAGACTTTCAAAGGCTGCACCCACAAAGGACGTACCATTTTCAAGGAATGATCACTTAGATAATTATAAAAAAAAATAAAAATTACTAATTTATTTTCAAAAAGTAGCGCTGCACTAGTGCTATATGTTCTCTACATGCCTGCAAATTTTTGTATCCCAAAAGGATCATTTAGGCCCTCAAAGGCTCCACCCACAAAAACATATACCTTATCATTTGCCTAAAAAATAAAAAGTGTTTGTTAGAAAAAATGAAACTTGACATAGTTATAAAAATTTTCAATACATAAACCTTATATTTTCGGAAACGTGATTCAATTTCCTACATTTAATATTTTTTACTCAAAGCAAGATATTTTGTGTAAGTATCTCAAAACATACAATTAAATTGAGGGATGCCTGATTTTTCAGTTTTCTATTGCATCTAACGTGCCAAAAGTGACCCTCATTAGCTTGCACTCACCCAAGTCTCTTATAAAAACTTAAATAATATTATAATTTAATTTCTTGAAAACCTTAAATAACTCCTCACAAGACAACCTTAAATGAAAAATGCTTATAACAAGACAACCCAACATCCAAGCAATAACAAAAACTTATTGACCATCAAAACCAAAAAGATGCAACACTTCTATCACAAATGAAAAATGCCTTTACACCTCTCTCAATATAAATAAAAAATGCCTTTACACTTTGATTAAGACTTCGATCACAAATAAAAAATGCCTTTGCACCTAACTTTGATTAAAGTAGATGAACTTAGTGGAAGAAAATTGCTTATAATATTTTTTATAAATCTAAGATTGCACAATCTTAGTATGGTATATAGATCAACTTAGTGAAAGAAAACTATTTTATAATATTGAACATTGCTTATATTAAATCTAACAAGGTACTTCAAATTTTCTATAATCCAAATAAAATAAAATAAAAATATACATCTATGTTCGTGGACTGTGAAGCGAAGGATTAATGAGCAAATAGGTATTTTTAAGTCCTAAGAAAATTTGATCGACATAGTTTTCATCTCAGGAGAGAAAAAACTTTTGAAGGGTGGTTTTCCTTAATGTGTTTTTTGGAAAAGCCTTTAGGCAGCAACGTTCACTATTAGTGACATTTTTTTGATAAAATTTAAATAATTAAGATATGGTCTAAATATTTTTAAATTGGTGAAGTTCAAATATTTTCAAATATCTTGATTATTAAATTTTTAAGTTAGAAATAATTTACTTTAAGTTCGTTAAGTATATGGAAACTAGTATAACCATATTAATAAAATTAATATGTTTGGAATATATAGACACGTATACATTCGATATATTGAATTTTTTTTCATAAAGAATGGATAATTACATGTATCTAATAGTTAATGTAATATAACATCCACTTAATTTATGGTTGTTGAAGTTATAGTTATATCATCATTAAAGTTAAGCTAATAGTTGTATCTAAAATTTAATTTAAAAGTTAACATAAAGCTTTTGAAGTTAATATAAAAACTTTGAGTTATCTCTACTCCTAGCTTACAAATCAAGTTCTACTAAGCCTTATACACATTATCATACCACTAAGTAAGTCTCACTATCACATGAGTTCACAGGAATTTATTAGAAGTTCCATTGTCACACTAAGTGCACATTACTTCAACTCCTAGCTGTAAAATGCAGTTGGACTAAACCTTGTGCAGATTATGGAGTTCCAGTTTCACATGGACTACACATTACCATGTCATAAAAATTCAGTTATCACATCAATTATTTTTTTATTTTTTATTAATTTTTTTCCAACTACCACAAAGTGAACTTATCACATGAGCTATTTTTCATATATTTATTTTTACCTTCATAGAAGTTTTTATTTGAGATTTGGGGTGGACTAAGACCTATGCTTTTTCATCTATGGAGGAGGATGAGACAAGTGTATTGTTGATTGATTCTATGGCACTAGTTCAAAATTGGAAATAAACAATTATAAAAAAAAAGAAAAAGAAAATAACTAGTAGCTAGATGATGAAATGATAACTTGTAGCAATGCATGGATAAATCATAGCTAATGAATGGATAAGCAAGAGTTCATAATAATTAATAGTTGATAAATAAATAACAGTAAGAATGTTGGTGATAACATGTAGTTAGGCATGGATATAACTCATAGTTGAACTTCTTTAACTACAAGAATAAAAAGAATAAAATAATATTTACAAACTATGTTCCATTTAATAACTATCTTTTAACTATTTGATCCCTACAGACTTAACTACACATTATCACATACACTACATAGTACAATACCATTAAATAAGATAAACTACACATTACAGTAGCATTAAATTTAATTATTATTAAACTATTTTGAATTGTCACAAAGTTTATGTAAAGTTCAGTTATCGCATGTCAGTTATAATTTTTTCTTATAAATAAGATAGGTGTGAAGTGTAATATAATTCAAATCGAGTTAAGAGTCTCTAGAGCAATTGGATTCCTCCGTCTAAGACTATGGAAACCGCCGAGCTGATGAATGTCAAGAAGGACGAGGAAAGCTCAGTGTGGTGGTCTGAATTGCCTTACCATATGGAAACTGGCGAGCTGATGAATGTCGATAAGGACGAGGAAAGCTCAGTGTGTTGGTCTGAATTGCCTTACCATATGGAAACGGGCGAGCTGATGAATGTCGATAAGGACGAGGAAAGCTCAATGTGGTGGTCTGAATTGCCTTACCATATGGAAACGAGCGAGCTGATGAATGTGGATAAGAACGAGGAAATCTCAGTGTGGTGGTCTGAATTGCCTTACCATTTGAAAGAGGATATATTGGCATGTTTACCGTTACATTCTCTGTGCAGATTTTCGGCCGTATGCAGTGAATGGAATGCTCTCTTTTCGTCCACAAAATTTATAACTAATCTATGGGCAAAGGCGATTCCCAACCGTAAGCCATTGCTTATTCTCTGTAGTGCAAAGCCCAACCTGCCATCGATGGTTTACAATTTCTTCACGCGAACATGGAGGACCTTTATTTCCTTTAACTTCCTGCAAGGAGTGGAAACCCAAAACCCAGAGACTCAACTTCGTTACTCCGGATGTGTTGATGGCGTCTTCTTGGTGTGTACGGGTGGCAGTCCTCGTACGTATCATGTCTGCAATCCTCTCACTAGAAAGTCGTTACCACTTGAGCGAATGTCGACAATCCTCGGCATCAGCTGCATGGATAGAGGTGGTGAAGATCAACGAGCGTACAAAGTGGTGGTCATAGGCACACGCGAGGATTCGGAGGACGACGATGCGAGGATTGTGCTAATCTACGATCCTTCTCAAATTGGATGGAAGGTGGCTGGGGAATTGCCCAAAAATCTTTGGATAAGAAGTATGGTCGTTTGCAACGGGTTCGTCTACGCTACAGCATTCAATACTGAAGATGATTTCGGGATTCTGCGTTTCAACATCACAGATGGGACGTCAAAATTTTCAAAGCTGCAGGGGAACATACCAGAAATCGATTATTATAGTATATTGTTGACCTGGAGGTCGAGACTTCTAGTGGTCGGAAAACTTTTTGATAACAGGTACCAATCTTTACCGCCGGAACAGGAGCCAATCTTTATATGGGAGCTTGATTCAAACTCAATCTCATTGACTGAGATTGCCAGAATACATTTGTCTACCTATTTTCCTAGATGTATAGTTGTGGACGATTGTGTATGTATCATCACAGGAATGAATGAGTACCGAAGGTCAAAGGTGGAGGTAGCCGTTTACAACATAAATAGAAGAACATGGGAATGGCTTCCTAGCTGTCACATGTCCAACTCAGTCTATGCTATGGCCTTTGAAGCTAGGCTAGGCTCACTATGAAGCTTTGCTGAACTTTGAAGCCTTTTATCTGATTTAGTGATTGTAGTTTTCATTTTAAAAAAATTGTGAGAACTATAGTTTTCATTTAAAAAAAAAATTGTTAGAACAATTTTTTATTATTATATATTATCAGAGTATGAAAACAAAATGATTTGTTTAGATTAAACTTATTTTTTTATAAGTTATAAGTTATTTAGGTATCAATTATTTTTTATATTATGTTTTAATAATGGTTTAGTTTGAATTTATAATTATAGAATCATTGTCTTGCTGCTATTTCTTTTTACTGTTAAAAGAAGAGAATAAAGATATTTATGTTCTAGTATCTTTTTCCACACATCATAGGTTTTCCTTGTGTAATTGTTGAATTAATAAATGTCTCTTTGGCTTTGACAACTTCTCTTTTGGCGATCATTAAGACCTTTAGGCCGTTCTGTAAATATGCCAAGTCTTCTGAGAGGCTTACAAAGTTTCTATTAAGTGGGATCGAGAATGCAATAGAAAGATCTCTGATGTGAACAATCTTATTTTTTTATATTATGTTCCATTTGTGTGATAATGGTAGTTGCCACACCAAAGCGACAAATTATATGGTAGTGAATAAAACACACTATAACACTTCCTAAATTGTTATAAGAAGTCTAAGCAGAGATGGGAGACTACAATCTGCTAAAATTCTTCACTCATGGCCTCAGTTAATTTAATGAAGTTAATTGTTACAATGATGATAACTTATATTGATTGAAGGATGGTGGGGAATAATGCCAATCAAGTATAAGCTCCATATCCCATATAAAGAAGGGCTAAGGCGACTTTATGGTAACTAATTCATGTGACGAAGCATGGATGATATTTCTATGTTTCTTACATAAGGGACAACAATTTACAAACAAACTCTACAATGGTTTGCTTCTGATACTTTAATAAAACCGGTAACGAGGGACGAGGTCAGTGCAATGCCATGCTTTGCCTCTAATAATGATTCCAGATAAACATGTTAAGGATCAAGCGTCTTGCTACTAGTGGTGCTCTTACTGGTACTGGTAGTTTCGGTTCAATCGGTTTTAGGTAAACTCAATAAAAAGGATTCACTAGCTGGTGGTGGGTAAGCTGGGTAAACTTCAATGGATTAGGGGTTAACCTATTCAAATACACGTGTTGCTTTCACTTAGTAAATTGGCTAATTCACCGAACCATAGCTACTAATGGCTCTAGAAATGGAAGGTATGCTAAGCAAGGTGCTTCCTCTATAAATGACCTTGGAACCGGTTACTTCCACTACTACTTACGCTTGGGTATTAATATCGATCCGCTCCTGTTTTTTTCTCTATTGTTATCCATTGCTCTAGCTGCTTAAATGGCTGCGGGTGGGTACGAATAGTAGGTTTAATAGCTTTTCTTTTTTAGCTATTGTTATCCCTTTTTCTCTGGTTGCTTAAATGGTTGCTTGGGTAATAAAGACAATAGTAGGCTCAAGGCATGGATCATGATGATAAAGCCAAGATAACAATCATTGGGACAATGAGGTCACCCCAGTGAAATGATAGCTCTATCTGTATTAAAGAGAAGTTAAGAATCATAGTTAAATATGCCCCATTTCTAGCTTAGTTACATATGCCCCCCATTTACAGCTGATAATATCTGAGTCTTAATGAAGAATAAGGGCTCTCCTCATCCTGTTCAATGGGTACATATGTAGATCTCTCTTTCTATCTGTGTCATGTTTCTCCCCCTACTCTAACCTTAATGTTTCATTGTAAATTATATTCCTAATATGATTTATCCTGGAATATATTCTACTATATGACAGGGTATTCATATATTAGAAATTAGTTAGGAATAAATCTAATTTTTATTGGTATAGGGTACTCTCAGAATATTCTTCAGGCTCCACAGCAGAATCATAAAGTAAAATTTTAGTGAATGTTTTGATAGCTTTGACTTTATTAAATTAAAAAATTATCAACTTCTAATGTATTATGTAGACTACTCAAAATTTTCCAAAAAAATGTGTATCTTTTAAAGTCCAAACTTTCTCATATTAGGCTATGAAAATGTGCATCTCTTTTTTACTTATTGTCGGAAAAAAAAAGTCTCTTCTATTATGTCTGTTAGGCTATGAAAAAGTTAGAATTTCTAACTAAAAATAAGGTGCAAGAGTGAGACTACTTAAAGCATACTAAAAAAGATTAAGCCAATCCATGATAAAAAAAGTGAAGGATTAAACTAATCCATGATAAAGAAACTAAGTGAGAATAGATTCATAAACAACATGAAGCAATGTAGTAACTTATTTTTCAGTAAAAAATAATAGATTTAGATTTAGATTTTATTTTTATTCTATTTTTGAATTAATAGATTTCTATTTTGAGTTTGATTTTGATTTTGATTTTATTTTTATTTTTATTTAATTTTTAAATTTACTAAAACAAAAAAACAACTATATATAATAAGATAAATTTTACTTTATAAAAATGTTATTGATTGTTTCCTACCACATAAATAATGTTTCAATCGCCTCTCGTCTCAATCACCTCTTCTACCTCTTCTAGAAGCCGAAATTCGTAGGAAAAAATAAAGTTGTATAGAATGAATATCTTTAGAAAAGAAAATAAATAATGATGAGATGATACTCATAGGCCAAGTAAAATTAAGAAACATTAAAAATAAAACATGATATTAATCTTTTCAATGCATATGCAAAACTACTATTTAACTAATTTGAATGCCTAACAATAAATATTTAAAATGATGACATGGTAATTTTTAAAAGTGATGAGATGATATCTAAATCAAAGAAATGAAGCCAGAGATTGAAAAATATAACAAAATATTAATATTTTCAATTTATATTCAAAACTATTATTTAAATTTTATGCCAAAATAATTATTTAGATATGTCAAAATCATTAATTTTACATAGTAAAGTTAAATCTAATGTTATTCGACCATGTTAATATTTCACTTTACCCAGTAATTATGGTAACGATTAAGTTTATTAGTTTGATTTATCCATGCATTATGTTATCCAATTTAGTACTTCATCATGATTATGTTAATTAATTTGATTCATCATTATAATAACAAAAGAAAACTTATTATCTCTAATTTAAATAAGTATGTTAATATAATATAATTTATATTTTATTTTTAAGTTGATAGGTGTATATATTTTAAAATTTTGAGGTGGACTACAATGTATGTTTTTTCATTTAAGGATCTGAATGAGACAAGACAAGTATAGTGTTCATATTTGATTTTATGGGCGTCATCCAAGATTAAACAAAATTGACACAATTGTACTATTCAGAGTTATTCTATGGGCAACCTCCAAAATTAATAAAGTCGACAGGTGTATATATTTTAGAAACTTTGGGTGGACTACCATCTATGCTTTTTCATCTATTGACCAGAATGAGACAAGTATAGATTAAACCAAAATGACACAAGTGTACTATCCATATTTATTCTATGGGCGTCCTCCAAAATTAATAAATTAATCATTTCAAAAAATTAAAAATTACCTTAATTAACATGCGATAACTACATTTAATGATAATTGTAAAAATTAAACTTAATTTTCAACTATTTAATTATTAGATACAACTACTAGCTTAACTCCATTTATTATTAGATACAACTATTAGCTTAACTCCAATGATTCTAGAACTATTAACTTAAATTAATTCTAATCACATTTATATTCGATAACTATTATTAAATACAACTATTAGCTTAACTCCAATGATTCTACAACTATTAGCTTAGCTTCAACTCTAATCACTTAAGGCTTAGTCCAACAGCATGAGTCTAGCTAATCTGTAATCACATGTATGAGTCCAACTCCTAATAAACTCTTACAATTCGTAGTTGGGAATCTAGCTAATATACACTTCTTAAATTACATGTTTAGGTTTTCCATATAGATATAACTAGAACACGCACATAGTTTGTGGTTGGATCACGTGGATAGGGATCAAATGGTTGAGAGATAGTTATGAAATGGAAAATATTTTGTTATTCCTCATATTCTTCTAGTTAAACGGTTCAAGTCTGAGTTATCCATGCCATGAATTGTTGGTTATCCATTTATCAACTATGAGTTATCCACGCATTGCTAACACTTATCCATTCATCAATTAGCTACCAATTTTTTTTATATTCCAATTATCCATTTATCAATTAGCTACCAATTTTTTTATATTCCTTTTTTATAATTGTTTATTTTGAATTTTGAACAAGTGCCATAGAATCAGTCTCAACAGTACACTTGTCTCATCATCGTTTGTAGATGAAAAAACACTGTAGTCCACCCCAAATCTCAAATAAAAACGTTTATGGACGTAATTAGGTTGAGTTTACTAATTATCCTGTAACTCAGAGGTGAGCTTACTAATTAGGTTGAGCTTCTTCTAATTGAGTTTGATAGAGATTCCTGTAAGTCAGAGGTGAGTTTACTAATTATCGTTTCCCTTCCACTATCTTTGCATCTTGTTAACTTTGTTGTGCTTTGTCTTGGCTTGAGATGGAGTCTATGTGATTGTGGACAACCTGTTAACCCAACTATTCATTGTCTTGGCTAAGTGCTTGTTCTTTTTAATTGTTAGTGAGCTTGGATAGTTCCCCTTTCCTTTAGGAAATCATGCCCAACACGGGGGTGGCCTCTTAACACAAATAGTATATGCTAGACAAAGTGCCTACGATTGGGTGGAATTGTCCTCTTGCGTAGTTAGTTGCTTGGAGAAGATACATTCTAAAAGTGTTTATTTGAGGGCTCATTGTTGTTATTTCAATTCCATGGAATGAATGTTGAGCTTAATGATGAAGATACATGTTGTAAATAGTGACTGAGAATATGAATTTCTTAGTTAGGAATAATCATGATTCTTAATATATAAGTGTTGGATATATGATATTTCACTTCATGAAATGATCGCACATAGATGAATGTCATGTATATGAAGTATCATTATGAATATGTCATTAACTCTACAAGAAGTCAGTGACCAACAATTATAAGTTGAAGTTTCCATGTGGTGGTTATCGTGCACAGTGGTTGGCACATAGTGGATAGGGTTATCGCGTGAAAAAATCATGCTACAATTAGACTTCGCGTGCACAATACATATGCAATATAGAGAAATTGATGAGAGAAAAAGTGTTCAAGGTTCCTTAGTGCACACATTATCACATATTGACTAAACTTGATGTGCACAATGCGTCCCTTAGTGTAAGAAAAATATAGGGTGGAGATTGTTGCATAATAAATAAACTCGGCAAAAGAGACATAAATGTCTTTTTATCAGATGAAAGAGTATCCCTGTGGTTGTGATGGACCACTAAGATCATTGGGGACATGAAAAAGGTCATGGGATTGAATTGTAAACTGTATACCAAGTTACGAGAACTTGATAAAGAGGGTTCCATTTGGATTTTAATCAAAGTAGTGTTGGATTCCAAAGAGTGTCAATTGCACAAGTGCACAACCGGATAAGTCTTGATCCAATGGAAATGTGTGCAACCATAAGACGCCACATGGGAACTAATAGCGAATTCACAACAATTTCTTCACCTTCATCCTTGAGGACAACGTTGCTCTTGAAGTGGAGGTCATTTTATCATCCTACTGTAACCTCCCTACTTTAGGCTACATAAGAGTTAGTCAAGTAATGCATGTGGTCATTTTCTTTGAATAAAGACCATTAGATATTACTAGGTAATTGATTAATGTAAAAATAGTCTCTTTATTAATTAAGGCCCATTAGGTAATTGATGTACTCATTAATGATGAGACTAATTTTTTTCTATTTAAAAAGATACAAGTATACGATTCGTTTCTCAATTATTATTGTATTTGTAGAATTTTATTTTAATTATCTTTATATTTGATATTCTACAATATAATTTCTAGATTTTATGCATTATAAATCTCTATATACTAGTTGTATTCTAGGATAACCAAAGACATCCCTCCAAGTGATCCTAAACCCTTTTTTTTTCAGAACTTGAGTCCCTTATAAAAACTTAAATAATATTATAATTTAATTTTCTTGAAAACCATAAATAACTCCTCACAAAAACCCATTCTCCAAGAAATTGAAAAAACCTTATGACAATCAAGCTAAACTAGATCCCACACTTGCTACTCATAAATGAAAAATGCCTTTAACAAGGAGACCCAACATCCAAGCAATAACACAAACTTATTAACCATCAAAACCAAAAAGATGCTACACTTCTATCAAAAAGTGGGAGGGGTTTGGTAGGGGTTTAAGTTAGTATTAATATGGATTTAGTAAGGTATTAATAGGGTTTAGATATGAATTTAGGTAGGGGTGAATAGGGTTAGTAGGGGGTAAGGTAGTAATATTGAAAGGGGGGGGTTTAAGTAGGGTTAGTGAGGTCATATTAAATGGTAGGTTTAATTTATGTTTTGAAAAAAGGGGGTGGGGTATGAGGATTTTTTATTAATATTATAACTTATTAACCAATTTCAAATAAATTTTTATAAAAAAAATATTATTTGTCTCGGGCCTACAGTTGATTAATTGTCTCTATG
>LPNX010777558.1:69500-79500 GCA_001517045.1 Pseudotsuga menziesii
ACGAACTCAAAGTTTCTGCCAGTTGTAATTTCGAGTATCTAATTTTAGATTTAGTTTGATCTCATGTGTCTTTCCATGCACCCAAGTTATCTGCGTCAATCTAAAAGAATAATTAAAGTTTTATTTTTAAGTCTCAAGTTAAGTCAAAGTTGCATAACGAGTCCTCTTGGAATTTGTGCCCATAAATTAATCTCACCTGCTGTCTATTAACAAATATAATCATTCTCACAGTTTTGAGAGTAAGAGGGCAGCGTAGTAAAACTTTTATATTGCTGAATTTACACAGCAAAGAGAGGGCAGCAGTTTGTCTTGCTGGTTTGTTTTACACAGTCTACGGGGCAGCAAAGTATTTTATTGACTTGCTGATTTATAACAGCAGTAAGAGGGCAGTGAAGTATCTTGGTGTCTGGTTGGTCTTACAGTCACTCTCTCAAGTATATTTCATGGCGGAAAGTTTGTATTTCGATCCTCCATATTATTTGCAATAAAAGAAGATTGTTTGCTGGAGTTTTTATCCCATATTGGGTTTCTCTAGGGTAAATTCTTGTGCATGTGTGAGATCTTATTTGTATACTTCTTCTACTGCTGGTTATCATTTCAAGCGTTCATCTATCTGTTGGTTTAAAGATCTAAGTTTTGTTTAAAGTGGAAGAAAAGTAAAAGAACAGTAAACACTTTGCTCGAATTTATATATGCTTGAAAAACTAACAAACACCTCGGTCGAGGGCTTGATTAACCCTCGGTCGAGGGTTTAATACCACGACCGAGGGTTAATAAATACCTCGACCGAGGGCTGAAAAAAACCTCGGTCGAGGGCTTGATAAAAGCTCGGTCGAGATATTAAAACCTCGGCCGAGGGCTTGTTAAACCCTCGACCGAGGTACTTTTTTTTGTTTTTGCCGAAATGCGCTTGCCAAAAAGTGTTACCCAGGTCTGTGGATTCACCCTTACACCTCTCTCAATATATATATATCATTTAAAGATAATCTTAGTTTGATAAAGGTTCATTAACTTTGATTAAAACTTCGATCACAAATGAAAAATGCTTTATATAAATCTAATAAGGTACCTTCTCTATAAATCATTAAAACACAATCTTAGTGGAGTAATCTTAGTGGTAAATAAATAACTCGATGGAGTAATTTTTTTTTATAATATTTAACACTGTTTTATTTTATCAAAACTATGATTGCACAATCTTAACTTGGTAAATAGATCAACTTAGTGAAAACAACTGTTTTATAATATTGAACATTCTTTATATTAAATTTAATAAGACATTCAAATTTTCTGTAATTCAAATAAAATAAAAACGTACATCTATGCTCGTTGACTCTGTATCCAAGGATTGATGAGCAAATAGGTACTTTTAAGTCCTTGAAAATTTGATCGACATAGTTTTCAGCAGAGAAAAAACTTTGAAGGGTGGTTTTCCTTAATGAGTTCTTTGGAAAAGCCCTTACGCAGCAACGTTCACTATTAGTGACATCTTCTGATAAAATTTAAATAATTGAGACATGATGCAAATATTTTTCAAATTGCTTAATTGCAAATACTTTAAAATTTCTCAATCCCAAATGATGTGTAATTATTAAATTTATTTTAAGTTACTTAAGTAAATTAGTAGTAACTATATTAATAAAATTAATATGTTTGGAATATGTAGACATGTATATATTTGATATATTGATTAATTTTTTTTTTTTTTAAATGTGTTAATTAACAACCACTTAATTTATGGTTGTTAAGCTTATAGTTATATCATTATTGAAGTTAAGCTAACATTTGTATCTAATAGTTAATTTAAAAATTAATATAAATCTTTTGAAGTTAATATAAAAACTTTGATTTATCTCTACTCCTAGCTTACAAATCAAGTTCTACTAAGCTTTATACACCTTAATTGGGCTCCCAACTTCCAGATCGACTTAGATTGTCACATGACCTACACATGATCATACCACTAAGTCCCACTATCACATGAGTTCAGAAATGCACTTGGACTAAACCTTTTGCAGATTATGGAGTTTTACTGTCACATGGACTACACATTACCATGTGAAAATATTTAGTTATCACATGAGCTATTTTTTTTTTCCAACTACCACAAAGTGCACTTATCACATGAGCAACTTTATTTTATATTTTTTTCACCTGGATAGAAGTTTTTATTTGAGATTTGGAGTGGACTACGACCTATGCTTTCTCATCCAAGGATAAGGATGAGACCTATAGCACTAGTTCAAAATTCTAAATAAACAATTACAAAAAAAGGTAAGTTAAAAATAACTGGTAGCTAGGTGATGAGAGGATAACTGGTAGCAATGCATGGATAACTCATAAGTGATGAATGGATACCAGAGAGGTTCATGGCAGAGAACTAGAAGAATTTGAGATAAAAAGAAAAAGAATTTAAAAAATAATTAATAGTTCATAAATGGATAATTCGAAGAATGTCGATGATAACATGTAGTTACGCATGGATAACTAGCGAGAATACTAAGAAAAAAAATATTTGGAAACTATCTTTCTATTTCATAACTATCTATCAACCATTTGATCCTTATGAACGTAACTACACATTCTCACATAAACTACACATTGCAATACCATTAAATATCACATAGACTACACATTACTATACCTTATTATATAAAATATTTTGAATTCCCGTAAAGTTCAGTTATCACGTAACTTATCAATTTTCTTATAAATAAGATAGGTGTAAACTGTAATTACGCCGTAAGGTGTTTAACAAATGGGAGTCGAATCCCCTCAATTAATGCGTTTTTTTTCCCCAGCCGTCGATTTTTTTCGTCTGACGATTCAAATCATCTTCATCGTTCATCGTTGATGTCAGTCCATTCGCCATTACTGCTGCTGTCCAGTCTGCGATGAAGCGGTGCAGTCCGCCATGCTCCTGTCCAGTCCGGGGTCAAGCGGTGCAGTCCGCCATGGTGCTACGGTCAATCGATGTAGTCCGCCATGTTGCTGTCCAATCCGCGGTCAAGCGGTGTAGTCCGCCATTACTGCTGCCGCTGCCGCTGCATCTATGGATTTGTTGATTTGTGTTCGTTTTTCCCAGCGCGAGAGGACATCCTAAAGGTTTCCAACACGAGATCGACTCATACAGGTATTTCACAGTCTGTTTATTAGTCTTTTCTCTTATTTGCACAAGCATTGTCCCCTCATGTTTTAGACTTTAATTACTTATTCATAGAATCTGGAAATTATAAGATGCCTTGTTAAGCACTACTACACCAATAAAAAAAGATCTGTGAAGATATGTAGGTAACAAATCGCTCGGAATTTGGGAGTTCTCAAATGATTTTTTTTAAATATAACTATATCGACTGCAGAAACTAAAATTTGTATTACCCAATTGGTAAAAATGGAGATAAGGATAATAGCAGTACCTCTGTTTTAACAACATATTTATCGGGAGGCAACAAGAGGAAGAGAATATGCAATCCCAAATAATTAAAATATATTATATGCATATAGAGTTAGCAAAACGTACATCGTCATTGGAGTCTGTGGAAGAAGTGGAAGGCCCTACAATCTCCTCTGTCACCCCTGCCTTCACAGGAGAGGTTTGCCAACTAGATTGCACTGGTGCGGAGGTCGCCTTGCCTGCCATCTGAGCTTCCAGTTTTGCAAGTTTTACAGGCAAAGATGGGTCTGATTGATTTGAATTTGATGATAAATGCATAAGCATTTCCTCAGACATTGCCAAAATCAATTGTGTTTCCGGCCTGTCTGCCTTCTGCAATGCCACTCCTCTAAGGAAAACGGAAAACCCAAATACAGATTTTACTTTCACCTTGACAATTGTAATTACTAGAATCCACTGTACTATAAGAAACCCAAATGTCAAGTGCTGATATGCATCCCTGCCATGGTCTTAAAATCTTCACCGTATGAACCCTACATGGGGCTAGAGGAGCAAAAAAACATCTGTAAGGATAAGTAGTGAAAAAAAGACATAAGAGATAGAGAAGAGAGCTAAGGCGGGGGCTATATTGTGAACTGTATGCTTGATAAGACAATCCACCAAGTATTTAGATCACTTGGGCACCAACAGAAACAGGCTATAAATGCAATAAAAAATCGAAACATATAAGCGAAACAATGCATACCTTGTAACCCAGGTCCTCAATTGACAATTGACAATTGGAGATCAAAAATGTAAACCAACAGCACAACTTCTGAACCCTTAAGCATAAGCAGCTAATGCATGTCCTGATTGCAAAGCTTCGGGCCCTCTGTCCCAATACACAGATGCATGCTGTGCTTGAATACTTTGCTCCAAGAGCTCAAATCCCTGCACATAAATGACTTGGCCTCGATACTTCTTGAACCTCAGTAACTATGTCAATAATTTTGGATCCTTCAGCCCAAAAACATGAATTCCACCGCTTACAAAATCATCATGGATACTTGCAGACCATGGAAACTAGGCACGACATAGTTACTGGGCTGCATGCATGCGTAAAGATTAGCCACGACAGCCTGGGTTGCATGCATGCCATGTGGTTGAGTTTGAAGCAAATTGAGGATCAAGGGTCAAGTTACTCGCATTTCACAACAAATCCTAGAGTATGAAGCAAGTCGACAATGTGAGTAGATGAAGGAGTGAACAAAATTACAAAATGATGAGCATGGAGAAAGTCAACAACATGAGAAAATTAGGGTTTTGCATTTTTCATTTATAAATTATAAAACATGAAGAACACAAATTAAATAACAATTCTAAAGATAAAATTCACCTTCCAGTTCCCCTCAATGCCAAATTCAAATCACCTTTAGGTTCAAATTTGCATATAGGATCACCTCCATTCCGAATCGAACTAAGCTTCATCCATGAAGTTTGCCAAACATAAACGAACTTGAGAATTTGTTTGAGATTCATCAAATTTCAAACTTCAAGGTTGAAGTCTTGAAGTTATACCTTGTAACCCAAGTCCTCAACTGACAATTGACAATTGGAGATCAAAATTGTAAACCAACAGCACAACTTCTGAACCCTTAAGCATAAGCAGCTAATGCATGTCCTGATTGCAAAGCTTCGAGCCCTCTGTCCCAATACACAGATGCATGGTGTGCCTAAATACTTTGCTCCAAGAGCTCAAATCCCTGCACATAAATGACTTGGCCTCGATACTTCTTGAACCTCAGTAACTATGTCAATAATTTTGGATCCTTCAGCCCAAAAACATGAATGCCGCCGCTTACAAAATCAGCATGGATACTTTCAGACCATGGAAACTAGCCACGACATAGTTACTGGGCTGCATGCATGCGTAAACATTAGCCATGACAGCCTGGGCTGCATGCACACCACGTGGTTGAGTTCGAAGCAAAGTGAGGATCAAGGGTCAAGTTACTCGCATTTCACAACAAATCCTAGAGTATGAAGCAAGTCGACAATGTGAATAGATGAAGGAGTGAACAAAATTACAAAATCATGAGCATGGAGAAAGTCAAAAACATAAGCAAATTAGGGTTTTGCATTTTTCATTTATAAATTATAAAACATGAAGAACACAAATTAAATAACAATTCTAAAGATAAAATTCACCTTCCAGTTCCCCTCAATGCCAAATTCAAATCACCTTTAGGTTCAAATTTCCATATAGGATCACCTCCATTCTGAATCGAACTAAGCTTCATCCATGAAGTTTGCCAAACATAAACGAACTTGAGAATTTCTTTGAGATTCATCAAATTTCGAACTTCAAGGTTGAAGCCTTGAAGTTCAGTGAACCTGTGATTCCTAAATAACCATCTCATGATTTTTAGTCTATTATGCTTCAATGAATGCCCCAATTCACTTGTGGTTTCTAGCTTTAACAAAGTGGTGACGGGTATGCATGTGTTTTTATTATATTTAATTCTTAAATATGAATATTTATAAATATTTAAAATAAAATTTTAATATAAATTTTTAACCATTAAATTTTTTATTATAGTCAATAATTAATATAAATATTTAGAAAAAACACTTTAATATAAACTTGTAAGGTCATTTTGTTTACTTGTTACAAGCTAAAAATAGTGACAATCAACATTCTATAGTTTAACATGTTGCCTTTTTTTTCCTATAGTGTATGGAGTTAAAGCAAAGGGAAAGAGACAAAAATAATGTATGCTTTGACATACTCTCCATTTTTAATTGGGAAAATAAAAAAAATTGAAAATTGAGTTTTCAGATATTTTTAAAAGTGAAAATATAATATATAAGGATATGTTTTAATATTATTTACAAAATGAAATTGGATTTTATAGAAACAGTTTTTAAATTAGTTTAAAGTTTAGGTATAACTTTTAGTTAATACAGTTTATGTTGTTTAATGACTTACCAAAATGTAATGATAAAAGAACTACTTGGTTAATGACATAAAAATATGATGATTTATAGTCTATCATTTATAGGGGTTCAATTTATGTATTTTTTTGTTCACAGGTCTTTAAGTAAACCAATAAACTTAATTTGGTATAAAAGCTATAATGAAGGAGGTCTTCTCTATGTATATTTTACTATGTTTATGTCTATTTTTCCATTAGAGGTAATCTATATGTAACATTTAATTGTTATTAGCAATAGAAAATTAGAGGTAGTGTCTTTGTATAATTTACTTGTTATTAGCAATAGAATTTATCTCAAAAATTATATTCTTGGTGTAGCCTCCAAGCTTCACATGAGGTCACAAAACATAAATTAGTTAGGTAGGATTGATTGGGCTAGGCATCCATTAATGCCCTCCAATCTACTTTCATTAGGTATATTTTGAAACATAGCATTGTTGACTTATAGGGTGCTTTATAAATCCTGCTATAAGCAAGTGTTAAAAGAAAACCCAGATCAGAAGTGCGCCGTGCCCAAGGAGGTTAAAGCGGAGGTATAGTTTCCCTGCTCTCCCCTACGAGTCACCCAACTCGTTGTAGGGAGACGACACCATACCGTATAGGCCGAACCATTGATCCACACTTGACGCAAGGTATCTCAGTGGCCAAAGTTAGGAAATCACCAAGGAGCACTTGTGGGTGCAATTGACTCCTGAAGTCAGCTATTGCCGTTGGGAGGTGTTGCCAAGTCTTCTATATTGGAACATTTTCCCCATCGCCAGTAGAACTGCCTCTTTGTTACCTTCACTAGTTAATTGGTGTGTGGAATCCATTGTCACCATCAATTGTGCTTTTGGAAGGCCCAGTTACATATCCACGGAAAACCATAAGCTCTTTTAGGAATTTTACACTTTTTTTTATTTATATATTCAAGCTACCTAACTCATAATTAAACATAACCTACATTTTGTGACTCTTTCACTAAACCAACTTTGAACATATCACTCACTTGTTGCACCTTTTACACTTATTTTCCTTCATAACTACAAACTAACTAAGTGATAATTAAACATAGCCTACAATCTTGTGACTCTTTCACTAAACCAACTTTCCACATATCACACACTATTTGCACCTTATTGCATTTTTTTTTGCTCACATGTTACATTATTTTGGATGCCTTCACTCACTCATCTACTACAATGTCCACAAAAGAAAATGCATTTTTTTTTAAACCCCTTCCTTTTTCTTTGTTTAGACAAAATCATCATTTCATGGAATAATATGCTTTTATATTTTCTTTATTGTATCATTTTGTAAATATTGCTTATCACATTGCATTCCCAAGGTTGCCTTGATTTATTTCAATGGTTTCTAATTTTAGGAAATAAATGCTTGTTGTTCCTGATCATATTTCTAATTATTAGAAACACCTATTTCCCCCTTTTTTTACTTTCCCCTTACACCTAACTTCATTTTTTTTTGCTTGTTCCTTCCAGGTAACAAATAATGGCCACCCCTTTGACCGAACATGCCATTGAATTACTACTTGCACTAACCTCTGACATGCAACCGTTCCTACAAATATTTGCTGTGGAACAAGTCAAATCTATTCGCACCTCAACCATACAATATAGAACAACAATCTCTGATGGGACACACATGCACCACACCATGCTTCCATCAAGGTTCAATTCTCTCATGGCTTCTGGAATACTTCAACAAGGGTCTATTATACACCTTAAGAAATGGACATGTGCAATTCTTTGCCAATGCATGTACGCTTCATTTTTTATTATATTAACTTATGTTTTCGTTTCTTCCCCATTTAGTAAAATCATTATTTACTTTTTTTCTTACTTGTTTTTTTCCCTTGCGCAGGTCTATCTTACTACATGAATTTGATGTCATCGAGCCCTCTACACCATTTATTGGCAACCCTATCGCTATATCTCACCCACCTTCTCTTGAAACAACTTCCTCATCCTCTTCAATGCAAGAACCACCTCAAAAGAAACAAAGCACACTTCTTCAAAGTGCTTCACCATCCACTGTTGAAACAACAATTCCTATCAATGCATTGATCCCCTACACCTCAAACTGGTCCATAAAGGGTCATGTCCATGATAAATCAAACCTCTGCCACTTCACTAACCAAAAAGGCCCTGGGAAGGTATTCAGATTTGACTTAATTGATAAGGACAGGGGTGAAATACACATCACTTGCTTTAATGATTCTGTAGATGTTTTTTATGATCAAGTGCTTCCTGGCCATGTCTACCTCATTTCCAAAGGCACTATCAAACCAACAAACAAGATGTATAACCATCTTACAACTGAATGGGAAATCTTCTTGCAACCAACCTCCATTGTTCAACATTTTCCACTAGAAACCATTGTGCTTCCACAAATGCATTTCAACTTCAAAACTATTAAAGATATCAAGTCATCTCCTGTCAACTCCATTGTTGACATCATTGGTGTTGTCACAAACACTTACCCTGCTGCCCCTATACATAGGAAAGATGGTTCAGAAACTATTAAAAAAACAATACATATAAAGGACAACTCAGGTTTTAGCATGGATGTTACTTTGTGGGGAGAACATTGTCATGTAGAAGGCCAAGAGCTATCTACCTTGCGCTCTGAAAATGCCCACCCTCTGCTTGCAATCAAGGGAGCTCGTGTAGCCGAGTTTAATGGAAAGACAGTAGGGACTACATCCAAATCCATAGTTATCATAAACCCAGATATACCAGAAAAGCACAAACTCACCCAATGGTTTGAAAAGGAGGGCTTCCATACTTCCTCCCCGTCCTTAACTACACGATATCCAACTTCTCCTAACCAGATAAGAAACAAACGAACCCTTCTTGAAGTTCAAAACATTCTTCCTTCTGAAAGAGCTGAATGGGTTTCCGTAAAGGCTACCATAACACATATTGATGCTGACAACTTCTACTACCTTGCTTGCCCTTTAATTTCCGATTCAAAACAATGCATGAAAAAAATGATCAAGAATTCTACCAATGGTTGGCATTGTCCCAAATGTGAGGTTGACTTGTCTGATTGTGACTACAAGTATTTATTGAAACTGAAACTTCAAGATCACACTACCTCTCTTGAATCAGTCGTCGCGTTCAAGGATGCATCCACTAAACTCCTTGGTATCGCTGCAAAGGACCTGCACTTACTTTCTTCTTATCCTTCCGCCATCAGGGAAATTTTCTCTAAGGTTGAATGCACGCAATTTCTACTCACACTTTCCATTAAAATGGAAACATTTAAAGACAAGCCTCAATTGAAGGTCATCATCATGCGCTGTGAACATGTTGACTTTGTGGCAGCCAACAACTTACTACTCCTTCAAATAGCCAAAATGGGGCAAGCATAGAAGGCATTTTGGAAAAATAAAATGCCTTGGTTTTTGTAATAGTTTAACTTTATCTATTTTTCCTACAAACCTTTGCCATACATGCAAACAAACAATTTCTATTCTGCATTACTATAGCTACAATTTCTACACTTGAAGCTACTCTTATATATTGTTTTTTACTTCGTATCTTATATACATATACAAAAACATTTCCAAGTTTGCCTCTACTGTAAATTTGTTCTCTTTATTAAATGTGTTCAATGTTAATATTAGTTT
>LPNX010777558.1:79838-103622 GCA_001517045.1 Pseudotsuga menziesii
ATCCATGTTTTCATATTATTTTTTCTTTTTTCTTTCTTCAAGCACTTTGCATCCCTTTATGTACCTTGAAAACAAAAATTACCATGTCCTACATAGTACATCTTGTTTATTTAGAATATCCATGAAAAATTTAGAATTTCTAAGTCTCTTTACATGTCTTACATATAATCCCTTTATGTACCTTGACAAAATATATTACTATGTCCTGCATATAACATCTCGTTTTTTTAGAATGTACATGAAAAACATGCAATTTCAATGTCTTTTACATGTCTTATATATAACATGGTGTTTCTTGTTTTCTTAATCACATCCAGGTGCCTTCAATCCTCATCTTACTTTCGATATGTCTCCTCCGTCCAAAAAAGAGCGTGCACATGCCTATCATTTTGCTAACAAAGACCGCATAAATGCACATAGGAGACATATTTACCAAAAAAAAAGATGCCCTCTCCATCCATATGGTAGAGTCTAATATTCCCACTCCAACTCCTACAACATCCAATCTTTCAAATCGTAGCCTTCCATTTTCAAACCACAATGAAACATTCCTACTTCCCTCCATTCAAATCGAAGCTACAACTTCACTTGTTCATACTGACCATCTTCCATCATTAGACTACCCTTCCACTTCTCAAACAACCTCTTCCCCAACCATCCAAAATACCATTCCTCAACCCAACATAGTCGCGCATTCCTTCAATGAAAATTTCATATCTCAAACAAATCAATGCTTTCGCTTAAAGCTATATAACCTACAATCAATCCATGTTTGTTCAATCTGTAAAAAATCTTATCCTGGCCTCCACTTCCGCTATTTAAATGGCGAATATACTTGTTCTAGATGTTGTTCTGAAAAAAATGGCCACCGCTTCTCCCTCTGGAACAACATGGACCTTGGTGAACAACCCCTTGTTCTATCCATCCTTACACAAGTTGAAGAAATGCTCATTTCACGTGCCAACCCAATATTGCATGTTACCCATGCTCGAGGGGGACAATACAAATATAGTGGCCATACAATAAGATTTCCACAAGACATTTCAACCATACTCAATTTTTTTCCTCGACGTGTTGAAGACTTAGACATTTTAGTTGTCACTCGTAAAACCTTCAACAATCAATCCTATGATTGCATTGTCAGTATATCCCATGTTCTTGCTGCCTTGGAATACAAGATTTCACATGACCCTTACTATAAAGATGTACAACTTGACCAACGGGCAATTATGGCTTTGTCAATTCCCCCCACAAATGTTTTTGCTTCTCTTCGACATTCACACTCCAATGCCCCTGATTCAAGTTTTCCTGCTGAAGATGTTAACCCTTACCACCCTGACATTTCAGAGCCATACTCCCAACAAACTTCATCCTTTGCTAATATTCTACCCAATACAGACACAGAATTCCAGCAAATCAGAACCTTCTTGCAAACGGCTTCTTCAGCTCCTACAAATTCAATGGATTGGCCACCTATAAGTTTGTCACCTATCAATGAATACAATACAGAGGGCCTTTTCTCAATGGAATTTCCATCCCTTTTCCCCCAAGGCACAGCCATGTTCAAACAACCGCATTTTAAATCTATTGATCTCCACGAATATGCATTGCACCTTATTCGATACCATGATAACAGGTTCGGTAGCCACCCACGCTTCACCTACTACCTTTACAATCTCATCATGCGCCATCGCAGCCAATCAATAGCAGCAGTCTATATTAAAAAAAACATTGAAGACAACTTCCCCACAACCATCTCTGAACTCAACACCCGCTTGGAACAAACTCCTTCTGACAACCTTCTAGATCAAATCATGCATTTTGGGGCATCACTCCGAGGAACACGGTCTTTCTGGCACAAATCAAAAAACGAATTGATAGATATGATTTCCCAACTTGGATGCCCAACTTTTTTCTTCACTTTAAGTGCAGCCGACACTAAGTGGCCTGACCTACATGCAGTCATGCCTGGGACACCACCAACTTCTTTTGCCAAGCACCAACAATGGAGAATACAAAATATCATCTCCAACCCTCATCTTGCATCGCTCTACATGCACCACAGGTTCACAATATTTCGTGAAGAGGTATTGCTTAAACACCTCCACGCAAACGATTTATGGTATAGGTAAAGCTTCTTATCCCTTCTTCCAATAACATTTCAATTTTCCTTTTTTTTCTTCTCCCACATATTACTAACACATATTTCATGCATAGGTATGAATTGCAAAGTAGAGGCTCTGCACATATTCATGGATTCATGTGGCTACCAAATGCACCTGATATGAAGACGCTTGACTGGGAGAATGCAACTGAGGTTCATAATGCTAAGGACTTCTTTGATCAATTCATTTCTACTTGGAACACATGAGATAACCCCCAACAAGGCCCCTTCCTACCCCACTCTGATTTGCTTGATCCATGCCTGTTATCTACTATCGACATTAAAAAAAAAACCCTTTTCAAGACTATACAAAACTACTCAACTGCATCCAACGGCTCACAAAATGCGCATCAAATACATGCCTCCGCAAAAAGGGCTCTTCCTACACATGTCGTTATAATTCTCCATGGGCTCTTCAAAACTCTTCTTCACTGTTCATTGATTCCAATGGAAAAAAAACATACAAACCAGCTCGCAATGATGATCGTTTGAATAGCCATATCCCTTCAATCCTATCAATATGGTGTGGAAATGTTGATTGTCAACCAGTGCTCGACATACATGCCGTTCAAAAATACATTGCTAAGTATGCAGCTAAATCAGAAACAAAATCTGAAAGCTTTCACCAAATGCTTCGACGAATTGTCCATGCTGCACCACTTCTTGACCCTTCCATTGTTGCTATTCAAAAATTCCTTTCAGAAACACTTGTTGATCGTGACATCGGAGCCCAAGAAACATGCCATATGTTGCAAAAAATTCCTCTCACATTTTGTAGCCGTACTTTCTTATCCCTCAATGTCAACCGTAAAAATTTTAAATGTGTTTCTTTAGACATTCCCACCTCCTTCACATCACAAAACTTCATAGCTGCCTACCTTTCCCGCCCATCTGCTCTTCATTCCGTATCTCTCATTGAAGCTGCAAGATCTTTCTCATATAATGCTCATAAAAAAAATGACAAATGGAAACGAAGATATCCCCCCGCCATCGTCCGTGTTCTTCCCCGTTACTATTCTGTCCCCTCCATAGATACACCCCTTTTCATTGATTTCTGCAGAACTGAGCTCATGCTATACAAACCTTTCCGCAATATACCTCTCGACATTGGTGCTTCTGACGATGCAATTGTTCAAAACTAGGAAGTGCTTAGTTTGACCTACAATCCTTGGCATGTTGATAGGAAACCAATTGACCCCACTTCCTTACCAAAAGACACCATGGTTGCTGACAATTTGCAATACCCACAACCCATGCAATTATATGAATGGGAATCGCTCTCCCAACTACACCCTACCAATGACATGCAATTAAGTGACCTGGACATCCTTGGTCATCGTGACTTTGACAAAAACCATAATTGGCATGCCACAAACATCCCCCTTGAGTTGCAAGAGCTTGCCATTGACTTCATTCAAAATAATCACTCAGAACACCCTCTCCCTCAAACACCCTACTCTAATACACCAAATTCTATGGCATTGTCCCCAACTCAAATGAAATCCCACTCCATTATCATGAATCACTCCGCAAACATCCAAACAAGTCCTCCACTCCGAATGGTTGTGCAAGGAACTGCTGGCACTGGCAAATCATTCTTCATTCGCTGCATCAGAGAATCCCTTTCCTTATCCAATAACTTCAATCATTCCCCAATCTTGCTACTTGCCCCTACTGGCGTCGCAGCATTCAACATCCAAGCATCTACTATCCATTCAGCCCTTCATATTCCTATAAAAAATTTCATGCCTTTGGAAGGGAATTCACTTTCTAACCTCCAACATGAATTTCAGCATATCCACTACATTCTCATTGATGAAATGAGCTTCCTAGGCCCAACACTTTTAACCCAGATTGATGAACGCCTCCGTGAAGCATTCCCTCGCCATAAGAACATCTCTTTTGGTGGTTGCTCAATCATTCTTGTCAGAGACCTTGCACAATTACCACCAGTTATGGACATTCCTTTGTATGCAGGGTCTTCCCATGGTTCTGCACTTTGGCACAACTTCACCATAGTTGTCACACTTTCAACTATTTTTCACTAGCAAGGAAATGACCCATCATAAGTCACCTTCAGGAAGCTTCTTACCAACATCAGAAATGCAACACCTACTACAGAGGATTGGAAGCTTCTCATGTCCAGAACAGACTCCTTCCTTTCTATGGATCAGTTATCTACATTCAAAGGCTCCATGCACTTATTTGCAACCAACCGACAAGCTTCGCTTCATAATCTACATATGCTCAAGTCTTTACAAATTCCAATAGCACTTTCTATTGCTTAGCACATAAACAACAATTGTACGTCTCAAATTGAAGATGACCAACTAGAGCCTGCTGTCTTGCTTTGCCCTAGTCAACGAGTAATGCTTACATCTAACTTATGGGTTTCAGCAGGCCTGGTTAATGGATCATTGGGCCAAGTTGTTGATATTTTCTATAAATTGGATATTCTTCCTCCACAACTTCCCACATTTGTTTTTGTTAACTTCCAAAAGTACATTGGTCCAGCATGGGATACCAACAATCCTACTTTTCTACCAATTCCAGCTATACAAAGGGGGGGTCGAACTCAAGTCCCACTAAAAATGGCATGGGCATTAACAATACATAAATCTCAAGGCATGACATTACCTAAGGCTACAATAGACATTGGAACAATGGAGCGTCAAGGTTTGACCTTTACTACACTCTCTAGAGTACCCTCACTTACGGATCTTCACATCTCCCCAGCATTTTCCTATGATCGTTACAAACGTATGCAAGATAATCCACATGTCATTGTAAGGAAAAATGCAGATACATTGCTACATTCAATGGAGCTCCCTTAACTACGCTATATATGTATGTACTTCTCTTCTTCCACTTTCTCATTTCACTTTAATTCCTTTCAAGCTAACTATAAACTCTTCCTTCCACCTAACTACTTCTCTACTTGTCATGTGCAGTATCTACTACTCTACAACCTGCAAAGTTCTAGTTGTAATCTACATATCAATGCTCTGATTTTCATTTACATATATGTACTTGCATCATAACATTATAATGTACGAGGATCTAAATGTATATGAATTACTTCATTTCTCAAAACAATTTGACAAACAATTAATATTTTTATGAATCATAACAAGCTGTTTTTAATTTATTGTTATGAATTCCTTATTTATGAAACACATTGAAGAAATGTATCCATGATTGTAACATATACTATGAATCCTTTGTCATTTGGTTCATCCAACAAAAGTTTTTATGGTTACTTTTGAAATGTCAATAATGTAATGGCCATTTATGTCAATAATATAATGATAAATTTTATCATTCAACACTTCTAATTCTCTTTCTTATTGTCTATGCACCCCTGGGTACAATTGTAAGTTACAAATTCTTTCTTCTAAATGTTCATATCCCCTTCACATATATGTACTCACATCAAAAAAATTTAATGTAGGAGGAGCGAAATGTATATCAATTCATTTCAATACTCCAAACAATTATACAAACACATATTATAACTACTTCCCTTTTCCACAATTTTATATATCTTTTTTATTAAAAATTAATTTTTCCTTTTTTCTAGATATTTACATCCTTTTTAAGTTTTTAGTTTATTTACTTTATATATTTTTCAAAGATCTCCATTTACCTACCTATCTTTTATATTAGTACAATTAAAAGTTCGGGATACCACATCTTCATGTGGTTATGGATTCCATATTCATGATGCACATTTAAGAAATGTATACATCTTTTCTTTTTATTTCATTAGTAGATAGAACCATTAATTTTTTCAATGTTTCTTGATTGTAACATAAGAACTACACAAACTAACACTCCATTCAAATAATTTATTTTAATTTATTTAGTGCATAGATACATTGTTTCTTCATTGTAACATAATCACTACATAAACTAACATTCGAATTTTTAACTTTTACTTTCAATCTATTGTAACATATAAACATTTTTTTTTTGCTACAATTTCTAGTTCAAGACTTCTAATTCTCTTTCTTTCTATGTATATAAACATCCCCTTCGTTTGCTTGCAACACGGCGTTCTTTTATTGCACCCCTAGGTACAATTGCTAGTATAATTCCAATCGAGTTAAGAGCCTATAGAGCAGTTGGATTCCCCCGTCTAAGACGATGGAAATGGCCGAGCTGTGATGAATGTCGAGAAGGACGAGGAGAACTCAGTGTGGTGGTGTGAATTGCCTTACCGTATGGAAACGCGCGAGTCGATCAATGTCGATAAGGAGGACGAGAGATGAGGAAAGATTAGTATGTTGGTTTGAATTTCCTTACCAGATGGAAAAGGGTGAGCCGATGAATGATAAGGACGAGAAAATCTCAGTGTGTTGGTTCGAATTTCCTTACCATATGGAAACGGCCGAGCTGATGAATGTCGATAAGGACAAGGAAATCTCAATGTGGTGGTCTGAATTTCCTTACCATATGGAAATGAGCGAGCTGATGAATGTCAATTAGAATGAGGAAATCTCAGTGTGGTGGTCTTAATTTCCTTACGGTTAAATTCTCTGTGCAGATTTTCGGCCGTATGTAGTGAATGGAATGGTCTCTTTTCGTCCACAAAATTTATAACTAATATATGGGCAAAGGCGATTCCCAGTCGTATGCCATTGCTTATTCTCTGTAGTACAAATCCCAACCTGCCATCGATGGTTTACAATTTCTTCACGCGAACATGGAAGACCTTTATTTCCTTTAACTTCCTGCAAGGAGTGGAAACTCAAAACCCAGAGACTAAACTTAATTACTTTGGATGTGTTGACAACGTCTTCTTGGTGTGTACTGGTCGCTGGCAGTTCACTATGTATCATGTTTGCAATCCTCTCACCAGAAATTGTTACAACTTAAGCGAACGTCGACAACCCACGACATCAGCTGCATGGATAAAGGTGGTGAAGATCAACGAGCGTACAAAGTGGTGGTCTTCGACAGACATGAGGATTCAGAGGACGATGATGTGAGGATTGTGGTAATCTATGGTCCTTCTCTAATTGGATGGAGGGTGGCTGGGGAATTGCCCAAAAATATTACAATAATAAGTGTGGTCATTTGCAATGGGTTTGTCTACTCTACAACATTGAATACTGATGGAAATGATTTAGGCATTCTGCGTTTCAACATCAGACCTAAACAAGAAATATCATATATGAACATAAAATCAGATATGGAAAAGAGATATGGGAAATCATCTCCTAACCAAAGAACACCAATAAAATCATCACACACAATTCTTAGTGTAGTAGCATAATGGTGAACCCGATCATGAACCTTCTTTTCAAACTAATGTGAAACCTTTCTAATTATATAATAGATCTTATGAGGCTCTGATATATCAGAAATTAATTCATATGGAGCAACAAGAAACCAAGGTATAGTGGCTCCAAAATACGGTTGAGTCACAGTAGGAAAACTAGGTGCTACTGGTCTACATTGACAATTGGGCAAATATGGAGAGTATAAGGATCTAAAATTTGACCTAATAAATGTTATATTAGATCCAAATGTTTTTAGCAAAATCCCACATATATGCAATGATAAGGAAAACCAACCAATGACAGAAAACAAATACATGATAACAACTTTCAGCAGTGATACAATATAGAAAACCATGAAATTGTGTAGTTTACCAACTAAATAATTTGGGAGTTGTAGGGTCTTATGAGTATCAAATGGATGGGAAATAGGTGTCATAATATTCACATCAGCCAAAAAATCATATTCTAAATCATGGAAATAAGAATATGAATGGAGTTTGAAGGATTTAGGTGAAGACAAGTCAGAAACTCGTGGTACAAAACTAGTATTGAGAGAAGATGGATATGGGAGACTGATAGGTATTTTTTCAAGGGGAGGAAAATATATTTCTTATTTTGATATATCAGAATGAGCATCAAAATCAGATACATCAGAAACATACTTTATTCTAGCACCAAATTATGAGAATCATTACCTTTGAATTACATAATGTTACAGTGCCCCTGAGGATCAACAAAATTTTCCCTTCTTGCAAAATATGGAACATCAATGTTGTTTCTTTTGAGCAACTGACTTGTGATGTCCATTTTATTCTTAAAGAAAGAATTTTCATTATGAGAATATTTTCTGCAATTGGTACACTTTGGTATTCCTTTCTTGTTTCCCTTCTTCTTGAAATTCGAGCCTTAAGCAGTAGAGTTAAAACCTTCATCTTTGGAGTTTTGAATTTGGTTTTTTCTCCTTCACCTTTAGATTTCCTTTGGAATTGAGATTCTTGCTTCCAAGAGCAGCAAGCATGTGATCCTTTTAGGTTTTGAGAGTCCCCATTTGAATCATCTTGATCTTCTCTTAAGTGAGAGAATCTATGAATGCATCCAAGGATGGCATCCTCCAATTTCAAACTGCAAGCTTAGTAGCATAGAATGTTCACACAAAAACTAAGTATTCTAGACCCAAATTCGATAGAATGGAGAGGATTAACTAGTCTTTTTTATTCTCAATTCCACACTAGTTTAGCAAAAGAAATAGATACTTAAACTTGGTGATGAACTCCTCAATGGTTTTGAATTCACTGGGTCTTAATGAGATCAACTTGTTCTCCAATTGATGTCCTGTAAGATCATCCTTGTTTCCAAAGAGGGATTCAAGTTTGATCCGCACTTCATTAGGTCCTGTTAATCCAACAATATGGAAAAGAAGTCCTGGAGAGAGAGAGAGGCAAATCAAGACATAATCTTTATCCTTCCTGTTATGCCACCTTGCTTGCTCAACAACTACATTTGGCTCGATTTCTAAGGCCATAGTAACTCTGTAGAGACCATTGCAGCACAATAATATCTCAAACTTGGATTTCCATTCATTATAATTGAAGGAATTCAAGGTGACTATCTTAGATAGATCCGTGCTGTGTTGTTTTGCTTTTGGTGAGAGAATTGAATATTTTCACAAAACTAGAAAGAAATTTTGTGTAACATGAATCAACCTCTATTTCGACAATGAGCACATTTCAAAGTCCATCACACCTACAGAGAATTCTCTAGATAGAATCCATAGTTATAAAGGAAAATATTACAGGATTTATGTGGAAACTCAGTTGCTTCTAGTGCATCAACGGAAATATCTGAGGGAGACTCGAATATCTTAACTAGGCTCTGATACCATATTAGATTCTGACAGACAGATCTTGGGACAAAAATAGTCTTCACATAGATTGCACAAGAGAACTAAGAGAAGAATGATTGAAGAACAATATGAGAAATCTTCCATTAGTTGATTATTCACATTATGGGTGAATATATAATACAACATCAATGAATAATTCAAATACCTACTCAGGAAATTGAATCTACAAACCTATACTGGTGAATATATAATACAACATCAATGAATAATTCAAATACCTACTCAAGAAATTGAATCTACAAACCTATACTGACTCTAGAGCTAGATGGGAGTAGGAAAATCACCATTATATCTAACTAGTGCAACTGCAGATCACTAAAACAGTTAATAACCAAGTACAATTAGTTACATTAAGTTACAATTACTTAACTGAAGGGGGTAGGTGAACAAAGGTGCATTCATTCCCATCAATCATGCAAACTGGCGCAAAAGACACTAGAAGTGATCTAACTGGTGGGGATGAGATTTTAACTAAGGATAACTGATGAACTACTAGAGTCAATTGTTGGAAACTATTGGTGGCGCATCAAGAGGGTTCCTATAAAATAGGGATTGATCCCTAGTGCTCCAAAATGCATGCATACATATGCAGTACGTGGCACATACCCACTAGTTATGTCCCCCATGCATTGGTGAAGTGACGAGACCTCCTAAGATAGGTAAATTAATCAAATAGACTTTATGTGGTCAAAGATATAAATGGAGTATTAATAATAATCCCAACACTTGGATGGTTCCTGTAAATAATCAGTCGGTTTGGTATGGAACTAGCCATTTATGGCTTAGGGTGGCGATTCAGACCGGCTAGGTGGCTAAACCATTTGGATTGGTTAGTTTTTCCAGAACCAAAATGATTCTAATAGCACTAGCAAAAACTATGTAAATGATGTAATATCGTTGATTATTGTAAGGAACATGGTGAGGAGCTCAAGTACAAAGTCCCTACCATGGATATCCCAAATATATATGTATATCAACAAGTAAATATGGTTAGTGAACCATGTTCCAGTCAAAATGCAATGACATTGTAATGTGATATACACATGCAAAATAATAATACCCAAAATTAATTGCATAAGGGAACAAGAGAACGGGGCATGATTTTTCCAAGGCTAGGAAAGGGGTGTATCAATCCATGAAGCCAATAGGTGAAAACCAAGTGTGCATGAGAGGACATATGAGCCATTAGTTTTCAAGTTGACTCATGTGCCCTAATCATTTAATGCTGCCAAGAGTGAGGTAGTTGAGAAAAATATTGTCTTGGGGAAAGGGAGGCATAGGTTTGAGTTTTATTGTGTCAGTCACCCTACATAACTGGGAATGTGGGGTTCTTATTAGGTAAGTGATTAGTCAAATTGAAATCATCCTTAAACTATATGTGGTTTATAATTCGGAACGAATAATTCTCTTGCTTTACGTAACTCGACCTCTCATATCGAGGAGTGCATCAAGTGGTTGGGGGGGTCTATCTTTGTTTTTAGTGTGCCTATCCCTTTGTTTTTTGGAATTAGAGAGTGGTTCTGAGTTATGTTTCGTGGTCATGATTGAAATTTCAAGAGGAATTATATGAGCACATTAGGTCCTGAGTGGCCTGCAAAATGTCTTAGCCATTAAACTATGTATGTTTTCCCTAAAGTCTTGTTGTATTCCATGATTGCCATATTGTTCCCAAGAATGTTTGAGTATATTTAACAGTGGTGAATTTTCCTTTTAATCCTCTATAACATTCCCAATTGTCATAAGCACACCCATAATTGTTGAATCCTTCCCTGGTATCAACCAACATGCCATATATCGTCGGTTTCTTAATGTTTGATGTCATCCTAAGTATGGTCGTCATTTAGTTGGACAAAGAATGGAGTATATCCCTGGAAGGAATGTGGTTGTGCATAACCAAGATTTGTAACCCTGGGAAGATAGAAGCTTTTGGAAGGTGATTAAGGGTTTAAGTGGTATTTATGTGCACACACTGAATAACACTTGGAGGAATATGATGCATGAGGGAATACTAAGTAGTGAAGGGCAGGTAATGTGAGCCCCAATCTATCTAAGTAATGTGGAATCCAAGGTGTATGCAATTCTAGAGGTAAACTAGATCTGATTGTTTCCTTGTAACCTTGAGATGTTGATAGAGTGGTATTGAGTACCAGAGTGGTATGGAATCCCAAGTGTTATGGACTATATAAATGGCTAAGGATACTAGTGAAGGATGAGACCTCCTAACAACTAATTTGGTTGGGTAGTCTTTCTATGCATACGTTGAATAGAACCTGGAAGAAAATGATGCCTGAGGGACTCTTGAGCAGTGGAAGGGTACCTTCATCATGTTGTGTGGTGCAATTATTGGGGACCCAAAACTAATTGAGTTTGATATAGGTACCTGTAACTCAGAGGTGAGTTTACTAATTAGCATTTCCCTTCCATTATCTTTGCATCTTGTTAACTTCGTTGTGTGTTGCCTTGGCTTGATATGGAGTCTATGTGATTGTGGACAACCTGTTAACCCAACTATTCATTGGCATGGCTAAGGGCTTGTGATTTTTAATTGTGAGTGATCTTGGATAGTTCCCCTTTCCTTTAGGAAATCATGCCCAGCATGGGGGTGTCCTTTTAGCACAAATAGTATATGCTAGACAAAGTGCCTATGGTTGGGTGGAATAGTCCTCTTGCGTAGTCAGTTACTTGGAGAATATACATTTTAAAAGTGTTTACTTAAGGGCTCATTGTTGTTATTTCAATTCCATTGTATGAATGTTGCGCTGAATGATGAAGATACATGTTGTAAATAGTGACTGAGAATATGAATTGCTTAGTTAGGATAATCATGATTCTTGATGTCTAAGTGTTGGATATATGATATTGCACTTCATGAAATGCTTGCATATAGATGGATGTATTGTATATGAAGTCTCGTTATGCATACATCATTAACTCTACAAGAAGTGAGTGACCAACAATTATAAGTTGAAGTTTCCATGTGGTGGTTGTCATGCACAGTGGTTGGCACATACTGGATAGGGTTGTCGTGTGAAAAAACCATGATACAATTAGACTTCGTGAGCACAATATATATGGAATATAGAGAAATTGATGAGAGAAAAAGTGTGCAAGGTTACTTAGTGCACACATTATCACACATAGACTAAATTTGATGTGCACACTACGTCCCTTAGTGTAAGAAAAATATATGGTGGATATTGTTGCGTAATAAATAAACATGGCAAAAGAGACATAAATGTCTCTTTATTAGATGAAAGAGTATCCCCGTGGTTGTGATGGACCACTACGGTCATTGGGGACATGACAAAGGTCATGGGATTGAATTGTAAAGTGTATACCAAGTTACGAGAACTTGATGAAGATGGATCCATTTGGATTTTAATCCAAATAGTGTTGGATGCCAACGGGTGTCAATTGCACAAGTGCACAAACAGATAAGTCTTGATCCAATGTAAAGATATGCAACCATAAGACGCCACATGGGAACTAATAGCGATTTCACAACAATTTCTTCACCTTCATCCTTGAAGATAATGTTTCTCTTGAAGTGGAGGTCATTTTATCATCCTAATGTAACCTCCCTACTTTAGGCTACATAAGAGTTAGTTAAGTAATGCATGCGGTCATTTCCTTTGAATAAAGGCCATCAGATATTACTGGATAATATATTAATGTAAAACTAGTCTCTCTATTAATTAAGGCCCATTAGGTAATTCATGTCCTCATTAATGATGAGACTACAGGTAGTTAAAATTTTTTTCTATTTAAAAATCTATGAGTCTATGATTATTTTCTCGATTATTATTGTATTTGTAGCATTTCATTTTAATTATCTTTATAGTTGATATTCTACATTATACTTTCTATATTTTATGCATTATAAATCTCTATATACTAGTTGTATTCGAAGTATAAATATTAATAAACTCAAATAACCAAAGACATCCCTCCAAGTGATCCTTAACATTTTTTTTAGAACTTGAGTCTCTTATAAAAACTTAAATAATATTATAATGTAATCCTAAAAACCTTAAATAACTGACAAAAACTCAACCTCCAAGAAATTGCAAAAACCTTATGACCATTGAGCTAAACTAGATCCCACACTTGCTACTCAAATGAAAAATGCCTTTAACAAGGCAACCGAACATCCAAGCAATAACAAAAACTTATTGACTATCAAAACCAAAAAGATGCAACACTTCTATCACAAATGAAAAATGCCTTTACACCTCTCTCAATATATATACCATTTAAAGATAATCTTGGTTTGATAAAAGTTCATTAACTTTGATTAAAACTCCGATCACAAATAAAAAATGCCTTTACACCTAACTTTGATTAAAGTAGATGAACTTAGTGGAAGAAAATTGTTTATAATATTTTTTATAAATCTAAGATTGTACAATCTTAGTAGATCAACTTAATGAAAGAAAACTATTTTATAATATTGAACATTGCTTATATTAAATCTGACAAGGTACTTCAAATTTTCTATAATCCAAATAAAATAAAATAAAAATATACATCTATGTTCGTGGACTATGAAGCGAAGGAATAATGAGCAAACAGGTATTTTTAAGTCTTTAGAAAATTTGATCGACATAGTTTTCATTTCAGGAGAGAAAAAACTTTTGAAGGGTGGTTTTCCTTAATGTGTTTTTTGGAAAAGCCTTAAGGCAGCAACGTTCACTATTAGTGACATTTTTTTGATAAAATTTAAATAATTAAGATATGGTCTAAATACTTTTAAATTGGTCAAGTTTAAATATTTTCAAATATCTTGATTATTAAATTTTCAAGTTAGAAACAATTTACTTTAAGTTTGTTAAGTATATGAGAACTAGTATAACCATATTAATAAAATTAATATGTTTGGAATATATAGACACCTATACATTGGATATATTAAATTTGTTTTTATAAAAAATGGATAATTACATGTATCTAATAGTTAATGTAATATAACATCCACTTAATTTATGGTTGTTGAAGTTATAGTTATATCATCATTGAAGTTAAGCTAATAGTTATATCTAAAATTTAATTTAAAAATTAATATAAAGCTTTTGAAGTTAATATAAAAACTTTGAGTTATCTCTATTCCTAGCTTACAAATCAAGTTCTACTAAGCCTTATACACATTATGGTACCTACACATTGGACTCCCAAATTCTAGATAAAGATAGAGTGTCACATGAATTACACATTATCATACCACTGAGTAAGTCTCACTATCACATGAGTTCACAGGAATTTATTAGAAGTTCCATTGTCACACTAAGTGCACATTACTTCAACTCCCATCTGTAAAATGTAGTTGGACTAAACCTTGTGCAGATTATGGAGTTCCAGTTTCACATGGACTACACATTACCATGTCATAAAAATTCGGTTATCACATCAGTTATTTTTTATTTTTTATTTTTTATTTTTTATTAATTTTTTTCCAACTACCACAAAGTGCACTTATCACATGAGCTATTTTTTTTTATATTTATTTTTACCTCCATAGAAGTTTTTATTTGAGATTTGGGGTGGACTAGGACCTATGCTTTTTCATCCATGGAGGAGAATGAGACAAGTGTATTGTTGATTGATTCTATGGCACTAGTTCAAAATTGGAAATAAACAATTATTAAAAAAAGAAAAAGAAAATAACTAGTAGCTAGATGATGAAATGATAACTTGTAGCAATGCATGGATAAATCATAGCTGATGAATGGATAAGTGAGAGTTCATAATAATTAATAGTTGATAAATAGATAACAGTAAGAATGTTGGTGATAGCATGTAGTTAGGCATGAATAACTCATAGTTAAACTTCTTTAACTACAAGAATAAAAAGAATACAATAATATTTACAAACTATGTTCCATTTAATAACTATCTTTTAACTATTTGATGTCTATAGACTTAACTACACATTATCACATAAACATTACAATACCATTAAATATAGGATAAACTACACACTACAATACCATTAAATTTAATTATTATATAAACTATTTTGAATTTTCACAAAGTTTATGTAAAGTTCAGTTATGACATGTCAGTTATAATTTTTTCTTATAAATAAGATAGGTGTGAACTGTAATATAATTCAAATCGAGTTAAGAGTCTCTAGAGCAATTGGATTCCTCCGTCCAAGACTATGGAAACCGCCGAGCTGATGAATGTCAAGAAGGACGAGGAAAGCTCAGTGTGGTGGTCTGAATTGCCTTACCATATGGAAACTGGCGAGCTGATGAATGTCGATAAGGACGAGGAAAGCTCAGTGTGTTGGTCTGAATTGCCTTACCATATGGAAACTGGCGAGCTGATGAATGTCGATAAGGACGAGGAAAGCTCAGTGTGTTGGTCTGAATTGCCTTACCATATGGAAACGGCCGAGCTGATGAATGTCGATAAGGACGAGGAAAGCTCAATGTGGTGGTCTGAATTGCCTTACCATATGGAAACGAGCGAGCTGATGAATGTGGATAAGAACGAGGAAATCTCAGTGTGGTGGTCTGAATTGCCTTACCATTTGAAAGAGGATATATTGGCATGTTTACCGTTACATTCTCTGTGCAGATTTTCGGCCGTATGCAGTGAATGGAATGCTCTCTTTTCGTCCACAAAATTTATAACTAATCTATGGGCAAAGGCGATTCCCAACCGTAAGCCATTGCTTATTCTCTGTAGTGCAAAGCCCAACCTGCCATCGATGGTTTACAATTTCTTCACGCGAACATGGAAGACCTTTATTTCCTTTAACTTCCTGCAAGGAGTGGAAACCCAAAACCCAGACACTCAACTTCGTTACTCCGGATGTGTTGACGGCGTCTTCTTGGTTTGTAATCCTTGTACGTATCCTCGTACGTATCATGTCTGCAATCCTCTCACTAGAAAGTCGTTACAACTTGAGCGAACGTCGACAATCCTCGGCATCAGCTGCATGTATAGAGGTGGTGAAGATCAACGAGCGTACAAAGTGGTGGTCATAGGCAGACGCGAGGATTCGGAGGACGACGATGCGAGGATTGTGGTAATCTACGATCCTTCTCAAATTGGATGGAGGGTGGCTGGGGAATTGCCCAAAACCATTACGATAATAAGTGTGGTCATTTGCAACGGGTTCGTCTACGCTATAGCTTTCAATTCTGATGGAAATGATGGAAATGATTTAGGCATTCTGCGTTTCAACATCACAGATGGGACGTCAAAATTTTCAAAGCTGCAGGGGGACATCAAAATCGATTATTATAGTATATTGTTGACCTGCAGGTCGAGATTTCTAGTGGTCGGAAAACTTTTTGTAATCAGGTGCCAATCTTTACCGCCGGAACACGAGCCAATCTTTATATGGGAGCTTGATTCAAACTCAATCTCATTGACTGAGATTGCCAGAATACAATTGTCTACCTATTTTCCTAGATGTATAGTTGTGGACGATTGTGTATGTATCATCACAGGAATGAATGAGTACGGAAGGTCAAAGGTGGAGGTAGCCGTTTACAACATAAATAGAAGAACATGGGAATGGCTTCCTAGCTGTCACATGTCCAACTCAATCGATGCTATGGCCTTTGAAGCTAGGCTAGGTTTACTGTGAAGCTTTGCTGAACTTTGAAGCCTTTTACCTGTTTTAGTGATTAGTAATTGTAGTTTTCATTTAAATAATTTGTGTGAACAATTTCTTATTATTATATATTATTAGAGTATCAAAACAAAATGATTTTTGAAGATTGGAGTTATTTTTTACAAGTTATAAGTTATTTATGTATCAATTATTTTTTATATTATGTTTTAATTTGAATTTATAATTATTTCTATAGAATCAATTGTCTCACTATTATTTTTTTCTTGCAGTTAAAAAAAGAGAATAAAGATATTTATTGTTCTTGGTATTGTTTTTTTTGTTAGATAGATGAATTCATGGGCTTTCCTTGTGTAATTGTTGAATTAATAAATGTTTTTTTGGCTTTGATAACTTCTCTTTTTGGGATCATTAAGACCTTTAGGCCGTTCTGTAAATATGCCAAGTCTTTTGAGAGGCTTACGAAGTTTCTATTAAGTGGGATCAAGAATGCAATAGAAAGACCTCCGATGTGAACAATCTTATTTTTTTATATCATGTTCCATTTGTGTGATAATGGTAGTGGCCACACCAAAGCGACAAATTATATGGTAGTGAATAAAACACACTATAACACTTCCTAAATTGTTATAAGAAGTCTAAGCGGAGATGGGAGACTACGATCTGCTGAAATTCTTCACTCATGGCCTCAGCTAATTTAACGAAGTTAATTGTTACAATGATGATCAACTTATATCGATTGAAGGATGGTGGGGAATAATGCCAATCAAGTATAAGCTCCATATCCCATATAAAGAAGGGCTAAGGCGACTTTATGGTAACTAATTCATGTGACAAAGCATGGATGATATTTCTATGTTTGTTACATAAGGGACAACAATTTACAAACAAACTCTACAATGGTTGGCTTCTGATACTATAATAAAACTGGTAACGAGGGACGAGGTCAATGCAATGCCATGCTTTGCCTCTAATAATGATTCCAGATAAACATGTTAAGGATCAAGCGTCTTGCTACTAGTGGTGCTCTTACTGGTGCTGGTAGTTTCGGTTCAATCGGTTTTAGGTAAACTCAATAAAAAGGATTCACTGGCTCGTGGTAGGTAAGTTGGGTAAACTTCAATGGATTAGGGGTTAACCTATTCAAATAAACGTGTTGCTTCCACTTAGTAAATTGGCTAATTCACCGAACCATAGCTACTGATGGCTCTAGAAATGGAAGGTATGATAAGCAAGTTGTTTCCTCTATAAATGACCTTGGAACCGGTTACTTCCACTGCTGCTTACCCTTGGGTATCAATATCAATCTGCTCCTGTATTTTTCGTTGTTGTTATCCATTGCTCTAGCTGCTTAAATGGCTGCGGGTGGGTATGAATAGTAGGGTTAATAGCTTTTCTTTTTTCTCTGTTGTTATCCCTTTTTCTCTAGTTGCTTAAATGGTTGCTCAGGTAATAAATACAATAGCAGGCTCAAGGCATGGATCATGATGATAAATCCAAGATAACAATCATTGGGACAATGAGGTCACCTCAGTGAAATGATAGCTCTATTTGTATTAAAGAGAAGTTAAGAATCATAGTTAGATATGCCCCCTATTTACAGTTGATAATATCCGAGTCTTAATGAAGAATAAGGGCTCTCCTCATCCTGCTCAATGGGTACATATGTAGATCTCTCTTTTCCTCCTACTCTAACCTTAGTGTTTCATTGTAAGTTATATTCCTAATATGATTTATCCTGGAATATATTCTACTATATGACAGGGTAATCATATATTAGAAATTAGTTAGGAATAAATCTAATTTTTATTGGTATAGGGTACTCTCAGAATATTCTTCTAGCTCCACAGCAGAATCATAAAGTAAAATTTTAGTAAATGTTTTGATAGCTTTGATTTTATTAAATTAAAAAAATATCAACTTCTAACGTATTATGTAGACTACTCAAAATTTTCCAAAAAAATGTGTATCTTTTTAAAGTCTGAACTTTCTCATATTAGCCTATGAAAATGTGCATCTCTTTTTTACTTATTTTTGAAAAAAAAATTCTCTCATATTATGTCTGTTAGGCTATGAAAAAGTTAGAATTTCTAACTAAAAATAAGGTGCAAGATTGAGACTACTTAAAGCATACTAAAAAAGATTAAACCAATCCATGATAAAGAAATTGAAGGATTAAACTAATCCATGATAAAGAAACTAAGTAAGAATAGATTCATAGACAACATGAAGCAATGTAGCAATGTAGTAACTTATTTTTTAGTAAAAAAATAATAGATTTTGATTTTGATCTTGATCTTGATTTTATTTTTATTCCATTTTTAATTAATGGATTTCAATTTTGAGTTTGATTTTGATTTTATTTTATTTTTATTATTATTCAATTTTTGAATTTACTAAAACAAAAAACAACTATATATATTAAGATAAATTCTACTTTATGAAAATGTTATTGATTGTTTCCTACCACATAAATATTGTTTCAATCACCTCTCGTCTCAATCACCTCTTCTAGAAGCCGAAATTCGTAGGAAAAAATAAAGTTGTATAAAATGAATATCTTTAGAAAAGAAAATAAATAATGATGAGATGATACTCGTAGGCCAAGTAAAATTAAGAAACATTAAAAATAAAACATGATATTAATCTTTTCAATGCATATGCAAAACTACTATTTAACTAATTTGAATGCCTAACAATAAATATTTAAAATGATGACATGGTAATATTGAAAAGTGATGAGATGATATCTAAATCAAAGAAATGAAGTAAGAGATTGAAAAATATAACAAAATATTAATATTTTTAATTTATATTCAAAACTATTATTTAAATTTTATGCCAAAATAATTATTTAGATATGTCAAAATCATTAATTTTACATAGTAAAGTTAAATCTAATGTTATCCGACCATGTTAATAGTTCACTTTACCCAGTAATTATGGTAACGATTAAGTTTATTAGTTTGATTTATCCATGCATTATGTTATCCAATTTAGTACTTCATCATGATTATGTTAATTAATTTGATTCATCATTATAATAACAAAAGAAAACTTATTATCTCTAATTTAAATAAGTATGTTAATATAATATAATTTATATTTTATTTTTAAGTTGATAGGTGTATATATTTTAAAATTTTGAGGTGGACTACAATCTATGCTTTTTCATTTAAGGATCTGAATGAATGAGAGAAGACAAGTATAGTGTTCATATTTGATTTTATGGGTGTCGTCCAAGATTAAACAAAATTGACACAATTGTACTATTCAGAGTTATTCTATGGGCGTCCTCCAAAATTAATAAAGTCGATAGGTGTATATATTTTACAATCTTTGGGTGGACTACCATCTATGCTTTTTCATCTATTGACCAGAATGAGACAAGTATAGATTAAAGTAAAATGACACAAGTGTACTATCCATATTTATTCTATGGGCGTCCTCAAAAATTAATAAATTAATCATTTCAAAAAATTAAAAATTACCTTAATTAACATGTGATAACTACATTTAATGATAATTGTAAAAATTAAACTTAATTTTTAATTATTTAATTATTAGATACAACTACTAGCTTAACTCCATTTATTATTAGATACAAGTATTAGCTTAACTCCAATGATTCTAGAACTATTAACTTAAATTAATTCTAATCACATTTATATTCGATAACTATTACCTTAACTATTAAATACAACTATTAGCTTAACTCCAATGATTCTACAACTATTAGCTTAGCTTCAACTCTAATCACTTAAGGCTTAGTCTAATAGCATGAGTCTAGCTAATATGTAGTCACATGTATGAGTCCAACTCCTAATAAACTCTTACAATTCGTATTGGGAATCTAGCTAATATACACTTCTTAAATTACATGTTTAGGTTTTCCATATAGATATAACTAGAACACCCACATAGTTTGTTGTTGGATCACGTGGATAGGGATCAAATGGTTGAGAGATAGTTATGAAATGGAAAACATTTTGTTATTCCTCATATTCTTCTAGTTAAACGGTTCAAGTCTGAGTTATCCATGCCATGAATTGTTGGTTATCCATTTATCAACTCTGAGTTATCCATGCATTGCTAACACTTATCCATTCATCAATTAGCTACCAATTTTTTTTATATTCCAATTATCCATTTATCAATTAGCTACCAATTTTTTTATATTCCTTTTTTATAATTGTTTATTTTGAATTTTTCAGAACAAGTTCCATAGAATCAGTCTCAACAGTACACTTGTCTCATCATCATCCGTAGATGAAAAAAAACTGTAGTCCACCCCAAATCTCAATTAAAAACGTTTATGGACGTAATTAGGTTGAGTTTACTAATTATCCTGTAACTCAGAGGTGAGCTTACTAATTAGGTTGAGTTTCTTCTAATTGAGTTTGATAGAGATTCCTGTAACTCAGAGGTGAGTTTACTAATTATCATTTCCCTTCCACTATATTTGCGTCTTGTTAACTTTGTTGTGCTTTGTCTTGGCTTGAGATGGAGTCTATGTGATTGTGGACAACCTGTTAACCCAACTATTCATTGTCTTGGCTAAGTGCTTGTTCTTTTTAATTGTTAGTGAGCTTGGATAATTCCCCTTTCCTTTAGGAAATCATGCCCAACACGGGGGTGGCCTCTTAGCACAAATAGTATATGGTAGACAAAGTGCCTACGATTGGGTGGAATGGTCCTCTTGCGTAGTTAGTTGCTTGGAGAAGATACATTCTAAAAGTGTTTATTTGAGGGCTCATTGTTGTTATTTCAATTCCATTGAATGAATGTTGAGCTTAATGATGAAGATACATGTTGTAAATAGTGACTGAGAATATGAATTTCTTAGTTAGGAATACTCATGATTCTTAATATCTAAGTGTTGGATATATGATATTTCACTTCATGAAATGATCGCACATAGATGAATGTCATGTATATGAAGTATCATTATGAATATGTCATTAACTCTACAAGAAGTCAGTGACCAACAATTATAAGTTGAAGTTTCCATGTGGTGGTTATCGTGCACAGTGGTTGGCACATAGTGGATAGGGTTATCGCGTGAAAAAATCATGCTACAATTAGACTTCGCGCGCACAATACATATGCAATATAGAGAAATTGATGAGAGAAAAAGTGTTCAAGGTTCCTTAGTGCACACATTATCACATATTGACTAAACTTGATGTGCACAATGCATCCCTTAGTGTAAGAAAAATATATGGTGGAGATTGTTGCATAATAAATAAACTCGGCAAAAGAGACATAAATGTCTTTTTATCAGATGAAAGAGTATCTTTGAGGTTTTGATGGACCACTAAGATCATTGGGAAAAAGGTCATGGGATTGAATTATAAAGTGTATACCAAGTTATGAGAACTTGATAAAGAGGGTTTCATTTGGATTGTAATCAAAGTAGTGTTGGATTCCAAAGAGTGTCAATTGTACAAGTGCACAACCAGATAAGTCTTGATCCAATGGAAATATGTGCAACCATAAGACGCCACATGGGAACTAATAGCGAATTCACAACAATTTCTTCACCTTCATCCTTGAGGACAATGTTGCTCTTGAAGTGGAGATCATTTTATCATCCTACTGGAACCTCCCTACTGTAGGCTACATAAGAGTTAGTCAAGTAATGCATGCGGTCATTTTCTTTGAATAAAGACCATTAGATATTCCTAGATAATTGATTAATGTAAAAATAGTCTCTTTATTAATTAAAGCCCATTAGGTAATTGATGTACTCATTAATGATGAGACTACAAGTAGTTAATTTTTTTCTATTTAAAAAGATACGAGTATACGATTCGTTTCTCAATTATTATTGTATTTGTAGAATTTTATTTTAATTATCTTTATATTTGATATTCTACAATATAATTTCTAGATTTTATGCATTATAAATCTCTATATACTAGTTGTATTCTAGAATAACCAAAGACATCCCTCCAAGTGATCCTAAACACTTTTTTTCAGAACTTGAGTGCCTTATATAAACTTAAATAATATTATAATTTAATTTTCTTGAAAACCATAAATAATTCCTCACAAAAACCCAATCTCCAAGAAATTGAAAAAACCTTATGACAATCAAGCTAAACTAGATCCCACACTTGCTACTCATAAATGAAAAATGCCTTTAACAAGGAAACCCAACATCCAAGCAATAACACAGACTTCTTGACCATCAAAACCAAAAAGATGCTACACTTCTATCAAAAATGAAAAATGAATTTACACCTCTCTCAATACATATATATCATTTAAAGATAATCTTAGTTTGATAAAAGTTCATTAACTTTGATTAAAACTTCGATCACAAATGAAAAATTCTTTATATAAATCTAATAAGGTACCTTCTCTATAAATCATTAAAACACAATCTTAGTATGGTAAATAAATAACTCGATGGAGTAATTTTTTTTTATAATATTTAACACTGTTTTATTTTATCAAAACTAAGATTGCACAGGGCGAATCCACGGACCTGGGTAACACTTTTTGGCAAGCGCATTTTGGCAAAAACAAAAAAACATACCTCGGTCGAGGGTTTAACAAGCCCTCGACCGAGGTTTTAATATCTCGACCGAGCTTTTATCAAGCCCTCGACCGATGTTTTTTTCAGCCCTCGGTCGAGGTATTAACTCGGTCGAGGTAAATACCTCGACCGAGGTGCCTCTGTCAAAAAAATTATAATTCTACTAGCCGAAGCTATGGAAAGACATTGGTAAGTACATTAGACCACACATCTCATGTTCCATTGAACAAACCTACCATCAAGAAGAAAAGGTTGTACACTTCTTTTCCTACCCTAGATAGACCTCAGGAATTGGTCTCCATG
>LPNX010777565.1:0-28000 GCA_001517045.1 Pseudotsuga menziesii
AAATATATATAATTAATAGCTAGGGCTATAACCAATTCTCAGAAAAGAGAAAACATACAATACATGACACCATGATTCCCAAAATGTACGACTAAATATTTATGCATGATTCTTAAAATTCAATACTATTGATTACAGACCAATAAGTGTAATGATGTGGGTGTGCTTCAATAGAGGAAGAATCTCACCTGAGTTGATGGGTATGTAATAGAAATTTTTGACACAAATGAAATTTGGATTTGTTATGTTGTTCATTGGGTGTGCTTCCATAGAGTAAGTATCTCACATTAGTTGATGGGTATGTAATAGACATTTCTGACACAGATGAAATTTGGATCTGTTATGTTGTTCACGGGGTGTGCTTCAATAAAGTAAAAATCTCCCCTGAATTGATGGGTATGTAATAGAAATTTCTGACACAGAGGAAATTTGTATCTGTTATGTTGCTCACTGTCACAATGTATTGCATGTTAACTCCGAATCGAGTTGCAATTGAGGCAAGAGTATTCTGATCTTGTAGAATAACTTGAGAGAAAATTCAATACATTATTGGAGCACCCACAGAGGAGATCCATAGTGACCACCACCCCAAATGTGAAATTATTGATGTGCTAGACAGTTATGCAAGTCCTTCAAAATCTATTTCCACCATTGGTGCCAAAAACCCACCATTTTTCATGATAGTATGTGTAGTGCTAGTCAGATATTGCTTCCTAGAAAGGAAGCAGGAACAACTCTTCTTTACAAATACATACTCATCCTTGGTGTGGTGCTGAAGATTTTATCAAAGCTAATGTCAATAGGGGTAACATCAAAAAGTGATTGCAATGTTATCAATGTCTTAGTATCCTTTAGCTGTGATAAAGGATTCACAAACCCAAGTAGTGTCAGAGCAATGAAAAGGATTGGTGGAGTAAGATGATGCTGGAGCAGAGAAGCTTTTAAAGAATGCAATAGACAAAATCAATACTGGATGAATGAAATTTTGGAAAACCTGTAATCGATTCATAAACTTCCTTATACATATATCCTTCCTAGTACTGCCCTGTTGCATTAGTCTCCATAATCGGAAGTAGGAGGGTTTGACAGGTAAAACACATGTTGGGTAGTTTGATATATGGAATTGGCTGGTGGAACATTTTGTCCCTAACTCAGATAAGGACCTAATATTAAGAATTTCACGCTACAGTATCAATTTAAAGCCGCCTAACTCAGATAAGGACCTAATATTAATAATTTCATGCTACGGTATCAATTTAAAGCCGCCATTTTTTTGTTGGGTATAGCTGCAAAGACTACTAACTAAATATTTACTCATCGGCATCAAATTAAATATATATTTTGTCTTTTCCATATAAGCATATAAGCATTTTATCTTTAAGGTATAGAATATTGCCTTTATATTATTTAAGGGGATTGATTCACAACCTTTCAACCTGGCCCCTTTATTACCTCAGCGTGTATCGCAGTCTCGACTCCAAAATCCGATTCTGGAATGAATATGTGCACTTTTCAGGAAGAGAAAGGAAAAATGTTTCAGTATCCAACCATACAATGAATCAATAGCTTGCAAAGTAACTACTATCTGTAACCATCTCTCCCAATTCTCAGAAACATAATATTTTTGAATGCAATATTTTCATGAATGGTAAAGTGTATATCAGGTCGTTTCAAATCCTAACTAATCAAACGAGAAAATAGAAATTGACACAGGGTAGGGGGAGAATGCATTATGCATCTACCTGAATGAAAGAATGTGACTTCTTCTTTTAATATATATCCAACTAATGATGCACTCCAACTGACAGTTTCTACCTCTTCCGATTACAGCAAAACCATGATGTTGGATATTGTGTTTCTGTAGTAGTGGAGCAAGAAAATTTGTTTTTGACGACCTCAAGAGGGCTGAGGTGGTAGTTGAGGGCGTTAAATTCTTCATAATGGATCCTCGATCCTCGGGTGATGACAAGCCTAATTTTCCTCCTCCATAATGGATTCTTGGGTGATGACAACGGCTCTGCAGGCATGATTTGATGTGTACATCAAAATGTCAGGCCATAGCTTCGGAAAAGGTCAACAGCTGGTGGGAGAAAGTGGTTTTTGTGGAAATACTACTGAGACAAAACATGGCATTTTAGTTTGTCCATATCCCACTCGCACTACTACAATAGGACATAGGAAATTGTATATTTAGAAACTACAAGGAAAAAAAAATCGATCTTCAAATGACAGATACACAAATAGAAAACTAGATCTTCAAATTGATCAGACTACTACAATAGGACACAGGAAACTGTATATTTGGAAACTACAAGGAAAAGAAAAATCGATCTTCAAATGATAGATACACAAATAGAAAATTTGGCCACACAAAAAGCTAAAAACAGAGAGAAACATTGGCAATGGGGTGTTTAAGAGATGAAATTATAAAGAATTTGGACTAGAATTCAAAGGCTCTGTTATGGACAAGCTTGCTATACGTTTTGTTGGTCCACTTGCACCAGATTGGGGAGGGGTTATCAATTTATTGCAAAACAAAAAAGGATAAATGGATTAACACATGACATGAAAGAAATCTAGCAATGTATTGAAAAGGCTCAGAGCAATAGTTAAGCGCACCGCTAGAGCCTTGCTACATTGGACTCTAATTGTTTCTGCATTTTGTATAATTTAAAGTTCAACCATGTTAGCCATCTCAAGGACCTCTAGAGTGCTCACAAACCAGAAAAACCTATACAATACAAATCATTGCCAAACCTATAGAATAGAAATCATTGTCAAGAGACTTGATGAGAACATGCATCATAAAGCTCTGATGTGAACCCAGTCCTCTGATTTGCAATTCAGGGCACATATACAACACTCTGATTTGCATCCTTCCTGTAACAATAGTTTGGGTATTGAAGATGCCTAAAAACACTAAATCATATCTGTGTACAACAATAATTATTGAATCTTGGCAGTCTGTGACTTCAAAAAAAAATTATGGCCAGTATCTATAATCTCAGTTAGTGACCTACAGCAAGCTACAAGAATTCTGGACAGTGTTTTAGTTGGAAATAGTATCAGAAAAACCTCTAACAACCCATAGCAGTGGTGAAATGATATCAACAGCAGTAAGTAAAAGGAGATACCCAATGGCAAGATGGCCTTTCTATGGTTGAATGCTTCATATGGTCAGCTCCTATCCATATTCCAACAATTGCATTGGTACACATTGATTAATAATTTCCCTATTATGGTCCAACCCTTGTTCTAAAGACCATGTATGAGTCAGCTCTTATCCATAGACCCTTGGATAAATAGCCATGATGTACGTTGGTTTTCTAGAAGAGACACCTAGGTATGGCATATCTCCAGTTACTTTGTTACAACGAACATTTCTGGGTTCTTTTGCAACTTGACCATATTTTTTCCAGGCCAACTAAATGATCTTAAAAATCAAACAATATTGTCCACTACACCTGAAAATAATCATATCTTGCTCTTCAAAGATAATCTCAACCTTCTCTTCACAATTTTTACTTTTTCCAACATTTTCTAACCAGTCTTTTTGAAGACAATCAGATTTTATGCTTGGCTTTAACCTTTTACCTATCCAAGTATTTGCTGCCTAATGCTGAAAAGAACAATTAGAACCTAAATACCCAAAAGCATCGAGTTAGACGAACCCAACATTAGAAATAAAGGTCAATTTGAACCTGAATACCCAAAAGCATCGAGTTGGACGGAACCGGCATTATAAATAAATAATTGCTTCAACCAGACTCCAAAAATACCTCTTCTGACCAAAACATAAAAATATTTGACAAGCCAAACCTCTTGGCTAGCATTTCTAGTTAAAGATGAGGGTTTCGTTAAGGAGGAGCTGTTGGCTAGAAAGAGCAATCGGGAAGACTGTTTTCTCCAGTGAAAATTGCTACTGCAATGTCGCATTGAAGCCTCCATCAAGGCCATGATTTTTGGCCCTTGCATGGCTTGTAGGAACCCGATCTGGGAAAGCATTTTATTATACTTGTCAATGATATTAAATATACACTCCTAATACCACAAGGGAGACTAATAGCAATTAAATATATACCAGACAGAGAGAACTATTTAGTATTAAAGCTGATTTCATGTGTTGGCTATGCCAATTGCTGCCTATTACCCTTTTTTCAGTAAGGGGTAACCTTGATCAGTTGTTTTCGAGATGTTATCGCAGAGCTGCTTCTGCAAGAAGCTGCTTTGTCTGAAGAGGCCAGCAAGAAAGCATATCTGTCAAATATATTTCAGTATAATAGATTCTAGACACCTCCACTCAGACAAAACCATTTTGAGAAATTTAATAGCTCACACTTTATATTTGTGAAGGCCTATAATTAGAGCAGAAAGTCATCCCTTATAAATAGTTCCACCTATCAATCCATTGTAGGTTTTCCTATAATTTTTTTTTTATCTGTGATTCCCTTACGAGAGGGAAAGCAATCCATCATTTGAATACAAGAATATGGATATAATTTAAGAATTTAAATAGGATTATAAAACTCTCATATAGGAATAAGTGAAGCTAAAGATATGCCCATCTTGTTTCATCCACAATTCTAAATGCTAACTTTTCACTAAAACATTATGCTTGCAAACTAGATCTTCAAGGCATTCATTCAATGATTTAATCACCTACTAAAGCTTGTTGTGTTCATCAGATTTTAAGTTTACCTTTTGAAGAAGAAATTATGGAAGACAAGGGAGAACTCCTAAAGGTCTTGTGAAGGCTCTTCCCAATGCTCTGTGCACATCCTCCTGATGCCTAAGTGTTCTGCGTAGCCTATCAACCTACAATTTGAAGAGAACACATAGTCAATAATATAGACATTAGACTTTGGTTACAGATAATTATTCCATTCAGATATATACCAAGGAGAATTTCAATCACATTGCAGAGACGAAAACAACCCAAAATCTGGACAAATTGGGAACAGTCAGAATCAATCAACAATGAACATTGCTCATATAAAACAATTAGCTCACACATAGGTGAACTACTGGATTTTTACCATTTACCAATCTATATAGGGATATGAACTGCAGAGTACCCCAACTTGAACCACTATGAGAACAAATTTCAGTACTTGAACTACAATGGTTAAAGTTTATAAGAGGCTGTAGACCTCCCAAGCCATGGTGAGAAATGTGTGCCTAATATTCTCACGGATGTATGAAAGCCGAGCTTTTACAGCTCAAAATTAAAAATCAAAATCATAAAATCACAGAGCTTTATACATTAGAGTTGAATTACTAACTATTAAGGAAAACCCTGATTGGAATTTAGTTGTAGTGAGCAACTCTAGCAAGCAGCAAGAGAGAGAGAGAGAGAGAAACAATAGTAACAAATATCATACATGTTGCTCGAGGCTTAATATTATTTCCCGGCATGAAGACGTTCGAGAGAGAGCATTCCCTGCTGTGGGTCTTTGAAATTCTTGTCTCTGAATACCCTTCAGGAAAAAAACAAACAACATCAGTTATTGAGTTAAACAAGGATGGATCACATTCTGTTGGATGGAGTCTAAACCTTAGTTTGAATCAACGAATAAGAGAGAAAGTACCTTGTCATCATTCCCAGTTCTATTTTCTAACCGAGAGAAGCTATTGCTCCAGGAAACAATGGATTCCTTCTCCCCACCATGATATGATAACTTATCAGAGTAGCACACAACACAAGAACAATGAACTATAATATAAATATAGTATTTTGTTGTTGCCATTAAGGGGAGGGCGGGAAAAATAAAGTAATTTTTTTGTTTCTTCTTGTATAAAATGGACAAATAGCATGGAAAGAAAAGTAGATAGGACAGTACCTTTTAGTTTGGATTTGGATGCTTTGCATGCCACAAAGGAAGCTTGCATTGGCGGGAACAGGAGAGGACAAGTACAGATGAAGCAGCTGTACTAGTAAATTAAAAAATCGACTAACAAATTGTTGCAACAGTTATTTACTTACAGACCATATACTCTCTTATGGAGAGTATTTTGAAACGATTTGAGTATCGTGAATATTTGAAACCAACTGAATGTACAAATAGTATACTTTAAGTAGAAGTTAAAAAATGGGCAAGACCGATATCTGATTATTGAGTAGCCGAGGTTTTTGAAAACTAGAGCGAGAGGGTTTTTTGCGTTTTGCTCTGGGAAGATCGCTAGAGTGCACTGGAGTACGGCCACGTAGGGTTTCAAATCGCCATGGCTGCACCTGGGGGAGGGCTCTCCCCTCCCTCTGTTCCTTCTTCTGCAGCTGAAGCATTCCACCAGTTACTCAGGTCTCCGGGTTTCAAGCCGGTGGCCCCAATCATCCCAAAGTTCATCAAAAAATTGGATGCAATCCCAGAAATCGATCTCCCTTCTGAACAGCCAATCAAGATCGCATTAGCTTTGGCGGAGCGAGGATTGGTAGGCCAGTTCATGGGGATTTGGCCCTCAACAAGAACTACTGATGACTGGATCCAAAGGAACTGGAGGCCTCACCTCAAGAACAGTGTTACCTGCTACCCTGTTGGTCGAGGGTTCTTCATCTTCGAATTCATAGCAAAAGAAGACCGAGATCTTATATTCAGAAATGGCCCGTATTTCATGGGCTCCCAAGGTATGTACCTCAATAGATGGACCCCTGACTTCAATGTAGAAGTAGATGTGCCGAAAGAAGTACCAGTTTGGGTAAGACTCCCAAATCTTCCAGTTCATTGCTGGAACACCCAAGCCCTGGAAAAGATTGGGAATGCTCTCGGCAGATACATTGATAAAGCTGAAAACAAGGGCCAATACTCTTGTGCCAGAATTTGTGTAGAAGTAGATCTGGAAGCTGGGCTGCCTGAGGCCGTGAAACTCAAAGTTGGAGAATGGCATCACTTCCAAAAGCTGGATTACGAACAATTACCTTTCAAATGCCGACTCTGTCATGAACACGGGCACTTCCAAAGAAACTGCCCCAAAATGCAAGCTTCGAAAGAGGGAGAAGGATGGAAAAAAGCCAAAAAAGGGAAAACAACGGGCAAAAGTAATGAAAAAAAGGCCGCAGGGAACATGCAAGATCACACGTCAAGCTCATCAAAATCGAACCAAGAAGCCTCAAATCTCGATCCAGTTATCATTCCAAATAATGAAGAAATCCAGATCTCCAATGAGCCAGTAGGGAAAGAATTAATCTATGAAAGCACTAAAAGAAAAAAAATCAGAAGTCATACTGCCAATAGAGAGGACGCAGTGACGTTGGAGCCAGGGGAAATACCCCAAACTGTTCCATGTCCTTCGTTGGCTACTGAGGCTTTAGAGTCCTCCAAAGAAGCAAGCGCAGATCACCTCCCAGACTCGGACCCAGGTGAAGAATTGGATGAGGACTCCTCAACAAGCAGCCGGCATGCTACGCCCATCAAAAATCCAAGAGGAAGGAAGTCAAAAAAAAGAAAAGAGATGAAGCTACCTACCTAGCTATCCTAGATGGCTCGCAAAAGACCCTAAAAGGCATAATGAACACCAGATCCAAAAAAGGAACTACTCAGGCCTCAAAAGGGGCCAACCCCACTCAAAGTAATCAATGCATTACATCTCCTGGAACTGCAGAGGACTAGGATCGGCTTTAAAAGAGAATCAATGAAAGATTTGGTTCGAATTCATAGCCCTGAGATCCTGCTAGTTCAGGAAACAAAAATGGAGGAAACTGCTACCCTCCAAGCTAGAAAAAAATTCTGGAAAAAAGGGCCTGGGATTGGCAACAGCTCTAGAGGCGCATCTGGAGGTATTGCCACTTTTTGGGACTCCAATCTGTACGATCTTGAAGATGAGGAGCAAACGCTGCACTGGGTGTTCACCAAACTCATACATAAACATTCTAGTCGAATTGTAAGTTTATTTAATCTCTACGTCCCTGTTTTACCATTGGAAAAAAAAAACTGCTGGAGTATGCTCGAATCCTTTCTTAACCTACATCAGCTTGAGAATATCATAGTAGCTGGTGATCTGAATGTCACCCTTGCTATCAACGAGAAGAAAGGAGGATCGCTGGTCAGAGATCCGTCGAGGGAGTGGGTCGAAGACATTATGCTGGGATGGGATCTGATCGATATAAAGCCAGTCAAAGGAAAGTTTACTTGGACAAACAAGCGAGTTGGTCCTGGCCATGTAGCAGCCCGGCTTGACAGGTTCCTGGTCCACTCTGGCTTTCTCGACTTGGGCCTTCTAGCCTCTTCAAAAATCCTTCCTCATAGCACTTCTGATCATAATCCAATCCTTCTTGAGTTGAATATTGATCAAAACCTTGGCCCGTTACCCTTCCGTTTCAGCCCGCTCTGGATCCATCATGAGGACTTTATGCAAGTTGTCTCAGACTCCTGGGAAACACAAATAAGAGGATCTCCGTCCTACATTTGGGAAGCAAAAATCAAGAAGCTTAAACTTGACTTGAAAGACTGGGCAAGAAGCATTCCATCCCCCATCACAAGTCGTAAGATGGCCCAAGTTGAACTTGAAGCACACCAAACTCTCATGGATATCATCCCCATCACGGACAGTCTCCTTAAAAAGGAAGAAAACCTGCAGAAAGTTTTCCATTCAGCTTGTAGAATGGAAGAAGAGTTCTGGAGGCAAAAATCCCGAAACCTCTGGCTGCTAAGTGGAGACAAAAACACCAAGTACTTCCATAAGCAGGCAGTAGCACGGAAAAATTACAAAGCTGTCTCCGAAATAATTTATCAAGGTGAGCTGATCAAAGATTTTGAGGGCATAAAGAACGCTGCTGAGAAGACCTTCAAAGAGCTTTTCTCTGCTCCCATAGAGGACGCGTTGGATATCAGTGGCCATCCATTTGATCTCATCCCTCATATTATTCAACCTGAGGAAAATATCTGGCTTATTGCCCCAATCACCATGAAGGAGATGAAAGATGTCCTTGATATAATGAAGCCTGACAGCGCCCCTGGTCCTGACGATTTCACAACCAGATTCTTCACTTCCTGCTGGCCAATAATAAAATATGATCTTCTAAGAATGATCTGGTATTCACAAAAGACCAACAAGCTGGGAGGCAGCACCAACTCCTCCTTCCTGGCTCTGATCCCAAAGGAAAAAGGAGCCAACTCCTTCAATAGATTCAGGCTGATCTCTCTGTGCAACACAAGCTACAAGATTATAACCAAGATTATAGCCACAAGACTCAAAAAAGTTTTGCCCAGAATTATTCCAGAAAACCAAGGTGGTTTTATCAAAGGCAGGAAGATTCTTGACAACATCATTCTAGTTCAAGAAGCCATCCATTCAAGCTTTCAACGCAATGAAAAAGGTATGGCAATCAAACTTGATTTAGCTAATGCTTTTGATCGTGTAAGACATGATTTCCTGTTTGCTGTTATGGGAAAGTTTGGCTTCTCACAAACCTTTATAAGCTGGATCAAAGGTTGTGTGGGTGACCCTTGGATAGCTCCGCTAGTCAATGGCAGGCCAACAAATTTCTTCAAAGCCTCTAGAGGATTAAGACAGGGCTGCTCGCTATCCCCGCTGCTCTACGCCATTCAAGCCGCTATGCTAAGCTTTCAACTCAATCTCAGTCAGGACATCCACATGCTGCCAGGTCTAAGAATAGCACACAATGTTCGGGATATAAATCACGCGCAATTTGCTGATGATACTCTTTTGCTAGGGGGAGCAAATACTCATTCAGCTGATCAGTTTAAACAAGAGCTGGACATTTACCAAAATGTTTCAGGCAACAAATTAAATTTCTAGAAAAGCAAAATTTTTAGCTGGAATTGCTCAGCTAGAGAGCTAGGGGATATTGCTAGATCACTTGGCATGGAAGGCACCATGGATTGAAACAAATTCACTTACCTGGGCATTCCCATTTGTAAAAAAAAAATCAAACCAGAAAATTGGGATCCAATTATAGACAAAATCAAAGACAAAATCCAAAGATGGAATGCAAATTGGCTGAATATCGCAGGTAAGACAACTCTTATTAAAGCTGTCCTCAACAGCATGCCTATTTATCAGTCCTCAATTTTGCTTGCTACAGGATCAACAATTCGGAAAATAGAAGCACTTCTCAAAAAATTCATTTGGGAAGGGGGCAAAGGGAATGAAAAGAAACTCCATCTCGTCAGTTGGGAAAAGATTAAAAAACCTTGAGATGAAGGGGGGCTTCAAATCCGGAGTTTACCCAACCAAAATCTAGCTCTAGGAGCTAAGATTCTCTGGCAAATGATCTCTGGGAAAGAAAGCTGGAGTAAGAAGGCTATCCGCAAAAAATACTTCCCAGGCACTAGGAAGAGATGCCTTGACATGCAGCCTCCAATCAGAAGAGGTTCCCCTGTTTACAATTTATGTATAAAATCGCTGGATCTGATCAAAAGGAACCTTTACTGGATTCCGGGGAACGGGAAGAATATCAAATTCTGGGATGACTCAATTCTTGGAGAAACACCCCTTGGTAGCTGCCCGGAAATTGACAACATCAAGCTTTGGCTCCTGGCTAAAGGGGCCACCTCGCTGTGGGATCTTTCAGCCTGGGAAGACAACCTCTGGCTCAGCTGGGACCTCGGAGACCCTCCTCCTGAACTTCACCGTGAAGCAGAAATTATTACTAGCCTCCTCCAAGGCAAAGCTCCTATTAAAGAAGATCTCAAAGACAGAAGAGGGTGGGGTAACAGTTCTGGAAAATACTCAACCTCTGAAGGCTATAAGCTCACCCATGCAATCCCAACGGCTGCCCCCAATCCGGAAATCTGGAAGTTTATCTGGTCCAATCCCTTTATTCCAAAAATTGATTTCTTCTGCTGGACTCTTGCCCACAAGAGCATTCTCTCTGGGGAAAACTTAAAAAAACGAGGTATGGAAAGCCCAATCCGCTGCCCGTTCTGCAAAATTGAGGAAGAAACCTCATATCACCTCCTCCTAGGCTGTAATTTCTCCAAAGAAGTGTGGAATAAAGCTCTGAATCTTCAACCGGCCTTAAATCTTCCTAATTCCATCCAGGGGCTGCTTTCGAGCTGGATGATTCTCTCTCCCTTCCCCCTGTCAAATAATCCTCTTCTTCATTCAACCTGGAACTGGTTCTTAAAATCCATTTGCTGGAAGCTGTGGATAGAGAGAAATAACCACATTTTTAGGGATCTTGAAAGCCATCCTGGTAGAATTGCCACTCAAGCCAGAGCTATTCTTGGGGAAGTTTTGGATCAAAATTTTAATGACTTCAGCCGTCTCCTGCCTGAAGAGCTGCAGTGGATAAGTTCAATTACCTCAGTCCTGAAGAATAAACCTGTCCCTAATCATCCTCTCCCTGCCCATTGGGAAATTAGGATAGCAGAACCAGATTTCTCCATTTGGAAGTCTTCTCTGAACAAACACTGTCTTTTCTTTGATGGGGCAGCTAAAGGAAATCCAGGATTAGCTAGATGTAGGGGTGTGATCAGCTCAGCTACTGGATTTTCGATCAGTAACTACTCCTGGGGTCTTGGCGTTGAAACTAATAATTTTGCAGAGTTTTGTGGCCTTCTGCAGGGTCTAAAGATTGCCATGTCCAAAAGAATCACCAGTCTGGCGGTCTTTGGAGACTCAAGAATGCTTATTCTGGCCCTTAATCGAAAAAATCGGCCTACCCATCTCAAGCTTGCTCAAGTGTATCAGAAAATCCGTTCCTTAAGCAAAAAGTTCCATTCCATAAATTTTTATCATGTGTTGAGGACCCTCAACTCTGTGGCTGACAAAGAAGCAAACTATGGGACATTACTGGGAAGAGGAGTCTTAGTCATTGATGGTTTTGAAGACAGATGTGACATTCCTTAGTAGCTGCAGATCTTTGCTCAAATGGAAGTCTCCCTACTGAACTGCACAGTAGTCATGCTCCACGTTCTTCTGACTAGATTTCACTACCAAATCGAAGCTGAATGCTGGCTGATCCACGAGCTCCCTTAACGCAGGCATGATTTCTGAACCATAACGCACATGGGAAAGCACTTCCACGATTTTCTTAGGTCATTTCCAGATGATCAATCCCAAATCGCAGATGCAGACCGACTGGTGACTTGGAGCCCTTTACCTTTGGTTATTTGCTGACTTCTATCCTCCCCTGCTCTCACAGAAGTGAAACAAAGTTCACAATGAAGATATTACTCAGCTCTTTTTCTGATCTAGTTAGTGGAAGCGCCTGAAAGCTACTTCAAGCTGTTTGGCATGGTTTACTCTTCAATGCCTCCAAAGAATCTCCTGAAGAGTTCAAGAATGAAATACAAGCAACTCTCAAGGACGTTGCAATCGATTGAGCGCTGGAATCAGCTGGCTGATCCACGAGCTCCCTTAATGCTGGCATGATTTCTGAACCATATCGCACATGGAAAGCACTTCCACGATTTTCTCAGGTCACTGCCAGATGATCAATCCCAAATCGCAGATGCAGACCGACTGGTGACTTGGAGCCCCTTACTTTTGGTTATTTGCTGACTTCTATCCTCCCCTGCTCTCACAGAAGTGAAACAAAGTTCACAATGAAGATATTACTCAGCTCTTTTTCTGATCTAGTTAGTGGAAGCGTCTGAAAGCTACTTCAAGCTGTTTGGCATGGTTTACTCTTCAACGCCTCCAAAGAATCTCCTGAAGAGTTCAAGAATGAAATACAAGCAACTCTCAAGGACGTTGCAATCGATTGAGCTCTCTGGAATCAGCATTGGCGAACCTGAAAGCCAACTTTGGCACATGAGTTGAAGCCTGAAGAAAGTCTGCAATCTCTGGCACAACCAGCACTCTGCTCCCTTTATTTTTCTGCGTTCCCTCCTTTTGTTATCTGTATTGTATCCGTTGGCTGTACTTAGCTATTGGTCTCTTTTTCTCTGTCAAGCACGCGGTAGCTGGTTTACCGGTACCACTTTAATCTTATACAATGTTTTAGTCAAAAAACAAAATGAGCAACAAATTTACTTTCAAACCAAGTATAGGGACACCATGGGGAAAAAAGCAGACATAGGTATGAAGTAAAGAAGTACAGGGTAAATACACACATGGGATAAATGTACAACAGAACTTAAGAATTTAGTATATATTGTGAACTGTTTCTATGCACATACAGTATAGTGTGAACTGTTTCTCTGATCATAAAAGAGTATTTGAAACAAAATGAGGATTGAGAATATTTGAAACCAATTTAATGTACAAACAGTCTAAATTGAGTAGAAGTAACAAATGGACAACATATTTACTTTGAAACCAAGTATAGGGACTCCATGGAAAAAATAATATACATATGTGTAATGACAAGAAGTAGAAGCTAAATATATACATGGATTAAATGTACAACAGAAGTTAAGAACTTAGTATAATGTGAAATGTTTCTATTTACATAGAGTTTGTTGCATTGTATTTGTAAAAGAATCGTTTGTTTGATAGAGTATATATTTTAGAGAGGTGCATTACATGCAAGTAGAAGGGAAATATAATAAATGTATATGTACTGTGGTAGTAGTGGAAGCATGTAATATGTACAATGCTTGTGCATTCCATGTGTGGACTTCTTGCTCGCATTCAAAACACCCAGCGATATATTTTGCTAGTCCAGTCTTCATGTTTGGACAAAAATATTATTTTCTTAACATAGTTATGGTCTTCTAATAACCTGGATGGCCTGAGTATGGAGTTTTATGGATTTCATCTAAAATTAATAACTTAACTTTAGGTACATTAGGTACATATATGCTGTCTTTGTACAATAAAAATCCTTTTTCATTCAAACTATACCCTTTAGTTAAGCTTTCTGTTGGTTTTTCTTTCGTTTTAGCTTGTAAATTTTGGTAAATTTCATCTTGTTCTACCCCTACTTTAAGCTGTTCATCTAGATCTGTTGTATACGTGTTGATAACTGGTGTAAAGTTTAGCCTTGCATTTCTACTTAATGCATCAACAACTTTATTTTCTTTCCCTTTAATGTGCTGAATTTCGAAATCATACTCACTTAGAAAATCTAGCCACCTGGCTTGTCTAGCATTTAGATTAGGTTGATCTAACAGATATTTTAGTCTTTTATTATCGATCATTAGAATAAATTTTTTGCCAATTAGGTGATGACGCTACATCTTTAGAGCATGTATAACAGCAGCTAATTCCAGATCATAAGTTGCATAATTCTTTTTATGAATTTTTAATTTCCTAAACTCATAAGCAATAACATGCCCTTCTTGAGTCAATACTCTTCCTAAACCATCATTACAGGCGTCAGTACACACTACAAATTCTCTATTTGCATCAACTATTCATAAAATAGGTGCGCTGGTTTATAAAGTTTTTTACTTTTTAAAGCTATCCTCGCATTTCTGGTTCCAATCAAACTTCTTTCCTTTCTTCTACAAAGAAGATATCAGATTTGCGATTCTCGAAAAGCCTTCAATGAACCTCTGGAAATAACCGATAATTCCCATGAAGGATCGAACATCAGTTACATCCTTGGGAACCGGCCAATCTTCAATCGCCTTTATCTTTTCGGGATCCACCGAAATCCCTTCCTTAGTCACCACATGACCTAAGTAATGAATTTTATTCTTAAAAAAACAGCATTTACTAAACTTTACAAAGAGTTGATGATCTCGTAACTCTTGCAAAACAATTTTTAAATGTTCTTTATGTTCTTCTTCAGTTTTCGAATAGATTAATATGTCGTCGATAAACACGACCACAAAATTATCTAGATACTTATGCATAATGTTGTTCATTAAACACATAAAAATAGTTGGGGCATTAGTAAGCCTGGATGGCATGACGACAAACTCGTAATGGTCATATCGAGTCCTAAAAGTTGTTTTAAAGATGTCTTCATCTTTAATCCTAACTTGGTGATATCCAGACCTTAAATCAATTTTTGAAAACACCGTGGCTCCACGTAGTTGATCAAATAGATCATCTATGCGAGGCAACAGATATCTATTTTTAATAGTCATCTTATTCAACTGACAGTAATCTATGCAAAGTCGCATAGTTCCGTCCTTTTTTTTTAACAAAGATGACAGGTGCCCCCTAGGGAGACACACTGGGTTGAATATGCTTCTTGTCATTAAGTTCTTTTAATTGTGACTTTAGTTCATTAATTTCAAGTATGTTCATTCGATAAGGGGCCTTTGAGCTGGGTACTGCACCAGGTACCAGCTCAATGGTAAAATCTACTTCCCTTTTCGGAGGTAGTCCCGGAATTTCTTCCAGAAATACATCAACATACTCTCTTAAAACTGGTATGTCCTCCAATTTTAATTTGTCTATTTTATTTAGTTTTTCCTCATCAGTTATTGTTATTGCATAAGCCTTACAATTTTTCCTAACAACTCTCTTAAGTTGCAGAGCAGAGATTTGCCTTATGGTTGTTTTTCTAGGGATTCCCTTTACACTTATTGTTTTTCCATGATTATTTATACACGTAGAAGTTTTATCATAACAGCTTAAGATCACCCTATGTTTCTCTAACCAATCCATACTGATTAGTATATCGTAAGAACCAAGAGGTAGTACATTAAGCTTTACAACAGTTTCAAATTGATCCATAACTACTACACATTTCTTTACAAAACAAGTTACCTTCCTTATGCACCAATAGCTAACTGAACCAACCAAGAATTTTCAAAATTTTCAACAGGCAGCTTACATTTTTCTACCAATTTAGGTGAAATATAACCGAGACTAGCTCCTAGATCAATTAAAATAGCTATAGGGGTTTGGTTTATCGTACCTTCTACTTCCACCATGGAAGTTTGATAGTCTGCTTGTCGATTCTCCAAGGCTGCATTGATTCTGGGCATAGTCCTCGCTAGGTGTCCAACAGTCATCTCCTCCTGTATGGTATGCATATTACTGACAGTCTTTTTTCGATTAGGACAGATTGAGGCATAATGTGGACCATTACACTCCGAACACTTTATAGGTTCTTTGCGTTCAAAGTTCTGTGTAATTACCATGAGTATTAGCAGACTCTTTCCCCTTTGAATTGTTCTGATTGCTTGGTGAATTATTCTTATTCCCTTGGAAATTCTTGTTAGGAAAATTTCTAGCCTTATTATTTTTAGAATTCCGGTTGGGTACAAAATCTTTCTTCTTTTGATCATAATGGTTGTTATTCTTTTTAGCCTTCCAGTTGGCCATGCTCTCCTTCTTTCGATTCTGTTCATAATAGAAATTAGCCTTCCTCATATTTTCTTCTAGAGTTTTTGGATTGTCATACTCAATCCTATCCTTGATGTGATAAGGTAAACAACCAAGGAATCGTTGTACCTTTGGTTTTTCATCTACAAGGTATGGAACATACCTAAGCAGACTTAAAAACTTGTTGTTCAAATATTTCATAGTCATTGAACCTAGTTTAAGCTCATAGAACTCCTTTTCTCTCTCCTCATAGTACTGCTCAAATAGAAATTTATTTTTAAAGTACTTCTTGAAGGTACTGCAATTTACATTCTTCTCTCTTATTCCCTCCACTCTCTTTAAGTCTTGCCACCATATATTAGCCTTCCCTGAAAGATTGTATATAGCCATTCTAGCCTTTAATTGGTTAAAATAGTTATAAATCTGGAAGTACTTCTTCATCCTAGATAACCAGGATTCTGCTTCCTCCCCGTTCTCAGTTTCTCCATTGAATGTTGGTGGTTTAATCTTTTTAAACTCCCTAGAAATTTCCTCATAGGGTTTATATTTTCTCTTTTTAGTATAATGGTTGTCATTACTACTATCACTAGTGGAATGAAAATTACGTTGATCACCAAATACCTCTGAAGATGAGCTGCTTTCATTTTTAATCTGTTTAATCTTTTTATATTTATGTTGGTGACTTATATCTTCTGAATCAGCTCTTTTACCCCTTCCCTCAGTTTGAAATCTTTCTGTTAGGATCTGATTGAGCTCCTCCTGAGCTCTCAGAATCCTTTCATTTTCTCGTTTAACAGATTCCATTTCAGATTTTAAGTCTTTTACTATTTGTAAAAGTTCTGAGGAATTAGTGGTAATGTCCTCTTGTATAGGGTCTCTTTGTAAGTTTTCTTGTTCAGTAAAGGGATATTCCTCTTCCACATATTCCTCCAATCTTTCCATACCTGTTGTTAAACTTCAGAAATATTTTTTCTGTTGAATAACATTAAAAGAAAATAACATCAGCAAAATAATTTTCAATTCACTCTTTCATAAAAGCAAGTTGGGTTTCATCAAGGCCTAGCGTTTGAACCTTGTGCTCTGATACCACATGTCAAAACCCCAAAATTTCATAAAAAATTAAATTTTTTAAGGTGGCATAAAATGTATGAATATGCAGTTTACTAACTACTAGTAGTTAGCAGAAAATGAAACAGTCTAACACTTAGTATTAATTATTTTCATATTACGTTAACTAATACAACTTTCATTTTTTTGTAAAGTATATGAGATTGACCTGCACACAACTTTCTTTCAGTTTTACTAATAAGTTTACTTTTTGGCAAGTAGGTGAAATCTATCTTTGGAAACTTGGGCTTACTTAGCATTTATGCTAACGCAGATGGACTGTTGGTTCTTACAGGTTAACAGGTAACGATCAATCAAGTAGGAGTTTAATTCATAAAGTAGCAAGAAGTATATCTGTTGCATGTAAAATGCTAGTAATTAACTCACTTTTTAAAAACAAGCTTTGATAAGGTAAAGTAACTGTCTTTTATTTCATGAAAGCACTTCTATCAATCTGGATAGTAAAGATTTCCAGTAGAGTACATGTTTCTATTTTGTCGCTAGCTTAGTAGTTATGGAAATTATCAACTTGTTACTTGTATGTAAAAATAAATGCTCATTAACAAGTTATAAAATTCTGTACTTACATTATCGCCTTGTTGCATGCACTATTGTAACAACATACATTACCATCTTATTAATAATGTACCCACCTGATTGTTACTTGCATTCTGTAGGAATCTTACTGCCTGGAATTCTCCTTGACATTATATGCTTGATTATTGTAATTAAATGCATTGTTTCATGATGGAATACTATCTACCCTTACTTCATAAGTCTAAGTCATGGGTAAATATATTATTAGTGTCTTTCCAATGATTATAGACTTGAACATGTTTTATTCCATTATAAATTTACTATTATCATGTTGCCTAGCATACAACAAGTTAATGTTTATAATAACTATTATGGTAGAGTTTTCTGCCCAGAACTTCTAATATGAAGTTTTACCCTATGTGTCATTAATATGACCAAGATTCTTACACTATGCAAAGAACAGGCAAACATAACAATCACATACTACCTTTACCTAATAAAGATATGGTCTATTAATAGTATTGACAAGTCGAGTAAGCAAACTATTATATATGAGAGCTTATACCAAGGTCGAGCCTTGTAATTGTCATGGTTTAAATACTTTTACTATTCTTGTCAAACTTTATATATTATAACCACCCAATGCCATCGGTTTACAAATGATAAGTTTGGAATATAATATGTGCATATTTTATCGTCGTTTTGCAAGTGTATAAATCAAATGATAAATGGAAAGGTCCTAAAGGATGATCGACATTGGGATTATCCATATGATAAAGTTGTTACAACCTTTCACTAGGGTCAACGTTAAGAGATCATCGTTAATCAATACGCAAATCTCGAAGCTATCATATATTATGATATAGTTTATGTATGAACATTGGTGAAAATATATACAAGCGTACTCCATAGTTTTGTGTATGGTTTGATTAAATCATTGTATTAATAATTTGATGATTGAAATCATAGATGGACTATGGACTTGACCCTTGCATGGTTAAAAGAATTGGAGGGCACGTGGTCACCTCCTGTCCATGCATTGACGATATAAAAGTCTTGAAAACCCTATTTTCTTTGTCATTTGCCTCTGAAGTTCTTGCTGGGCTGTGGACTGCACTGTATAGTTTCCATGGGGTTGTGAGGGTTGTTCCTCTGCTAGCTTGCTCCAAGGCTTTTGTTTGACGTTGCTGTGGTTTCCTGAGCTCGGTCTTTGTTTGCAAACCTTCTTAGCTGTGAACCTTACCATGCAAGTGTTTATTGGTTTTTGTGTTTGGCTCTCGGCCTGTCCATAGCTCAGTCCTGCTCTCCTCGTGGCCTGTCACTACTTTGTGAAGGTAAAGCTTCTTTTCTATTGTTTGTGCTCCACAGTCGTCGTAGGGTTCGGATATTTTTGTGTGTGCATTACGCAGCTGGTGACAGTCTCTTTGTTGCTCGATACTCTTTTATTTACAGGTAAATATATCTCAGTTTTTACTGTGTAGACTCTGTCCATTTATGAACACCGTTAGGGTTTTTAATGTTAATGAATTGAACCCTAAACTAACGCTTGGTTAAATGCTTGTACAGGAACCCATGACATTTCCAAGCTTTGGTGAAAGATAAACAACGACAGCCTTCAGTGGCTCGTGGCTCTAACTTATAAGCCCTGAGTTCAAATGGGTTTCACCCTGCTTGTATTGAGGGTTGTTGAAGGAGAACTCAGTGCTTGGAAGCTTGTTCTATCTCTTCATTTAATAGGGGGTTTTAATAATTTGTTTTCCAATTTATTGTTATAAACCCTTGCTATGAAGCTGGGTAAACTAACCTTGAGCTACGTGATGTACTTTGGTTAAGTCTTAAGCCTTACGGCTTGTCAATGTAATACATTTAGTTTTTAAGAAGGTTTTTATATTCGAGCTTTGCCTCGTTTTTGCAATGGTTTTTGTACTCTTGTAAACTAAGATTCCGCGTAAATAGAGTCTCTCTTCCTTCAACTGACAGTGAAGATAATTAATGGCATCTAATGGAGAATCTGCGGTGAGAAGATTTGTTGTCGACGTTTCGAACCAAGCGTGGTTCATCTTCAGGACAAGGCGATGCCTGGAGATTGAACATCTTTCATTGGTGTATTAATATAGGAATCGTCACTTTCGCTTGAGATGGCCGACAGGGTTTGTCTTGTCTAAGGTAAAATTAGGGTTAATAATTTTTTATGATCAATATAATTTATTGTTTTATGTAATCTTAATTAATTAATTTATTAAACTTTTAGGGTTAATACACTTAATAAGAATTTGTATTTAAAATATTGTATTAACAATTATTTATTAAAGTTTTTTAAAATTTTTTTAACTAAATTTATTAAATTTTTATTTATTTAATTATTCTTTATTTTAAACATTTTATGTTTAGTTTTAATAAAATGTTTTAAATTATTAATATTCTTTTAAAATTCCTTTTAAGATATTTTATTATTTTGTTAAAAAAATTTTAAATTTATTTAACTTATTTTAATTTATTAAGTGAGATATAAATAATTTTAAAATTTTTTTTTAAATTTTTTTAGGAGCTCAATTATTAGGTCCTTTAACCTAATTAGGGAAGAATTTGAAGTTAAAATTTTTCATCTGTTAAAATTTTTAAAAATTTTTAAAATTTTTAGGAGCTCAATTATTAGGTCCTTTAACCTAATTAGGGCAAATTAGGGAAATTTTTGGGGAAGAATTTTTAGGGTGAAAAATAGGGAAAGTTTTTAGGGAAAATTTTAAGGAAAACATTTTAATTGTAATTTTAAGTATAATTATATTATAATTTTAATTTAAGTTTTTTAAGTTTTTTAAAATTTTTTGTTTTAATTATTATTTAGCTTGTTTAGGTTGGGCAACCATGATCGGCTAATAGACAGGCCGTCATCTCTGTTTAAGCATTTAGGGTTTTTTACTATCTCTATAGCTTCTCTAATTTTCCTCTTTGACCAGTTGTCCACTTGTGCTAACACTTGCATATCTTCGATTTTAATAGGGTGTTTTGTGTTATGCAAGTGTTCCGCTAAGGCTGACTTCTGGGTTCTATTGAGACGGATATCTGCACAGTGTTCTTTAACTCTAGTTCGGATGGCATCCCTTGTGAATGTGGGAAAGCCTACATTGGCAAAATAGGTCGGTCCATGCGAACTAGAGTTAAAGAATACTGTGTAGATATCCGTTTCAATAGAACCCAGAAGTCAGCCTTAGCGGAACACTCGCATAACACAAAACACCCTATTAAAATCGAAGATATGCAAGTGTTAGCACAAGTGGACAACTGGTCAAAGAGGAAAATTAGAGAAGCTATGGAGATAGTAAAAAAACCTAAATGCTTAAACAGAGATGACGGCCTGTCTATTAGCCGATCATGGTTGCCCAACCTAACCAAGCTAAATAATAATTAAAACAAAAAATTTTAAAAAACTTAAAAAACTTAAATTAAAATTATAATATAATTATACTTAAAATTACAATTAAAATGTTGTCCTTAAAATTTTCCCAAAAAACTTTCCCTATTTTTCTCCCTAAAAATTCTTCCCCAAAAATTTCCCTAATTTTAACACAAAATTTTACCTTAAAATTTTGCCCTAATTAGGTTAAAGGACCTAATAATTGAGCTCCTAAAAATTTTAACATATGAAAAATTTTAACTTCAAATTCTTCCCTAATTAGGTTAAAGGACCTAATAATTGAGCTCCTAAAAAAATTTTAAAAAATTTTAAAATTATTTATATCTCACTTAATAAATTAAAATAAGTTAAATAAATTTAAAATTTTTTTTAACAAAATAATAAAATATCTTAAAAGGAATTTTAAAAGAATATTAATAATTTAAAACATTTTATTAAAACTAAACATAAAATGTTTAAAATAAAGAATAATTAAATAAATAAAAATTTAATAAATTTAGTTAAAAAGTTTTTAAAAAACTTTAATAAATAATTGTTAATACAATATTTTAAATACAAATTCTTATTAAGTGTATTAACCCTAAAAGTTTAATAAATAAATTAATTAAGATTACATAAAACGATAAATTATATTGATCATAAAAAATTATTAACCCTAATTTTACCTTAGACAAGACAAACCCTGTCGGCCATCTCAAGCGAAAGTGACGATTCCTATATTAATACACCAATGAAAGATGTTCAATCTCTAGGCATCGCCTTGTCCTGAAGATGAACCACGCTTGGTTCGAAACGTCGACAACAAATCTTCTCACCGCAGATTCTCCATTAGATGCCATGAATACTCACTGCAGAATCTCAGCTAACCTTAAGATAATTAATGTTTTAAGTTATCTTTTGTAAGTAATTATTGTTAATATAAGGACTGTAGACCAGTCATAATGTGAAATTTATAATATTAAACTTAGTTGTCCAGTATATACAAGCTAGGGTTTTCCGGAAATGAAACCCTTGTCTAAATAAGTTCTTCAATTTATTATTAATTAGGTTCTGCTACTTGTTAATTTGGTTGATTATTATAGGTGTGTGGTGATATTTTAAATTGTAACTGTAACTTATCTTGCTTGTTTATAAAAGACATTTGTTTTCAGAAAATACTGTAAACAATCTATAGTAGACACTATAATCTTCTTCTAATGATTATTTATATAATTATCAAAGTAAATGGATTACAACGTAGATAGTTTAATTTATAATAGTTAAATAAATTGTTTAGGGTTTTGACCCTGAAGTTTTTCCTTCATAGGTATAAGCCTGTCTAGTAATTGTAAAATAGTTTGTACATATGTAAATATTTAGTTTTATACTAGTTATTGTTTATATTTACATTGCTTTTATTTACTCAACTATCAAGTAGAATTTATTCAGAGTTCTCGAAAGGAAAGAAAATAAACTCCGTAACTTTGTTTACTCTTTGTAAATTAAGGACTTTTAATATAACCCTATCTAGTTTATATTAAATATTAGTCTTAGATTTAGTTGATATTGTTAGAAGATAAATTGTGTGGTTAGTAGCTTGTTTATATACTTAACTGTATGTAGTCACTGTAACTCTAATGTAGTTTTACTGATACATTTCATTCAGTTATACTAAGTGAAAAACAGAGAAATAGAAGTAAATCGTAACACTGTTTTTCCTCCATAATATTTTAACATTGAAATAAAATTATTCTACTATCTATAGTTACACAATCCTATCTACTATTTCCATTCTCTTATCTACTTAAAGCATTCTATCTGTGCTAGAGTACGGCCTGGTTTCCAAGTGTGGAAAAACACAGTTTAGAATTTTTTTTACATTGTAACACATTATTTTCTAAATCCATTTCATTTCTAAAATAATTTAATAAAAATACTAACTCAAACATTTCACAAACTGAACTGATAACATTCACATAACAGTTATCTAAGATGTAATTAACTAACATAGTAAAATAAAATAACTTAGAACCTGTTGAGGACAGACAGCAACAACTTTAGGAGGTCGTTCCTCCCTACCAATCTCCTGGAGAGCACTCAAACAACGCTTCCTCAGGACCCTCGAGCATGTTCCTGGTATTCTTTGCTAAGAACCGGTGGAGAATGCAAATAGTAGAACCCTCTGTCAACTGACTAGTTCAATACCTCAGTAAATACGCTGCTCTCAGCAGTATGATCTTCAGCTTAAAATCTACACTAGATCAATCAGTAGTTATCCCATCAAACACTTTCCAAATGTCCCTTCCATTGAATTTCTCTGAAGTACATTCATTCAACCTGAATGATCACTTCTCTAGAATGAGCAGCCTCGGCTCTCTTCAATGGAAATTTTTATAAAGATTGCCTATGTCTTTTGGGTTAGTTTTCATTAATTGAGCCACCTGCTCTGATTCTACTTTCTTGGGGAATCATGACCCCAAATGTAGGGAGGTTTCCACCTACAATAGTTGGAAGTGGTTTGAGGATGCTTCCACATGACAATTTGCTTTCCACCCAGTCTCCTCCACCAATTTGACCAGTAAACACTCTTTTAATAGCTCTCCTAAGCTGTTGTCTCCTCCTTTATTTATTTATAAATAAAATATTCATAATTTACATTAAATATCCTTGACCCTACTGAGTCATCAATTACAACTTAGCATAAAATTTAACATATTGTTCTCAAATAATATAAAATTGTTTTTGCAAAATTGGGGCATGTGACAATTGCAGACCTGTTATGGCCAAGCCTTAAAAATATTGAAGAAAAAGCTTTGGCATGCCTAATCAGGGATTTTGGCTCAAGTGAAAGATATAGTTTTTATAATCCTATGAACGAGGAGTTCAACAATCATCACCATTGACATCGGGTTACACGGAGGGCTTGGTGCTTTTGATTCAATGTCATTCCCATATTCTCATACATGATAGAATCCAAGGAAAAAGCTACAATCCTGCCAATCCTGCATTCATAAAAAGTGTTGTCTACTGAATTCCTACTCTCCATGTGATGTTTGATGAGGTATGGGTGTCAAATTCACAAGCCATAGATTCAACATGAGACCTACTTCCCAACACCAAATCAACAAGGGGTATGAATTTCTTTCAATGCTTGAGCACTAATGTTTATATTTTCATTTCAAGATTGCCTATCAAAGATCAATATCTTTAACAAAGCCCCCACATGTACCATCAATTTCATGATAATGTGGTCGACCCCTCAAAATACCTGTATACTCCAGCAGAGTAGATAATGGCACCTGCATTTCATTTGTAGTGGAGAAACACATCCCATATCTTCTAGAGGCATTGTTCCTAAACCCTTCGGTGCTTGTACTAGAAGTTTCCATTTAAATCAGGACCTTGAATTGGGTTTTATTTGTTAAAATCATGGGACCTCGACTTAGGGTTTGGTTGATACAATATCTAAATCTAAAAGGCCTTCCTGGGCCTCCCAACCCGGGTCTGACTTGTACAAGTTGTAGACAAGCATAAAACCTTAAGTTTGTTTTTAAACAAGTGTTTACCCTTGAAGATCCACATCTACCATATGAAGGATTTGTTCAACATTATTAAGTGCCCTTATTTGAAAAATGTTCTTCAATGAATGAAAATGATCATGCTTGATGACAAGAAGAGGTATAGTCCAAAGAGTAACATCTGAGACGTGTGCATTGAGTTATTTGGTTCATTGGATACAAGGGTAAACATTAAAACCAGGAAGCGTAAAACCATGCATAAATATACGATCTTCGTAGATAGTTGTGTAAATATCAAGAAAATAGTTAATGACCAAATGAATTGATAAGGATTGAGTTATTCAGTTCTGTTGGAATATAATCCGTCGAGATTACATGTTATTGTAAATATTAGGAATATGAAGAGACTCTCGGATGTGTGATCCCAAGAGTCATAGTAGATGTATAAATAAAGGCATTCTATGGAGAAATAATATGAATTCGGGAGTTATTCAATCCTACAGTGGTATCAGAGCACCACCTGCCATAACTCCTGCCTGATGTGTTTCAGTCCTAGCAGCCTAAATGCTTGCCAGTCCATTGCCAGACTCCTAGCCCATTAATGTGCCTGCTCTCTGCTCAGGGTTGAACGTTCTAGACATTCTGTACGCACTCAGAATCATTATCATTTTGCTGCCCACCTACTTGTTCCTCATTAGTCTACATCCGAGCGTTTCTCTTCCAACCTATGCACATTCATGTATGTGTTATTCTCTTCCATACCTGCATTGAGGAATGAAACGATCCAAAGATGCTACATTTCCTCAATTTGTTGCATGGTTTTGATTGTTCGTTGGAAAAATGTTTGAATTAGCTTGCTATATACCTAACCCTAATTCTGCATCACCGCTTCATTTTTCATTTTGAGAATGCTCTCATTCTGCTAATGTGTATAGTGCGCTCTTAGTTCCATCCTTACTTTGATCCTGTGTATAGACTTCTCTCAATAATGTATAGATTGATCTCTCATTTTCCAATACTCACTTCACTCTAAATGACAGTGTGACAATCATCATTTGAATATCGCTTTATGATTGCTCTCTATCAAGTATTATGCGATATCAACGAGGAGTTTGTGAGTTCCATATTTGATCCCGTAATAATATTGTGTGCTTTGTGAGCTACGAATTCTGAGTGTGAGTTGCATTTCATGGGTGAATTGCAACCTCAATGAGAGGAACATATCCTAAGAGTTGTGACTTCGACTGATAATTGAAAGTTGCAACCAACAGAAAGACGCCTTGTTATTGAATGTTTGTTGAAGACTAGTGAGAATATTACGATGAAGACTCATGCATATTTATTTTCGTGAAGCTTGAAGACATTTGTGAAGACTAAGAGAATAAGGTGAAGATTCACGTCCTCATTCAGCTGCGTGGAGGTAAAACACTTTATGTTCAGTGCTGCAATTGTTTGTTGGGAATATATAATGAAGCTGTGATCACATACTATGTGAGAAGATTGCTACGACCTCGTAAGTTGTGACATCCACATTGTTGGTACTGATTGCGTTGAAGATTGAATTGTTGGAGCTAAGAGTTGAGGTTCGACCTCTTCCCACATAGATAAGAAGCTGCTTTGTCCTGTTAGTGTTGGGGTATCACTACTGCGACTTGCTCCTTTGCGTTGGTAAGAGATTGTTTTCTACTAGTTTGAAAGCCATTGAAAAACATATTTAAAGTTGGTATTATAGGCTTGAGAGGATTAAGTTTGTATTTCAAAGTTTATATGACAATAGCAGAGACATTGACATTGTTGTAAAGCTTGAGGAAGGTGGCAGAGATTTAGACCTGCACCTTTACTCTTTTTTCTTTTTCTCCTATTGTTTTAGTTGCAAGATTCATCACAGAAGATGCAATCTATAGCATCTGTACTTGGTGCCACTCTCTCTGGAAAGAAGACAACCGAGCATTCTGGAGAATCACTTTGCTTTGCTCAAAAAGCAAAGAACCACACAAAAGACCAATCCAATGATCATCCCAAAGGAGAAAGCAGTAAGAGAGGCAGAGGAAGAAGAAACTTCAGAGGTAGAGGAGGCAGAAACAACTCCAGCAAAAGATCAGATTTGAAGTGCAAGCGTTGTGGAAAGATTGGACACATAGCAGATCAGTGTTGGGCTTCATGGGACTCCATCAAAGATAGACATAACCAAAAGAAAGATGACAATAAGAACCAAGATGCTAGTAAATCTTCAGATTTTGCTCATTGTATTGTTGCACATTGTAACCTTGGTATTAATGAAATGACTTCACTTTCATCTTACACAAATTGTTGGCTACTTGATACTGGTGCAACATCACACATGAATTTTAGAAAAGACTGTTTTGAAGAACTTAATGAAACAATAAATGGCATAGTTTACTTTGCAGATAAGTCATGTCTTAAACCAAAGGGAATGGGCACCATTCGGCTGAAGATGCCTGGATTCCCTGATTTCTTGTTGAAGAATGTTCTTTATCTTCCAGAGTTGCAGAGAAGCATGCTATCCTTGGTGCAGATTCGATAGCAAGGCCATTCCATCCACATGTTTGATGGAATCTTAGAAATAAGAAAGTCCTCTGACAACCAAGTCATCATGACTGAATACGAAGATGGGAAGCTGTTGAAGCTAAAGGGTTCATCTGCAAGGGTTCAGAACTATGCTTACCTCTCTCAGCATGGAGAAGGTAATTTGTCATCAAGTTTATTGTGGCATGCAAGATTTGGTCATCTAAATTATTACAGTCTCCGTTTGTTGAGAAAGAATGGTGTATTTGGTTTTCCCACCAATATTCCCAAAGAGAAGAGCAAATGTGATGCATGTATATTAGGGAAACACAGTAAGCTGCCATTCCATGAATCTAATTTCAGAGCAAGTAGGAAATTAGAATTAGTGCATTCTGATTTATGTGGCCCAATGCCAACTCCTTCTGCCAATGGGAATAAGTATTTTATGACCTTTGTTGATGACTACTCAAGAATGTGCTGGATTTACTCATTAAAGACAAAATCAGAAGCATTTCAAACATTCAAGGACTTTCATGCATTGATAGAAAAACAAGCACAATCTAAAATTGGTACACTTCGTACTGACAATGGGAAAGAATACACTTCAGATGCTTTTGAAGATTATCTTCGCCAACATGGAATCGCACATCAGACTACAGTTCCCTACAATCCTCAACAAAATGGTGTGGCAGAAAGAATGAATAGAACCATAATGAATATGGTACGCTCAATGATGTTTTTTAAGAATGTAAAACTAATGTTTTGGGGTGATGCAGTGAAATGTGCA
>LPNX010777565.1:28960-60132 GCA_001517045.1 Pseudotsuga menziesii
TTTTTGGGTACTCAGACTCAGATTTTGATGGTGATAAGGAGACATGAGTATCAACTTCTGGATACACTATGAGTCTTGGATCAACAGCTGTCTCATGGAGATCACGCAAACAGTCAGTTCCGGCAGATTCAACAACAGAAGCAGAATATGTGGCTGCAGCTGAAGCAACGGAAGAAATAGTATGGCTCAGGAAGATACTTGAAGATTTGCAAGAAAAATAAGAGAACTCCACTCCATTATTGATCGACAATACTTCTGCAATCAAGCTGGCTAAGAATCCTAGATTCCATGATCGAACCAAACACATCAACACAAAGTATCATTTGATTCGACATCATGTAGAGGCCAAGACAGTCCATCTTCGACATTGTCCACAAATGATCAAGCTGCAGACATCTTCACCAAAGCGCTTGGACGAGAAAAGTTTGAAATATTCAGAAACATGCTCGGACTTACTAACACCCCTTCGGATTAAAGGGGGGATTGTTGGAATATAATCCGCCGGGATGATATGTTATTGTAAATATTAGGAATATGAAGAGACTCTCGGATGTGTGATCCCAAGAGTCATAGTAGATGTATAAATAAAGGAATTCTATGGAGAAATAATATGAATTCGAGATTTATTCAATCCTACAAGTTCATTGGATACAAGGTTTGAATCTATTATTAAACATTTGTTACAATTTTATAACATTTAGTTTAGGAGTTTGTTGTGATGAGTTGGAATTTTATATAAATTATATGTAAGCCTACAAGTGTAGAGTAAGGAGAGAGGAGTGGCCAAGAAAATGAATAATCATGCCAATGCCAAGAGTGGAGAAGTGACCTAGAAGTTGTGTGATCAGGTCGTTGTAGTGATATAAGCTCTCAGAATGTGAACTCATCTATAGAGGTTGGAGAAAGTAATGCATTTCGTCAGATATTCGACATATATGCTATACTACCGACATCTTCAATTCATTTGTTATATGAATTTAGCCATGTCTACAGGGAGAAAAATATGAGTGCAAACCGTTTATCCAAGGAAGCATTGGATATTAAGGCTGACATCCTCTCCTTCTCGTAACTTTTAGAAGGATAAATCATTGAGGAAGGCATGATACAGTTAATTTAATCCTTCTTTTTTATTTATGTGGCATAGTCTTTTTTGGTTCTTTCTACTATGGGATACATCAACATCTTTCTTGTTTTAGCTAGGGATATAGAATTTTTTTTCATCCCGTCAAGGGTGTGTTTTCTCCACCCTCGATGCCTCCTTGGATAAGCTATTTGGGCTCCTTATGTTCTCCGTGTGGTATTGCTACTTCAATCATCTTGGGATTGTGGGTTCCATCCTTCCCCTTGGGAATTTTTTTGATACTTATGATCTCCACTCATTAATGGACTGACTTATTGTCCTAGGACTATGTAAAAGTTACCTTTTATTCACTATTGAATATCAAGGAACACCTCTTTTTCTTCTGAAAAAAAGTTACTGAATGTTTGCAAATGATTTTATCACATATATTGAGATCCGTAAACTAGATCTTTAATATTTTTGGGTGAGGAAACAAACTAAATTAAAATGGGTACAACTAAGAATATTATAAAAAAAAATATTTGCATTTTGAGATAAATTGGCTGAAGCATTTGCTATGGAACGAGTTGAAATCTATATCGTGTTAAAGGACTATGTGATTAACTGTTATCGTAGGGAATTATTGGTATTATTCAGGATAATGATATCACCATTATGTCGTACTTATAAGTCTTTCCAAGTTTTTTGCTGGTATTTTGATATTATTTTCCAAATAAAATTTCGGCCATGGTGCAGGTAGAACCAAACAAGTATTTACCAGACATGTCTTTTTCCTACGATGGGAGTTTGGAAAGGCTAGAGGAAAGTAAGACATATAGTAAGTCTACAAGGGCTAGATCAACTAGATGTCATAAGATCAGAATAAAATTCAATAAACGCGTGGATTTTTTTCTCAGAGGAGGGGGGTCATGTTCCTATGATGATGAGACAATAGGAGACATCAAGGTTCCCTTAAGGTACAAACACCTAGTGAAACAATGGGTACCTAGGGATCTTCCTCAAGTCAACACTTTTTTTTTTTGAATGAGAGGATATATAGAATTACACTATTGTCATTACATGGATTGGGGTTGCTTTGCATGGATGGCATAAAGGTTGGATACGGAAGATACATAGAATTGATGGAGTATGTCGGACCCTCTTACAACTACAATGCTTGGATGCACCTGGTCCAATATACACACAGTATGTGTAGAAATGGGTTGTCATCAAATTATATACAATTGAAAGACAAAGATGAAAATAAAGGAGCAACATTATTCATTGACGAAAGGAAAAAAATAACTGGGAATATTGCGGGCTTTATAAACAGTACACAACCAAGCTCTACACTTAAGCAACCCAACTACATATTTGAGGCGCATGAAGGAAAATGTGTCTTTGTATGTGTCATTAAATCAATAGTTGTTGGAGAAGAACTGCTTATTAATTACAATTTGAATCGAGTAGATACAAACATAGTTAGTATGGATGTGGTACATCCAACCTTTTATTAATTATTTTAACATCTTTAGGATTTTTTGTTAGCATACAATTATATTTTTTTATTAAATTTCCTATGTTGAATTCACAGGGAGGTGATGGGGGGCGCATCACCCCAGTAGAAGAAGAAGGTGAGAGGAGTACACAATCCACGAGGCAACAAGTATACATCAAAATGTTATGTTTTAAAATTGTTTTAATGAGTATTTTGGTTTCGTTAGGTATTTTTTAGGGTGTTTTTTTATGCAGGGTTCTTTTATCTGAGGCACCTCCCTCATAATTGATACTAGTAGACCTGCCTCAAGGAGGCAGATATACATCGAAATTGTCGTTGTAAAAATTTAGGATGGACAAATAGATCTATAGTTATGTATTTTCCATAGTATATTCGGTTCGTTTATATAATCTTATCTATTTTCCATGTAGAGTGTTGATCAGGGAAGCTAATCGACAATTGATCAGACGACTACAACATCGGGGAAACAGGTAAAAATGAATGTAATTCTACATTTTAAATACTATAAAATTCTACACGTGTATAATGTGTAGCATAATGTTTATTTTGTTATGTATTTTTTTCATTTTTATGTCTGCGTTCATTATGATAATGCTGTCTACTTTTTTTGCAGGTTGATGATTGGGGAAAGTCCCCAGCTGTTGATAAGACGTCTAGAGCCTCGAGGAAACAGGTAAATCTAAATGTAATTCTACATTCTAAATATTTCAAAATTGTACACATATAAAATATGTAGCATAATGTTTATTTTGTTATGTATTTTGGAGTTTTTACATATTGTGTTCATTATGATAATATTCTATACTTTTTTGCAGGTGGATGATCAGGGAAAGTCCTCAGTTCTTGATTAGACCACACCCTTTTCTAGGCATCAGGTAAACCTAGATGTAATTCTAGGAATCTATCATGATAGACAATTTTTGTTAACATAATTTTTTGCGCAGACTATTGCTTCAAAAACTAAGCAATGTTTTATATATTTCAGTTACAGACAGGGGAGTCGGCTTATGAAACACCAACTCATCAGTATTTAGAGTTTGATGTCTGTCAGTTGTTGAATGATAAAGAAATTGGTACGTTTGTAGACTCATTGAAGGTACTACATAAGACAATGGAAAAACAAAATGAGGAACTAGTTACTCTGGCATTGACAGTTCCACAGACAGACGAGATCAAAACAAGGATTCAATTGTTGATCCAGATATGTTGACAACTAAAAGTAAGTTCCAGAATAATAATGTAAATTCATTTTGAACTTTATGATTTTTAATTTTATATGATATTGAACTTATAATACAATGGTTTGTATTTACAGGAAATTCTGCATTTTAACACTGGTGGTGAAGGCATTGTTGGTCCCAGTGACCAAACCACTTCATGTACACCACATACTACACCCTTTTTGTCCACTGAACAATCGGAAACACACTCTGTGACACCCCGAGGCTAGCAAAGGGTGTAGCCGAAGATGACCGACCCACAATAGATGCTGCAGAAGAAAGGTTGGATGCAGGGTTTGATACTAATGCTGACGTTGAAGCAGCATTTCAAAGATCTTCTTGTGTCATTAGCACTTGTTCAATAGTGACAACATTTTTGGAGAACAATGAACTCGTCTCAATAACGATAGAGAAGATTCTAGGTAATTTTAGATTGTTCAATTTAGTTTTTATAATTTGTTTCTAATATACCGATAATTTTTTTTAATGTTGACTAATGATGGCATGATTGTTTTGTAGGAAATGATGTATTTTATAAAAATCTAAATGATTTGGCTTTGGAGATCTTCGGGCCCACCATCCGCACAAGGTGGGACATACATCCAAAATCTTTAAAGGATGAGCTGACTAATCGGCTGGTCGGTCTGTTCAGAAAATATACTTTCAATACATCGAAGGTCCTACATAAGGCTGGAAAACATCTAAAGATTGTCCAAGACCAATATAGGGTTCACCTAAAAAGAACCCTAGGTATGAGCGCCCTCCGATGATTCCATCAAGGGAGTGGAAATCCTTAGTGGAAGATAGAAAAGAGAAGGGCCTGAGAAAAGCAGGAAAGATACCACCAGGAACAGGGAGGTATGCAATACATTCCACAATGTAATGGTAAGCCTTATTATTTTTAATTTTTATATCGAATTTGGATCATCGACTAACGTAATTCAACACTTAATTAGGATGTCGAAGACATCAAAGGCCACGAAGGCAATATTGGAAAAAATTACTCAACACAAGCTTGGGCTTGGTGGTTATTCAAATTTGGCAGCTTGAGTTGTAAGTATCAAAAACCTGATACTGCATCCAAATAAAATATAGAAGATTATTTTTTTTTTTTTCTGGCAAAAAATGTAAAATTAGTGACGTCATGCAACTATGCAAGCCGACCGATTCAAATAATTGCCCACTAAGGAAGACATGAAGCTTGGATTCAAACATGGCTTTGAAGCCGTTGTTGAACACCGAAGAAGATTGTCTAGGCATACTGCACGATCTTTTGTTGATCCATCTAGTGCACAGGTATATAAAAACTATATAGTTTAATGATTGAATAGTTTATTGAATGATTTAATGAATTGTTTAATGAAAGTTTTATTTTAGATATTGAGTGAATTAATTTGGAGTAAATTGTTGCAAGTAGATGCATTGGGTTTGGGGAATTGAGAGTGATGTGAGGGGCGGGGGAGGGGCCATAAGAGATTCCACCTTCACGTGGTTGGTCCTGTTTAGTAGAGAATATTAAATTATTCTCAAAATAGAGAGGAGCTCAATGAATGGTAAGGAAGTATACATTAAAAATAGTTATTTGTATAATTGTAGTGTTTAAATTTTACTATTGATGTTTGAATCATCCATTGAGAAAAAAAAAGAAAAGATAAAAAAAAAGAAAAAAAAAAGAGAGGGTAAAAGTGAAACCACGCCCAGTTTCTTAAAATGGGTTTGATTTTGAATATAAAAGTGCATAATAATTACTAGTAAAGAGCAAGTGAAATTTGAACTTAGGTGGAGAATATAATACTCAATGCTCCCAACCACCCAATTTACTCACATTTTACAAAACTTAAGGGAAATAAAAGATAAAAAATGTGCATAATAATTGCTATTAAAAAGCAAGTGAGATTTGAACTTAGGTGGGGAAGGTAACACTCATTCCTCCCAACCACCCAATCTACTAACATTTTACAAAACTATTGGCATTTTTCGATTATTTAATTATAATATTTCAAAACCTTATTTTATTATTATTAAAACAAATAATAAAATAAAGATTTTTATTATATAATAATTAATTATTATTAAAAAAACTATATATATAGTTTATAAAAAGATTAATATAATTATTAATTAATTAATTAATAATTATTATTATAAAAAGAAAATTATTATTATCATTATTTTATAATAATTATTGCTGAAAAAAAGGGTTATTTAACCTAACGAGAAGAAGACCAATTATCGTTGAAAAAGGGAAACAAAACAAAAAAAATCGACGACTATCTATAGTCCAGACGGCCATCTAGTGTCGAAGAAATAAGAAATCATGGAATCTGGTTTGTGACTACAAATAAAGAAATTAGAAGCCAAGCTAAAGCGTTATTAGAGAGACAATGAAGAGTTACGAGACATAAATACGAAATCAGAAATGTTGATTAAATTACATAAGATGCAAAAAAAGCGCAAAGAACAAAAAAATTCCAACTAGAAAAATCATATAGAAAATTTGTCTGCCCAAATTGAGAAATTAAAAGATGAAAGTGTGTTCAATCAAAAACAAAAAAATCAAGATATAAAGAAAACAATAAGTGATTACGAAGCAAAAATAATACGCTTGAACAAAATCGTTAACGACAAAGATGAAGAACTGATGCACATACGACAGAGAGTAACAGATCAAAAATTAGTGGTCGACCAGTATCGACAACAGATAAAAGTTATTCAACAACAAAATAACGACTGTAAATAGGAACACAAGCTGGAGATTGCAAAGAGTAATAAAACAATATCCCACAATTCAGAAGAAATTTTCATATTAAGAAATCATAACAAAACACTGATTACAAAAACAAAAAATTTGAAAAACAATAGCAAGAGGGAAAACGTCGATGAAGATCTCAAAGGAAAAATACTAGAAAAGCAAGAAGAAAACCAATTTCTAAATAATCGTAATCAGTAACTACAAAATCAAATCATGGAGTTAGAAATTGAAAAAAAGTCGCAAGATGAAAGAATAGAAAAGATTCAGAATCACAACAATCTACTGGAGAACCAAGAAGCAGAAATCCAGGAAAATGCATCCAAAAATCAAATCGAGGAAGTGAAGACAGTCCTCTCCGCAGTCCAAAAGAAAGAAGAACAAACAACACCTACACCTTACAAACATCCTAATTATAATCGTCATTTTGACCAACGACAGGGTCAAAATGAATATTCACAGAAGAATTATGTGGACATGCAAAAATATCGGCATACTAAGCAACAATTGAGACGAATCGTCCCACAAAAATATCTCAGAGCTTCGATAAAAATATATCTGGGATGAACCACAACAGATACGATGCGACAATTCTCCCGGGGAATTTGTAACTCCTATCGGCTCATTTCCTCAAATGTCGCAAATACAAAGGATCCCGAGACAACAGACTAAATGAGCCGATACATCTTTGAGGACAAATATTCCCTTAAGGGGAAGGCAATGTTATGAACATAAATAAATATAATAATAAACATAATTAATTATACTTAAGATGAAAAGACATGACCTTTCATTCACAATTCCCAAGCCTTATTTAATAGGCGGGTTATCAACCATTGTAATCATCTTTCATCCTATCATTAACATATACTTGCCTTAGGGCTTATCGAATATTCTAGGTGTTTTGGTGAATAATATTGTATGAGCGAATAATTATTCGCTTCAAGAACCTTCAAATGACGCCAAATTGTTGCTACAAAAGGTTTTATGTTGGGGAATATATTGTTGTTATGAAGATACAACCAGGACTGTTGATGTATCCAGTCACTTCTTCTTAGATTCATATTCTCAAGGAATCGTGCAAATTTAAAGATCCAACAATCCTCGAAAGGCGACCAATACTCAATCTAGCAAGTATTACATATGTTTTGAAAAATATTTCTAATATTATGAATATTTTATCAAATATATACCAATAGAATTCTCTGTTATAGTAAGACAATAAAGGACTCTAATTTCCTTCTAGATTCTCTCAAAGCTTTTTGTATAAATCAGCAAATGATTTCAACATGTAAAAACTTATAGACTCTTATAGACTCTACTTGGTAGATGATTTTGTTAATTCAATCTTACCGTTTTTGTGAGAAAAAAAAATCTCTCATCCTTCCATTATTTACTATGATCTAGTTTTTTTTCAAATTGTAGTCCACCTAATATGTTGATTGGGCAATGTTGGATTTCTATACTAATTAAAATGCATTTTCTAGTTTGATGAAAGATATTGATCCATTTTATTCATTTGAATCGTCCAATTATAACTCCCCTTTGTCCTTTCAGTTAATAAGTTAACATGGACACTCATGGTAGTAAATTGGACTCTTTAGGCATATGTATCATTGTGCACAATTCCCACCTTAAGGGTTGGGGTGGAGTCATTTACTAAATCTCCAAGGATGGATTCCTTCTACCATGTGGGTTACTATTTGACCACTTTTTGACTTGGGATATTTTTGTATTTGAACATAGAATCTCCATGAGCTCACACTCAAAGCAATTTTTGCAAAAAAACACTATGGTTTTATAGTCGAAAAGTTATGTCAAAATATGATTTTGGCACTCCAACACAATTTCTCTAAGGATACCTTCACTTAAATCTAAGTAAATGCAAATTCAATCCACAGATGTAGTATATTTCCTTATTGTTTCTAGGTCCATAATAATAAACTTTCCTAGATTGTTACCAACTGTGGTAAGGGTATCCCATTCCAATATTTGAACAAAAGATTGGAATTACTACCCAAATCAAATCTTTGTTAATGAATCTATATGTTGACTAAATCCAAGTTGTTATGGATTCATAAAGAGGCGAGCTTCATCCATGAACTAGGGAACTTACCAACAATGTGCACTATGTCATACTCAGAAAAAAATTAGAATAAAAACCCCTTTGCATTAGGTTGGATCGACGCCTTATTCTCCAAGAAAGAAACCCATAAGTCTTCTAGAGATTTTTTAGTGATGACCATAAGCTATGAAACCCTCGTATCATGATATGTAATAGTCCTTGTCCTCCTCCTTTAAGGGTTGTAACTGCTGAACATTACCACTGTGTAGGGCTGAGATTATGCCCATATCTGCCTTTTCTAAGGTTGTTTATGCCCAAAGGATTTCCCAAAACTTTGGATTCAATGCCCAAATGGATTCAAAATTGTCCAAACATGACTTAGGACCGACCGAAATTCATGTTTTAGCGTTGTTATTATGTCGAGAATTGTTTTTTGAGATATGAAATTCAAGAATCCACCTAATGTTGCATAATATAAGTCTGAGAATGACCCTTAGTAAATGCCAAAATTTTTCCCAATGTTTATGATAACAAGGCTGCCATATATCCAAGTTATTATTGTGATGAAACAAAGATTCCTAGGCTGCCATATATCCTAGTTATTGTTGTGATGCATGCACAAGTCATACACCCCTCTCCTGCATGTTAATTTCAAAAATTAATGCACCTATGCAAGTTGGCTTCTACCTAATTTTCCCAATAGCAAGCACATAACTCTATCAAAATTTATACACGAATTTCCAACTACAACTAATTTTCTAAGAAGAGTAAACCCTGTGAAGGAAATACTTTCTTCTTACCATTCTTAAACAATGAAATTCCTTTGAGATGGAATTTGTACATGTAAATATGACATGACAGGAAGTGGATATCCATTTTCAAATAGATCAGTGCATGCTTAAGAAATGTGGTTACACCATCTCCTCATCATGGTGATATTGAATTATGTGGAATTAAAAAATATGTGATCCTAATTTTAACCAAATTCGAAGAAAGTTTAGAACTGATCTTTAGCCATTATTGTGTTTACTTCAATGCTTAATTTCAACTTTTGAGGTACCTTTCTTCATGACAAACTTTGCCTAAGTATTAAAAGCCTTGAAAGTTTATGATGCACTTTACTATTTTGACATAGTGTATAATGGTAATATTGATTGATATATATTATATTCCATGTTGCATTTTACCTTTTAGTGTTTGTGACCATTGGACTAGGGACAATATGAATTGTTTCTAAGGAAGTTGAATATGATTATGAGAATGATGGGTGTGATCATGAAGGTCCTTAACAATCACGAGTATATAATATACTTCTTGTAGACAAAAGAAGAGATGATATTTAATCATGTTAAACTGTGCCCCCATCTCAAATTCATAAATAACAAATGAGTTGAAGCATCCAAGGTATGCACATTAGTTCTCTTCTTTCACTTCATGGGAATTGGTAGTGTTTTTTTAATGAATGACATGATTTTTTCCCTTAGCTTAGTCCTCAAATGGATAAAGTGCTTTTAAGTTTGTTGTTTTCCCATTGTTTTCTGATTATTAGTAATGTTTATTTCTTATTTCTTCCGCTATCCATGATACCTTGTTCTAGGCTGGCATACTTTTTGGTTTGTCCGTGGACTTCTAGGTGGATTTTACTTTATTCGCACCTTTGTCAAACAGGACGTTGAGGTTCATATGTTTTCCTTTATAACGGCTATTATTGGTAATCTACCCCATGTTATACCAAGGATATTGTTCCTGAGTTGTGAATATTAGACAGGGTAGTGGTCAAGGGGAGGGTTAAGGCTGAGTTTAATGATTGTCACAATGCTTTATCTGTCATCTTAAATTCCTTAGAGACCTTAAATTTATAGACAACACTAAATGAGGAATTTTTACTTTTGTTGGATCTTAAAGTTCACGCTTAAAAATTAATATTTTAAACCAAGACTTGTATCTCGTCTTTGAGTTCGTGGAAAATGGGTAGCTCGAAAACTGGATCCATGGCACAAGGTCATGTGTGGGGAATTGAGTTCTAACTTAGAACTAGAGGCTACATATTGTCGTGGACATGGTAGAAGGGTTGGAGTATCTTCAAACTTGTGTGTAATATTTGCATTGTAAAGTGTTTTTTTTCAATTTTTTTTGTTTGACCTATGTGGATATACCTCCCTTATGAAGATAAAGTCATTGTTAATGGAAATCCTGATGTTGTGTCATTGTAGGCAACACATAATTTGTTTTCTACATCTTTTAAGCATTTCAAGGCTGATTGAATAGTTCCAATGTGTTTGAAGCATTAATTCCAACTAAAAACACCCCTCATTTGTTCAAACAACTTATACTTCCCCAAGTGTAGTAATTTATCTCTATGAACCAACACGACGATAAAATTATTTGTTTTATAATGTTTTTATTTAAAAAAATTTCGCTTTAGTTTCAAGTATTTTAGCATTTTTCATGCTTCAAGCACTACAACAAATCCCAGAATCAGCATCCCATTTAGCATCCCTTTTTAGTGTAATTTTTTTTTACATTGAGTGTTCAAACTAAATGCTAAACGGGACGCGTCATGGACAAAGCGTCTTTTTTTGCTTCCTAAATAGCATCCGTTATGACATCCAAAATAGTGTCTCTTTTTTTGCTTCCAGAATAGCATCCAACTTTGCTTCCTAAACAACGTCAAGGTTTGCTTCCAAATTAGCATCCAACTTTTCTTCCTAAACAACGTCAAGGTTTGCTTCCTAAATAAAGTCCTACTTTGATTCCTAGCGAGTGCCCGCTTTTGCTTCTTAAATGACACCCCCGTTAGCGCCATATTTGCATCCTTAATAGCACCATGTTAGCATCCAAATTAGCATCCATTTTTGCTACCACTTTAGCATCCCATTTTGCACCATGTTTTACTTCCAAATATGTGCCAATTTTCGCTTCCAAATTTGCACCAATTTTTGCTTCTTTTTTTGCATCATGTTTTGTTACCAAAATGACGCTAAATATTTCTTCTATTCTTGCACCATATTTTTCTTCCTATGTAGCGCCATGTTTTGCATCCAAAGTAACGTCTTATTTTGCTACCATATCAAATGTTTGGCTTCATCATTAGCGCCATGTGTTTCATCCTTTTTAATGCCTAGTTTCGCATCTCTCATGTTTTGGTCTCTAATTTAGTTGTTTTTAGTATTTAACCGATATTATAATATCATTAGGGCATGGAGGAATCGAACCACCAACCTCCTTCTTGTAAGGTTGGTGCTCTTCCATTGAGTTAGAACCCTTTAAGAATTTGAGAACCTAACTTGCAGAGTCCTCTATAATGGTAAAAAGGATCAATACACAACATTGAATATCTAATGGTCAAACAAGGCAACAGAGAAAGAGGCTTTTGTAATACCAGAAAGGACACTCATCAACATCAACAGTGTTGCATGTATCAGAAGATGACAATGTAATAGTACCAATTTGGTTACCTAAAATCATGTAGCTTGGGCATTCTGGTTATATCAAGACCTAACAAGCCATGTGATTAGCAATACACATTAGTGCATGCACATGACCAGAGAAAAAATCAATGTTCCACCAATCTAGCTAGCAGCCAAATTATGACAGCTCGGTTATAAACATGTAATATCTTGCACCTTATTCTAGTAGACAGACAATTCTACTGTTGGTCCTAGCTGCATGTGATTACACACGAGATAAGTTATAACTTATGTACCAGCATAGTTACCTGCATAAGATCAGTTCTAACAAAGTGGGGAAACAAGAGTTAAAACAAAGAGAGTGTGCCTTGAAACAGATTTTATATCATTGCAATGAATTGTGAATTGTCGATTCAAGCATTTAAAAGCATGAGAATTGAGAATTAACTGCATAAATGCATCTGGGAAATAGCATGAGTGCTATAAGGAAACTTAATTCCAATGTCTTTAAATATCTGTAAGGCGCAGTAGGAATAGACCACTCACTAAATATGTTGGGGGTGGGGGTTGAAGGTATTATGGAAGGAATTTTCAGTGGAAACGGCATACACTGAGAATCTACAATATCTTCCTGAACATAAAAAATGGTGAGTACAAAAGAGTGATGTGGCTGAACTACATCGAGTGGATAATGGTACTCATTATGATGAAGGGATCAAAGGGATCAAAAAGAAAGTTTAGAGAAAAGAATAGTACCATTTCTAAAATACTAACCATTCCAAGAACTCCCTAGGAACGGTTTGTTGGCGTCCATTTCTTGTCATTTTCTGGGAACTTTTCAGCCTGTAACAATATTGATATGCTTTAATTCCACGCTTCATATCCATATATTTTATTTTGAGGTGGCTAAAGACAGAAGCAACAATCAATAATAAAAAAGACATAATTTACTTTAATCTCTTCAAGAAATTACAGTGAACTCTTCCCTCTAATAAATCCTATCAAAATTTTAATTTTATAATATAAAAGTTATAATTTTAATTAAAGAATTAATCGAGTGACTAAATTTAGAAAGTTAGAAGTACTTTTTCGCTGACTACAAATTTAGAATTAGATATACATTGCCACGTTTACACCAAACTATATAAAAGATGGTTTATAAACTACTTGTTTCAAACATAGCCTCCTTTGATAAGTTAAGGATTTCAAATTTATCACATAAACTCGTGGAATTTGGAAACATAGTAGCTGTTAGAGACTTATATGAGGAATCAACAAGTTCTTTTAAAGCCCCTGTAGTTGCACAATCCAAAGGCCATGACAATGGACTAAAAAGTGTACATAACCATATCCATGATCTTTCGTAAAGAATATTGGAATTTTAATAGTTAGATCTAATTTTATTCAAAGGGTGCAACCTTAAAGTCATTTTGAATGGGGGATCAGAACCTCAATCATATAGGAAGTTCAGCATAGGTTTCTTTCTAATATAACACATTCAAGTCACTAAAAAGGAAACACAACATATTGAGGCAAGTAGCACAACAATCACTCATATCAAGGCTTGTCTTATTCATCCAGTCCTTTTGGTCTATGAGGCCCAAAGCTTCTATAAATTATAGTCATAATATATTTTCAAAAATGACTTTTGTATCCACCAGTTTTTAGTACTTTTACTATTGCAGAAAAAATATGAAGTGTGATGGATTAGATTTACACTTAAGTTGTGCTCATAAAGCTTTATCATTCCGAGAATACTATATGTTATAGATATTTAGAGTTAAAATTTATCAATCCAGGGAACCATGTCACTTATATTCAGTGTCAGCGAAATCATGAGATATCAAGTCTCGGCTGAGAGCATAGAAGAAAGGGAGGAAACCTTGGTTCAATCCCCTCTTCTATAGATTTGTCAACATGAGTGAGGAGCAGTGATAAATGTCTTGGGTTCTCAAGGATGAGACCTATGTTCAAAACTTCAAACCCCATTGAGGGCATGTTTAGGACTGTTATGACCCTATGGAGGATATATATGGGATTGAATGTATACGGAATAGGGATTTGCCACATATGAATGGGTGAGCATTGAGATTTATAAACTACGTGTTTCAAACATAGCCTCCTTTGATAAGTTAAGGATTTCAAATTTATGACATAAACTCGTGGAATTTGGAAACATAGTACCTGTTAGACACTTATATGAGGAACCAACAAGTTCTTTTAAAGCCCCTACAATTGCACAATCCAAAGGCCATGGCAGTGGACTGAAAAGTGTACATATCGTGATCTTTTGTAAAGCATATTTGGAATTTAATAGTTAGATCAAATTTTATTCAAAGGGTGCTACCTTAAAGTCAAATTGAATGGGGGATCAGAACCTCAATCATACAGGAAGTTCAGCATAGGTTGATTTCTAATATAACATGTGAAAGTCCCCAAAAAGGAAAAACAACATATTGAGGCGAGTAGCACAGCAATCACTCATATCAAGGCTTGTCTTATTCATCAAGTCCTTTTGGTCTATGAGGCCCAAAGATTCTATAAATTATAGTCATAATATCTTTTCAGACATGACTTTTGTATTCACCAGTTTTTAGTACTTTTGTTGTTGCAGAAAAAATGTGAAGTATGATGGATTAGATTTACACTTAAGTGTGCTCATAAAGCTTTATCATTCCAAGAATACTATATGTTATAGATATTTAGAGTTAAAATTTATAAATCTAGGGAACCATGTCACTTGATATTCAGTGTCAGTGAAATCATGAGATATCAAGTCTCGGCTGAGAGCATAGAAGAAAGGGAGGAAGCCTTCGTTCAGTCCCCTCTCCTATAGATTTGTCAACATGAGTGAGGAGCAATGATAAAGGTCTTGGGTTTTCATGGATGAGACCTATGTTCAAAACTTCAAACCCCATGGAGGACATGTTTAGGACTGTTATGACCCTATATAGGATATATATGGGATTGAATGTATACGTAATAGGGATTTGCCACATATGAAAGGGTGAGCACTGAGATTATGAGCACTGAGAATTATAAACTACTTGTTTCAAACATAGCCTCCTTTAATAATTTAAGGATTTCAAATTTATCACATAAACTTGTGGAATTTGGAAACATAGTAGTTGTTAGAGACTTATATGAGGAACCAACAAGTTCTTCTAAAGACCTTGTAGTTGCACAATCCAAAGGCCATGACAGTGGACTGAAAATTGTACATAACCATATCCGTGATATTTTGTAAAGCATATTTGGAATTTTAATAGTTAGATCAAATTTTATTTAAAGGGTGCAACCTTAAAGTCAAATTGAAAGGGGGACTAGAACCTCAATCATACAGGAAGTTCAGCATAGGCTGTTTTCAAATATAACACGTGAAATTCCTTAAAAAGGCAAAACAACATATTGAGGCGAGTAGCACATCGATCTCTCATATCAAGGCTTGTCTTATTCATCCAGTCCTTTTGGTCTATGAGGCAGAAAGCTTCTAAAAATTATAGTCAGAATATCTTTTCAGACATGACTTTTGTATCAACCAGTTTTTTGTACTTTTACTATTGCTGAAAAAATGTGAAGTATGATGGATTAGATTTACACTTAAGTTGTGTTCATAAAGCTTTATCATTTCAAGAATACTATATGTTATATATATTTAGAGTTAAAATTTATCAATCCAGGGAACCATGTGTCTTTATATTCAGTGTCAGTGAAATCATGAGATATCAAGTCTCGGCTGAGAGCATAGAAGAAAGGCAGGAAACCTTGGTTCAATCCCCTCTCCTATAGATTTTTCAACATGAGTGAGGAGCAGTGATAAAGGTCTTGGGTTCTCATGGATGAGACCTATGTTCAAAACTTCAAACCCCATGGAGGACATGTTTAGGACTATTATGACCCTACGGAGGATATATATGGGATTGAATGTATAAGTGATAGGGTGCCACATATGAATGGGTGAGCACTGAGATTTATAAACTACTTATTTCAAACATAGCCTCCTTTGATAAGTTAAGGATTTCAAATTTATCACATAAACTCATGGAATTTGGAAACATAGTAGTTGTTAGAGACTTATATGAGGAACCAACAAGTTATTTTAAAGCCCCAGCAATTGCACAATCCAAAGGCCATGACAGTGGACTGAAAAGTGTACATAACCATAGCCGTGATCTTTTGTAAAGAATATTTGGAATTTTAATAGTTAGATCAAATTTTATTCAAAGGGTACAACCTTAAAGCCAAATTGAATAGGGGATCAGAACCTCAATCATATAGGAAGTTTGGATATAACACGTGAAAGTCCCTAAAAAGGCAAAACAACATATTGAGGCAAGTAGCACAACAATCACTCATATCAAGGCTTGTCTTATTCATCCAGTCCTTTTGGTCTATGAGGCACACAACTTCTATAAATTATAGTCAGAATATCTTATCAGACATGAATTTTGTATCCACCAGTTTTTAGTACTTTTACTATTGTAGAAAGAATGTGAAGTTTGATGGATTAGATTTACACTTAAGTTGTGCTCATAAAGATTTATCATTCTAAGAACACTATATGTTATAGATATTTAGAGTTAAAATTTATCAATCCAGGGAACCATGTCAGTTGATATTCAATGTCAGCGAAATCATGAGATATCAAGTCTCGGTTGAGAGCATAGAAGAAAGAGAGAAAACCTTGGTTCAATCCCCTCTCCTATAGATTTGTCAACATGAGTGAGGAGTAGTGATAAAGGTCTTGGGTTCTCATGGATGAGATCTATGTTCAAAACTTCAAACCCCACGAGGAACATGTTTAGGACTGTTATGACCCTATGGAGGATATATATGGGATTGAATGTATACGTAATAGGGATTTGCCACATGAATGGGTGAGCACTGAGATTTATAAACTACATGTTTCAAACATAGCCTCCTTTTATAAGTTAAGGATTTCAAATTTATCACATAAAATTGTGGAATTTGGAAACATAGTAGTTGTTAGATACTTATATGAGGAATCACCAAGTTCTTTTAAAGCCCCTGCAGTTGCACAATCCAAAGGTCATGACAGTGGACTGCAAAGTGTACATAACCATATATGTGATCTTTTTTAAGGCATATTTGGAATTTTAATAGTTAGATCAAATTTTATTCAAAGGGTGCAACCTTAAATTCAAATTGAATGGGGAGATCAGAACATCAATCATACAGGAAGTTCGGCATAGGTTGCTTTCTAATATAACAAGCGAAAGTTCCCAAAAAGGAAAAACAACATATTGAGGTGGGTAGCACAGCAATCACTCATATCAAGGCTTGTCTTATTCATCTGGTTTTTTTGGTCTATGAGGCCCAAAGATTCTATAAATTATAGTCAGAATATATTTTCAGACATGACTTTTGTATCCACCAGTTTTTAGTACTTTTACTATTGTAGAAAAAATGTGAAGCATGATGGATTAGATTTACACTTAAGTTGTGCTCATAAAGCTTTATCATTCCAATAATACTATATGTTATATATATTTAAAGTTAAAATTTATCAATCCAGGGAACCATGTAACTTGATATTCAGTGTCAGTGAAATCATGAGATATCAAGTCTCGGCTGAGAGCATAGAAGAAAGGGAGGAAACCTTGGTTCAATCCCCTCTCCTATAGATTTATCAACATGAGTGAGGAGCAGTGACAAAGGTCTTGGGTTCTCATGTATGAGACCTATGTTCAAAACTTCAAACCCCATGGAGGACATGTTTAAGACTATTATGACCCTATGGAGGATATATATGGGATTGAATGTATACGTAATAGGGATTTGCCACATATGAATGGGTGAGCACTAAGATTTACAAACTACTTGTTCCAAACATATTCTCCTTTGATAAGTTAAGGATTTCAAATTTATCACATAAAGTCATGGAATTTGGAAACATAGTAGCTGTTAGAGACTTATATGAGGAACTAACAAGTTCTTTTAAAGCCCCTACAGTTGCACAATCCAAAGGCCATGACAGTGGACTGAAAAGTGTACATAACCATATCCGTCATATTTTGTAGAGCATATTTGGTATTTTAATAGTTAGATCAAATTTTATTCAAAGGGTGCAACCTTAAATTCAAATTGAATGGGGGATCAGAACCTCAATCATATAGGAAGTTCAGCATGGGTTGTTTTCTAATATAACACATGAAAGTCCCTAAAAAGGAAAAACAACATATTGAGGCGAGTAGCACAACAATCACTCATATCAAGGCTTGTCTTATTCATCCAGTCCTTTTGGTCTATGAGGCCAAAAGATTCTATAAATTATAGTCAAAATATCTTTTAAGACATGACTTTTGTATCCACCAGTTTTTAGTACTTTTACTATTTCATAAAAAATGTGAAGTATGATGGATTAGATTTACACTTAAGTTGTGATCATAAATCTTTATCATTCAAAGAATACTATATGTTATAGATATTTAAAGTTAAAATTCATCAATCCAGGGAATCATGTCACTTGATATTCATTGTCATAGAAATCATGAGATATCAAATCTCGGCTGAGAGCATAGAAGAAATGGAGGAAACATTGGTTCAATCCCCTCTCCTATAGATTTGTCAACATGAGTGAGGAGCAGTGATAAAGGTCTTGGGTTCTCATGGATGAGACCTATGTTCAAAACTTCAAACCCCATGGAGGACATGTTTAGGACTGTTATGACCCTATGGAGGATATATATGGGATTGAATGTATACACAATAGGGATTTGCCACATATGAATGAGTGAGCACTGAGATTTATAAACTACTTGTTTCAAATATAGCCTCCTTTGATAAGTTAAGGATTTCAAATTTATCACATAAACTCGTGGAATTTGAAAACATAGTAGCTGTTAGACACTTATATGAGGAACCAACAAGTTCTTTTAAATCCCCTGCAGTTGCACAATCCAAAGGCCATGATAGTGGACTAAAAAGTGTACACAACCATATCCCTGATCTTTTGGAAAGCATATTTGGAATTTTAATAGTTAGATCAAATTTTATTCAAAGGGTGCAACTTTAAAGTCAAATTGAATAGGGGATCAGAACCTCAATCACACAGGAAGTTCGACATAGGTTGCTTTCTATATAACACGTGAAAGTCCCCAAAAAGGCAAAACAACATATTGAGGCAAGTAGCACAACAATCACTCATATCAAGGATTGTCTTATTCATCCGGTTTTTTTGGTCTATAAGGCCCAAAGCTTCTATAAATTATAGTCAGAATATATTTTCAGACATGACTTTTGTATCCACCAGTTTTTAGTACTTTTACTATTGAAAACATGTTATTCCAAACATGCCAAAATGTACGGGTACTTGGAGAAGGATATTCTTTTGATGATGAGGAGGATGTGGCAGTTAAAGAAGTAACTAAGCTATAGGTTTACCAAGCTCGATATCGAATTCCTATAAGCAAAGCACATGTTGGATCTTGGTTTCTAATAGAGGGTGTAGATGCTAGGCGATTTTGAACTTGAATTTGAACTAATTAATTCAGAGAAGAAAGTGAAAAGATTGACAAATTATTTTAAGTGCAAGATAAATAGACAGAGGATTATTTTTAGATTTACAGCAATTTTGGGAGATGTTTCTCCACATTCAATGGTAGTTGAAAAGATAAATGAAACATCCCAATAGATTTGACAGGTTATCTAGCATTTCTATACATAGAACGTAATGGTAAACCTAAAAGTTGTCAAATATTTCCAAGGCGTTCATTTTCATATCATCACAATTGCAATGGAAGAAGATAGGTGTTCAAGTAAAATCCCATATTTTAAGGCAACTAATCAGCTCATATTCGTTCCATATTTTGAAGGAGATTGATTACCTATTTACACTTACCTACGAATTTTGATTACCTATAGGAGCTATAAAACACTTTATATTAGTTAAATAGGAGTTGACCCTCGACGGATTCCGAGTCAGATTGCGATTTTTAAAACTATGGCCACGACATGTTTTCTGCTTTGAAGTAGGGGGCATGGGATCCCAGTTTCTATTTTTTGTGTAGATATAAGCTTTGTTGAACTAATATGGGATTTCTTATATTAATAAGAGTGGAAATTTCCTATCAGTAGATAAAATTTCAATTACAAGAAGTTATTCCACCACAAGACACAACAAAGGCAGTTTGCATGTTTTTTTAATGCATAGAATTGTTAATCAGATGTGCCAAATCTAGATAGTTTGTGCCAGATCTAGACAGTTTGTACTCTAACAATGGAACTTGTAACAATTAATACCTAAAACTAACAATCACAAAAATAAAATAGAGATGGGTACCTGAATTATGCCCTTTACATGCCAAACATCATGCTTAAGAACTACTATATGGGAGTCATCTGGATGTAACAACCGCAGCTCTTGTCTTACAGCCTTGTTATAGCTGATTTTACCACACCAGGTGAATCACACTTGTATGGCCTTCACCCGTCCCTCTGTAGACTCCTTAGACCCCTTGGACCATTTTTTGTCCTTTGATGTTTCCTAGACCATCCCTAAAAACATGTGAAAAATGATACATGTGACTTTTAAACCCCTAATCGCGTGTATATGCGGGTTTGACCCCTAAAACCGTGTACATCGAGATGTGTGCATAATCCAAATACTTTTGGATTTTTCCTTGACATGGATCCGACTCACTTGACTCTTGGCCTTCCCTATGCCTTGAGATCACTCGGATTCGACCTTTCATTACCCCTTTGAAAAGCTATATAAGGAACTCTATGGTACATTGAAGGCATATGAGAGAATTGAGAGAAAAGAAACTATAGTCCATTGTTTTCGGAACTTATGCTTGAGTCTACATCCCTTTGTCCCTTATAGCACTTTTGTGTTCTTCCCAAGCTTGCCTTTTGCTTATGAGCTTGCTATCGAGAGATGGAGGATTGAGGTGGTTGAGGCCCAAGTGAGGGATTCAGTTTCTCCGATTCGCAGACGTGCCGACAGAGGTTGTATCCATTGTAATCTTTGATTTTATATTAATAGAAATATCTTTTCCTGTCCAATAATGTATGTTTGAATGAATATTTTATCCATGGATGTTTTCAAATGTTTATACATTGTTGATTATATATGCTAGAATAGATCTAACACCAATATATATAGTATGCTTGTATTGTTTACTTGTTGTTGAGGAAGTAATCTATCAATTCAAGCTGAAGTTGGAAAGCTCAACGGGGATCTACTTCAACCTTCCGTAATAAGGTACGAGGTCTGATCCTTTAGTGTTAGATATTTAATTTCTATTGCATATTGGAAAGGATTGATTTCTGGAGTCAAGTTGTCTATTGTGGTACCCCAAGCCATAGGAATTTCTCTCCGTAACAGAATTGGCGACTCTGCTGGGGATGTTCCTTGTTTTTATTTGGGGTTTGTTGGCACAATGGGCTTGATAATATTGACTTGCTCTTTGTTTCTCCTTGTTTTTGTGTTGCATTTTATAGTATGTTCATCCATTGACACTCTCCTTTATTGGTTTGACCCTTGGCCTGCTTTTTACCACTACCTTCTCTGTATACATAGGTTTTTGGCCAAAATTCGTGTACATACGCGGAGTTTTGGCCAAAAGTCACGTATACACGTAGGTTTTTGGCCAAAATCTGCGTATACACGCAGGTTTTTGGCCAAAAGTCGTGTATATACGCAGCTGTTCTTTAAATTGTTGCATACATCCTCCCTTTTGGTGAGTTTGATGTTGTGGGAAGTTGTTGGGTGGGTTGTGAGTGTGGTTGGGTCTTCCTTAGGTCTGATGTTGTCTATTGGATGCTTCTTTTGTGACCAGAGACCACTTTTTCATTGATTTTTATTTGAAAGTAGTTTTAGTCATTTATCCTTTTTGTTTTTCCATTAGTGCATTACTCTTTTTTGTCTCGGTGTCTTGCTAGGCTTGTGTTTTATACTTGCTGCAGAGACTGAGAGTTTTAGATGACTTTTATTGCGTTTTTCATTCTTTTATATTGAAAAATACAAAGTAGTTTCACTCTTAGTTGAATCTTAGATATGGATTTGAGAAGGTACTTGCATTGGATTTCTTGGATGAGAGTTGTGTTTAGGATTTCAGATAGGAAGGATTGCATTGGCATTCGGAAAGGAATATATATTTATGCATCTCATGTAGTGGCATACTCTATTTTTCATTTGACAAATATTGCACTTAGCATTGTTTGTTATGGTGTGCATATTTACTTCACTGCTGAGTCATAACTTCATTAGTTGCACGATCATTTCCCTTTGAGTAATTACAGCCAATTAAAATCAACGCTTAATTAAAATGGACTACACTATTTTCTTTTATAGGGTACACCAACAAGATTAGGTTTTAGGGTCTTGGAATAGTTCATTGTGAGTAAATTCTCCAAGACCACTAAACAACAACATGTATGTGTCTGTCCAGGTGAGAGTGTGAAATTCCTTGGTATAATTGGTGTTTCTCAGGATCCTCCTCTCAAAAGGGAGTTAAGCATGAGGGAGTGTGAAGGGTTATTGACTGGGATGACCCCTAGTCATAACTGAGTAGCACCGGAGATATTTCCAGGATTGTATTCGTATCTAGGGGCTCTTTCGAGAGTTTCAGGCTTTGCTACCCTGCCCATACGGTCAATCCCTCCTGTGACTATCCGCCTGAGCATCGATTATATTGAGGTGACCTTAGTTGCCTTACCTAGGTTATCGAGGGGGTACTTTGTAGGGGTTATTCTGTGGGTGTCCTGGCCAGGTAGAGGTCGGACAACACAGTCGCTTTATTGCGTTGAAGCTGAGGGCCACTATAATTTGTTACATACCTCCGCTTGTAGTGTATGGGAGTTTCAAGCCTCTCCTAGGAGATACATACCTACTGCATTTAGGAGCTCACATATCCTCCCCTTGGTTTGCTTGTATTTTGGTTGTAGATTTTCTTAGGAGTGTGCTCTTTGTGCGCTAGTTGGCCTTTGGGATCATGGTTACTTGAGTATATTTATTCTCTGTTGAGTTCGGGCCCTTTTATTTTTGGTATGCTTGGTATTCTATCACCCGTCCTTGGTCCTAGTACGGACCCTGGTGTCAGACTTGGGGGCATCACATCCCCTTACCGTGCTTATAGATTTGGGAATGGTCATATTCCATCCTCTACCCCATTTGTGGAGGATTTTTATTCCCTTCGCTTGGTCTTTACACCGGTAGTCACCCTCACGGGGGTGGTGGTGGATACGTGAATGTTGGGTATACACCTTACTTTCCTTTTTATGTCCCATCGTTCACCACACTGTTTCCTTTGAATTTATTTGTCATGATATTTCCTCCCTATATACTATAGTTTGGATTCTTTATTGACTATTTTGGTTTGTTTTGGAGTAATATGGTTGTCGTGTAGGGTCCATTTTTTGTACACTCTCTCCGAGGTTTCGACCTGTTCGTGCCTATCACAGGTATTATGTTTGAACTGGCATATAGGTTAGGATATCACATCCGCTTGCACTTATGCATTGCCTTATGACCATTCCATCTTAACATTAGGTACAAACCCATTCCATGGTATCAAGGAACCGTCATGCTACTGTTAGAAGTGGTACTATGTGAATGGTAGAGCTTTCCTATACATGGGTGTCCTAGTTAGCTCCCTTTTGCATTTGGTACCCATGCTGCGAGTCCTCTCTTAGGTCCAGGAGTCCCTTTTAGTCCCGCCATGTCCTTGAGCAAGAGCTTCATACTCCTCTTAAACTTTATGCTGGCCATTTCCCTGGGACTCCCTTATGTCAAGCTGTAATTGCATTATCATGAGCTTTTCCTGCCTTATTGAGCCTTATGCCGGATTCCTTGACTTTGAGTATCGGCCATATAACCTAAGCTTGTCTCATGTATAGCCATGCAGAGCCATTTTATATATCCTTTGCAGCTTGATTCCCTATTTTTATCGGGAGGGGACTTTCCCCCGAGTGTCGCTATCCTACACATGTATCCTTGCATTGAACATAGGTATGTTCCACTGCTTGAAACTAGTTTTTTCATCCTTTTGACACTCATCTCCTCCTAGTCTGTAACTTTAAAGTAGTTTTATTCTTTTTCAAGCTTTTTAAATATTTGAAAAAGTCCAATTTTTTTTAAAAAAAACCAAAAAGCCGGACAAGAAAAGATGTTATCTTTGGTAGCTGTCGAGTTGTGTCACCTTCGAACAGAGCACTGTATATCACATCCATTGGTTGGTTTTATAGTTTGAATTTAGGATCTGTACTCATTTATCTGAGTTTGTCTCCACCGATTGGTTAAGCTTCCAGTCCCCATGGAGCCTCTGTCAATGCCTCCTGTGTCGCAGAGATGTCTTAGTTTGTATATCGAGTCTATGCTGCCTTTATTCAGTCACCATTTTTCGTTATGCTCTTGTTCGAAGGAAGTTGAAACCTGAGTCAGCCATTCCTCTGTTATCTTGACTTTGCATGTCGGCCATTCCCGGTACAGTTACTGGTTCATGCACCTTATGATCAAGTCCTTCCACATTATACAGCTTTGCTGAGTACCTCGTGTTGGATGATGGGGGATGCCTTAATGCCCTTCTTCCAGTGGATTTCATCCCATCGACTTCAGATCATTTATTCTGGGATTGGAATCTAGAGTCATTTTGAGTGCCTTGAGACTTGCAGTCATCAGTGGCAAGTTCTCTCGCCATCGACAGTCTTTGGGAATACATCAATGTCCCCTAATCGATGGATCCTCTCAAGTGTTTGACCTCAACACATTTATTCACACTTGTTAGTTTGCACTCTAGTACCTTGATTTCCATTTTCATTATCGGTGGGTGATCTCGCGTCTGTTAACGGTATACATCAATGACCGGTAATTAGACGATGGACTACTATGTTCGACCTCGACACTTCTATTCACATAGTAGGAAATGTACTCATAGCAGTTTGTGTAGAAGACCTTCCAGATTGGTGGCATCTCTTATATGCTACCTCCTTGATTGTGCCAGTGTTCATGAGATTTCAGCTCTTGTGACTTGATTCCAGTATATGTCAGACATTTTCAGCTCTTATGGAGATCTTGATCCATTGTATATCTTCAACCATTATGGAGATCATGATTCTTTGTATATCTTCATCATGGAGATTCTAATCTATGTATATTGTACGTGGCGATGACCACCTATGTGATATATTGTATCATGCCTATTCATGGCCATTGTACTCTTATGTATCGGGGACTACTATATGTATTTGTAGTTATGTGCAGAGTTGTATCATTGTACTATGTTGATTGGGTGGCTGGTATTCCATTTGGGATTCTTCATCACTCCACTTATGGGATGGACTTATAATGTATTTTGGCCATCGTATGACCCCTCTGACCTCACACATTAGGGGGCATCTGTTATAGCTCATTTTACCACACCAGGTGAATCACACTTGTATGGCCTTCCCTTGTCCCTCTGCAGACTCCTTAGACCCCTTGGACCATTTTTTGTCCTTTGGTGTTTCCTAAACCATCCCTAAAAACATGTGAAAAATGATACATGTGACTTTTAAACCCCTAATCGCATGTATACGTGGGTTCAACCCCTAAAACCGCGTACATCGAGACGTGTGCATAATACAAATACATTTTGGAGTTTTCCTTGACATGGATCTGACTCACTTGACTCCTAGCCTTCCCTATGCCTTGAGATCACTCGGATTCAACCTTTCATTACCCCTTTGAAAATCTATATAAGGAACTCTATGGTACATTGAAAGCATATGAGAGAATTGAGAGAAAAGAAACTATAGTCCATTGTTTCTGGAACTTATGCTTGAGTTTGCATCCCTTTGTCCCTTGGATCACTTTTGTGTTCTTCCCAAGCTTGACTTTTTCTTGTGAGCTTGCTATTGAGAGATGGAGGATTGAGGTGGTGGAGGCCCAAGTGGGGGATTTAGTTTCTCTGATTCACAGACGTGCTGACAGAGGTTGTATCCATAGTAATCTTTGATTTTATATTAATAGAAATATCTTTTCCTGTCCAATAATGTATGTTTGAATGAATATTTTATCCATGGATGTTTTCAAATGTTTATACATTGTTGATTATATATGCTAGAATAGATCTAACACCAATATATATAGTATGCTTGTATTGTTTACTTGTTGTTGAGGAAGTAATCTATCAATTCAAGCTGAAGTTGGAAAGCTCAACGAGGATCTACTTCAACCGTCCGAAATAAGGTACGAGGTCTGATCCTTTAGTATTAGATATTTAATTTCTATTGCATATTGGAAAGGATTGATTTCTGGAGTCAAGCTATCTGTTTTGGTACCCCAAGCCATAGGAATTTCTCTCTGTAACAAGCCTCCATGCTAGCATTGTGTTTTGTTGACAACTGCACAACAATGATTTCTCCAGTAGCCCTAATTGGTCTTCCCATTACAACACGTGAGTCTCCTAGGTTGGAAACATTGAATGCGTCTTCTCATAGATGAGACCAACTAAACAGCAACAACCAACTGCAGCAAGCTGTGATCTTGTGGGCCAAGCATTTGTCACGAGGGACAAAAACAACTCTTCAGTTTCTAGAAAATCATTCCGTATCACCTCATCAGACATTCCCCACTGCTCCAGTTCAGAGTCTGTGAAAACACAATGGCTCCTTAGTTGGCAAGCCTACAACGGATTTTATCCATGAGATATCGCAGTACTTCATACTTCCAATCAGCAGAAACTCCTAACAAACATTTTCATCCAATGACAACAGCATATAACATCAACGAAGGAGTTACCCACTACAATGGTAGATTTATGAGCTTGGACCCTAACAAAAAACAATTAGCAAGTAAAGGCAAATTCAAGAGTTGCTATGTTTGTGATGATTGCATGAGAAAAGAGAAATCCAGGAAAGAGAAAAATACTTTCTCTAATGCATGCCAGGAAAGAGAAAAATAAGGGACCACAATAATCAAATCTCCAGGGGTGATTGAATTCTAATTAATCCATCTTGCAATATATACTTGTCTCTTTAAGGAAGAGAAAGTAGAGGACTTTGGGAACCTACAGAAGATAGACTCCCAAAGTGATTGCATATAGTCAACCATTGCATTCAGGATTTCCACATATCATCGATCTTAAATATTAAGCCAGAGAGAGAGACAAAAGGAACTGAATTATGCAAATAAGACAAAGCCATACTCCAAACTAAGCCTATGTCCAACTTACAGTGTGAGGGGGCATATCTCATATGACATTGGAATCTAATTGATTTTTCTATCAGCATGACTCCACAGAAACTGATATAATGACCAAGAAATGATAGGCAGACCCATTTTCTGTCCAAGAGATATCAGAGCCTTTAGAGTATAGACACATTGTCTTAGACTATATAACCATAAGACAAAATGAGCACAGCAAACCAGTGTTCCTTTCATGTGTTTTTCTATTTCCCATTTGTAATTTTCAGTTAATAAAGTTTCCAGCTCCTTAGTATTCATTGTTTTATATTCTTTGTTTCCTACCATGAGGAGGGATTTCCAGAGTCTTAAAAGATTCATATATTTACTTACACCCTTGGTACTAGGACTGCCCTTGTTTCCACAGTACCATTCCTCTATTACTGTGAAAATTTATTCAATTAGCATGGTCAGTAGTTTTCTTCATTTAAGCAAACTACTACTTTTTCTCATGTTACCATGCAAAAAATTGCTACTACTTTCTGGCATCCGATGTTCAGTAAAGTGGGAGAGAAATTTAAATTTAACTTTAAACTTAAATACTTTCACAAGCATCCCAGTTATGGAAGCTTGGCCTAGTCAGTTCAACATGTTTGAAAACAATTGGGGAGGACAAGTCACTTGTGGTGAGGCATAACTACTAGAAAAAATAGTGGTATAACCACAAAGATGGCAAGAAATCTTGTTAGAGGTGTTCGATGATAAAACCCCAACTTCTCCTCCTCTCTTTCTACTACACTGCTGCCATTTTTATGAGTGTGGAATGATGTCAAATAGTTAGTAATCTACTAAGGTTGATCCCCTTTGTGTTGTAGCTGAGTGTTATTGTGGATGGGGTTTTTCATTTCACATAACAATGCATAACACCACAAATATGTATTGCATATAAAATGAAAATACAATATGAGCATTTCTCAAGGTATGCATAAACTTAAAATCAATACTCAGAAATATGGGCTACTTACATGCCTGGGAATGTAGAAATGCAGCAGATCTGACTTGTGGAAACTCCACCAGCAAGATAACCTCTTCCACTAATCAACAACAGATTTATGATAACACTATGATGCCAATCTTCAATGCCCTCCACAGAGATGAAACACCCAGTTACCAAGTCGCCAATCCACCAATGAACTCACCCTTCTTGTAGCATTTTGTAACAACATTAAAAGTATATGAGTTATTGTTGTGTATTTGGTCTTTCCATGCCCCAAGACTTCCTGTACGTGTCTGCAACACTCTCTGTATTTCCCCCTTCACTTCAACAACTCTTCTTTTTAGTTTTGGATGAATGGCATGTCTTTTCAAATGGAGGGATGTAAGAAAACAAATAGTAAATAGGAATCCCCTGTCTCTCTCACCTGGATTCTCCAACAGCCTGTGACCTTCACAACCCAACAATGGGATCAATTTGAATGGGCCCTCTTCACAAGGGATAATCGTAGAGAAAATACACCCTCTCTTATTGCAATAGAGATGAAGAATCATCAAGATATACTCCAATGTTCTCCCATAAGTGTGATCTCCTTACAAAACCTTTGAAACCCAACTCAATCTGCACCAAATAACAAAAGCTATGAAATGAACTCTCCTCTGCACCGGAAATCAACTCTCTTTAGCAAGTGAAAGAAAACCAGGGGTTTTTTGGCGACTTAATGTTTAGGCGGGATTAATTTCTTTGGAAAGTATACAAAACATTGAAAAATCACGCTGGTTTTTCTTAATAAAATTTAAAATTTCGTGAGGTGTCTCTCCATTGAAAAACAAGAGCCAAATGTCACCGCACGACAGTCGGTAACAATTATTACTATATAAACTATAGATATATGTTATATATGGTACTTTGTCACAAATTTGTAACAAAAAGGAAAAATTATTTTGCCAAAAAAATTACTTAGTTATCAAATCGCTTTCACCACTTAGTCATTGAATTGATTTTTCAATGTTTTGAGCAAACAAAGATAATTGGAAAAGATGAAAAATGTGTGCTAAACATCCTTATTCATGATCAAAGATCTAATTTATTGCATATTAAAGGTAAACTTGGAGAAGGGTGTAACATACACGTAAACACACAAAACCTTCATGGTGACCACTCAACCAAAATCACAAAATAACTACAACAAATTAAAACATGCAGATGCAATATAGCCCTTCAAACCATGATTTTTATTAAAACCTATATACATTAGAGGTGAAGGGAAATTCCTATGAATTTCATTTAAATCAACCTGCTACTGACACTTAGGCACCTTGCTGGGCCTAATCTCTATCACCCTACTTTCGTAAAATTCATAAGGAAGGATAATTTTTTTTTATAATAACCAAATTATAATTAACAATAACCTTAATAATTTTACTAACAATATTTTAACTTAACTCAACCCTAATTTCAATAGTAATAAAATTTTGATTATTTAACATTTTAACAAACTTGTAACTAATAGTAACTTTAATATTAAATAATTTCACTAACAATATTAAGATTTCTATAGACTTTAATCTTTAGAAACTAAAATTATAATTCATAGATTAAACTAATTTTCATAACTAATATTATATATTTTATAATTTAATTTTTTTTTAAAACTAAATTTAAGATCTTCAATAATAAATAAAGAAAATAATAAATAATAACAAACCTAATTTTCTAAAACTAAGTTTAAATTTTAAAAAGCAATAATTAAAAACTAAAAAAATTAAAAATTAATTAATTTTACATTTAAAACTATGTTTAAATTAAGAATAAATTTAAATTACTAGAAATGTTTTTTAACCTATCTTTAACTATAACCTCAACACTATTAAATTTATATAATTAATGAATTTAACAATTATAAATTGTTTTTCTAAACTAGAAACCCTAAATATCTTCACTGACCAAACACTATTCTCCACCCACAAACTGACCTTAAATATTTCTCCATCTCTCTAGTATTAATACTTGAGTCCTCACACTCTCCATATTTGACAAATTCGTCCTGATGATGAGTCCTGATATGGATTCGAAATGTCGACATAGTCAACCTGCTACTGTGGTTTCTCCGACATCTTCAACTGAAACTTACCACCCCAGAAATTTGGCAACATAAATTACATCCCTGCACGGAAGGGATATCTGGCAGCAATTCCGTCTTCTGGAGAAATTGAGGGTCAAAATTAAACTAAGGGTAGGAGATCTGTATTTCCTTAAACACTGTAGAGATAAGAAACTCACACCAACATTCACCACGTTCAAGCACAAGATGCGCAATAACCAGAACAATAAGGCATTTGAAAAACTAAGTGAAACCCTGGTTAGGATGGAAATTAAGAAAACACGAGCTATCTTGGACAGCCTATCCCGAGATGCTCTCGCACTCCACCTGAAACTTGCAGCGACCATACAATCTGACTTGTGGATAATAGTAGACGCAAGCGCTGCTGTCAAAGAAAGGCACTTTTTCTAGGATCTAAAAGTTTATCTAAATTTCATCAAATGAAAAGAAGTATGTGAAGTTTCTTTGGGGTATCGATATCTCGTAAGATAAAAAATAAAAGGTGGGTGTAAAAAAACCATGTGAACCATCCATGATTTTCTTCTTAGACTATGTTCCATTCTCAGAGGTTAATGTTGGTCCACATGTAATGCAACGTACCAAATTTGGCAAGGTTAACATGTTGCGTAAATGGTGTAATTGAAATTGTGACATTTTATTTCAAAGGAATACTTTAGCCATAGGACACTTCTGCATCCCATGACCTGAGATTTTCCATAGCGCACAACAAAGATATTCGATAAATTTTATCAAAGTATGTCGCCTGGCTTCACAGTAGGTATAATGCAAAATAACACTCAAATATGTTAGTTCAAGGGTGTTTGACATAATAAACGAAACTACTTTAAACTTTAATAGAAATTTGACAAACCTCAAAAGAATCGCCGAAAATTGAAGCAATTATTCTGAATCTTTAACGAAAAA
>LPNX010777574.1:2799-70894 GCA_001517045.1 Pseudotsuga menziesii
CCCGGGCGACGAGAGAAAAACAAAAGTATTTTCGGCCGAACTATTTGTTCGGCCGAACAATTATTCCGTCAGTTAAAACTAACGTTTTGGCCGAACTAATAATTGTTCGGCCAAAAAAAATGTTCGGCCGAACACCTGCAAATCTTCAGAAATCAGTGTCCAGCTTTTTCCTGAAGCTTTTTGCAATTTCGGACATATCGGATCATATGAAATATTTTCTATTTCATTTCACAAATACTACCATTACATGCATAATTCAATCTAGTTTCTATAAATGTGATTTTTATTAAATTTCATGACATACAGTAAATACTTAGAATATTTTTCCTATAAGGGGTTTGGATTGCTTCAAATTTTAAGAAAAACCAGTGAAATGAAAAATCAATAACTTCAAAACGACATTATGAAAAAAATTGAAAAACGAGTGGTACGCAAGTTTGATGTGTTAGTTTCAAAATGGTACTTTCAATTTTGTGTTATGAAATGGAAAATTATACAAAGTGTAACGTCTCCCTAAACATGTCAATTTTATGATAGCTTTTCAGGTAGGTCCACTTCAAAAAATTCTAATAATTATTGTATGTCTCTGTTGGATACAAAATTATAGTCATGCATTAGTACAATCTGTCTAGATTGTACTAACATATTTTGTTTTTAATAAACAATAATTTAATAATGAATAAAGTTACGTCTTCCGACATGACTATTTACCATAATTTCATTACTTAAGAACATACTGTCAAACAATTGCTAAAATGACATATCAAATGCCAATAAAAAAATTCTGAAAAATAACAGATAGAAAGCTAACACTATTGTTTACAACTTTTGTTTTTACTCGAAAGTGAAATTCTAAACACAAATACAACTTTTCTTTGTTTGAAGTTGAGAAACATGTGAAAACAACTTCGATTTTGTCATAGACCCCCCCAAAATAGACACCCAACTTCATGATTTCACCCTCTAACTAACTTGTAATGATGAGGAGGAACACTTGTTTCTTGAGGAAGAAATGAAGGTATATTTTTCATGCCAACTGATGGTAAGGAGTGCGAAAGATGAGCCACGACAACATCCCGACATCCGGAAAAATGTTTGGGAGCAGAAAATTGAGGGCATTTTCAATAGTAAATGTGTCCACTACTTCAACATAACAATCAACAGACTCTGAGCTAGTTAGGTGGAGATTTGAAGAGATATAACCAACAGTTAAATTTCATCCTAAACGATGCATACAACAATGATAGATAAGATAACATAACATAATTTTATTTATGTCCAACTAATGACAACAAAGTAGGTCAACAAGAATTTCGGTTACAATGATGTTCATGCTATGCAAGAGTGACAAGCGATCCCCTTTCAAAATAAACACAATGCAGAAAGTAAAAAATGTGCAATGTAAGATGGGATGAAGTATGAGAGAGCTCGTGCCTAAGGCCTAACTTCAGTACCCTGGATTTTGACGGAGATGCTCAGGTGGAGAAGATACCAGATTCAAAAAGACCGAGAAAGGTGTAGTACTCCTAACATCTGAGTTTGAAAGAAGAGCACTGAGGGAAGTTTAATGGTGTCTTCTATCCTGCTATCCAGAAACAACATAACATATTCTAAGGTGCAACATTGTTTGTGACTTTTTTGGGTGGTACATGTAGAAAACTAATCTTAAAGAATGTTACACTTAGAATGTTGCCACATTTTGTATGCGATGCAAAAATGAAAAACACATAAAATAGATATTGTTTTCTCAACATGGAAGAATTAATTTAATATTTATGATGCTCTTAACCTTTAAAAAATGAGAAGTGAAATGAGAATTTAATTCAAGCTCATTGTTTTCTCAAAATGAAAGAATTTATTTCGTATTGATTGTGTGCTTAACCTTTAAACACCGATAAGTACCTAGAAAAAGACATAAACTTTACATCAATAACATTTACACTCCAAACACTCATACACTCTCACAAACACTCCAAAAATCTCATACACATTCCTCAACAATAGAGGAGACTCACAAACGTTCTTGTCCATAAAAACTTGTAAGAAGTACTCTCATACTCATGTTCATTCACATGAATCTTTATTAATAATTCATGCCATAGAAACCACTTCAATGCCCTTAGCGATGGCAGCTTTTCAATCAACCCAGTGGACTCTCCATATTTTCGGTCGGGCCTATTGTATAGAGGATGAAACCATAACCAGGCCGAGAAAGGCCCTGGCAGCTTTTCAATCAACCCATTGGGTTGTATCAATCTTTCCAATAGCAGCTATTGTATTTCCGCTGAAAGGATAACCATGCAGAGAATAACCAATCAAACAAAAGAAGAAGAAATCATGCTACATGACAGGAAGCTAACCAAAAAAAGAAGAGAACAATAAATCACGCTACCTACCAGGAAATTATAAAGAAGACGCATGAGTTGATTCAATACCTAATTATTTCCATCTGCGATATTTTGATTCAATGCCCAATTCTCTCGTCTTCGATAATCCTATTCAAGGAGAATGCTCTGGTTTCTTTAACTGGATGTGAAGCGGTAATCGTTTTGAAGGCATTGAATGCTCTAGTTTGTTTAACATTGAATGCTCTGGTTTCTTTAACAGAATGTGGATTTGGGAGGTCATCCAGAGGCTCCATGAGAAATCATTATCTGGCCCAACAATCAAGACAGCCATGCTTCCAATAGGGCGCAATGAGAGGTCGTCGTGGGAAGAATAATTTTAAATCCACACTCACAACCCTGAATCCATAGATGGCCTATGGCAATTAAATGGCCGAATTGGGGACTGATCAAATCGACATTCACAACCCTGAATCCAGACATTGATTTAGCAGAAGTACCTTTGGGGAAATGGGTAGTGGTAATTAGACAAATATTAGAGATCTATATTCACAAGCTCATTTTTGTTTTACTTTGCCTCCACCTGGTTTCACAGGTCTTCGGAATTCTATATAGATTATAAAAAAATTAAGCTAAAAGAAAAAAGTGATCTGATTCATACTTAATGCTCAGTAGAGAAAACGCCCAGGCAAATTCGAGGAATCCACTCCAGCCCATGGAAATATGGAAATATTCTCCTCATTGATCCCGTTGTGAATCTTCTCAACACCCAACACAAAAAATGCTATGATGATTTCTACAGCTGGGCAGCTTTGCTGGATTCTTGCAAGTGCGTATCCCACTTTAAGAGTACCTAATCCTTTCGAGAAGTGGTACCAAAAGCTTCTTTGCTAAGCCTCTCTCGACTTGTGATCGCACATTTCTAAACGAGGTTTGGATTTGAATCATCGCTGCAACAACAGGCTTCTTGGCCCTTGGAGAAGGTCCTAGCGTTGGAATTCAGTGAGAACATAATGGTGAAGGCTCTCTACAATTGAAACCTCTAACAATCATTATGAACGTTGGGCTCTCCCCAATTGAAACGACCGTCACAAACTCTATGAACTCTGGGCGGTCATGATTTTTTTGAGAATAACGACCCTTAACCGTAGAAATGCTCTCTATGCAGCTTCTCTTGCGATGGTATTTAAAACCCTCACGTCCAAAAGGCCTAAAACCATGGAAACAAAAAGATCAAAAAGCACCCAAACAGATCCAGCAAAAACCAAGGAAATCTTTTGGCTTTTTGCCAGCAAGCCAAAAGAAAGAAACGTTCACTAAATATATGATTATATACTCATTTGTGTATTTACTATAATTTTTTCAAGTTTTTTTATTCATCATTTTTCTTTTAATTTATTTTAATATTGTTGTATTTTTAGTTGATTTGTAATGTATGTTTGTAGTTGATGATACATTGTTACTTTAATTGTAATGCATATAAATGTCAATATAATTATTTTTTTTATGTTTTTTTCTATTTCATATATATGTTAATCAAAGAATGAGCTCAAAACTATTTTGAATTTGATTTATTAATCTTTATTGTAAGCATGGATTATGGTTTTGGTTTTCTTTATTATTTTTAAATACAAATATTATTTCAAAATGTTTAAATTGTGACTGAAGTTTTGTTTATTTTTTAATTAATTTATATGAGATGTTTTTCCAAATTTATTAATCTCATAGTATAAGATTAAAGATGAAATAAATTGAAAAGAAAAAAGTTTCTTCCGAACTCCCTAATCATCCATCTCTATTAGATATTGAACTTTTTGATTTATTTATTTAAAATTATTATGCAGCGTTCAAAAATGATTACTAAATGTTTTGGAAACAAAAAAATATATGGTTCACTCAGTCTAACAAGGAAAACAAAATCCCACTGATTAGAAAAATTGTTAATATATTATTGAGAAACCAAAAAAGCAAAATAAAGCATGTTCTTTTCTTCTAAAAATCATAAATGCATATATTTTAGGATGCATTCAAAAATTATAAAGAAAACCTATTTATTTCTTATTAAATCAATTGATATAAAATATCTCATGGTGGATCTAGTTATTTATATCACCCATATCATTTTGGAGTACACAAAAGCAAAAAGATTAGAAATGAGAATTCTAGGACATACAAAGGAACACAACCCTCAAGTTTTTGCAGTCTCCATTGACGAAAGAATAGAGAACACGTTAGCTATTGGAATAGGTGGATCCAATATTTCATGGGGTACTAAAAAATAATAGAGGAATGGAATAAATATATTTCTTATGGTCTTTTTTAGGTGTTTTCTTAATATGCTAGTTCTTTTTAAATTGAGTTTATTTATTATTGATATGTATTGCATTTTTTTCTTCAAAGGAATATGCTAGAGTCTTTGGATTTGTAATTTAAAGCATACCTCTTTTACATTAAACTTTGGTTCTTTAATGATTAATTAACCCATGTTTTTATTTGATTTGGTTTAAAATGTATAATAATTACTAACAAAAATAAATAAATAATGTTTGTTTTAATTTATTTTATTAATTTATCATTAAAAATCATATTTTTAAGTACAAGTTAAAGTTATTTTAAATGAACGAAAAAATGTATAATAAAATTGTTAAATTAATGTACAAAATAGTTTAATTTTTTAAGGGTAGAAGACCAAAATATCTTGTTTTATTTTTTAATTAATGACATTGTTAGTGTTAAGGTATAACCTCAAACTAAAAGAAATACATCCATTTCTTCTATCTTTGCAAAAGTGGATCTTCCACCCATTGATAGCATCGTAGTGACTTCCTAAAGTTGCTTTAGACGGAGTGAAAACCAACTAAGCCTCAAGTGGTTTTGGTGTAAAGATACCATGGCTTGGTTAAACCATTGCGGCATTGATGAAAATGACATTTTGTAGAACATTGATAATGTCAAAAATATTATTACCTCTAAGTTAAATAAAGTGAAATTATGCCATGCGGAAAACTTAGTGGTTAAGAGAAAATTAAAATACTAATAGGAGGTCATTAATCCTAACTTGGAAGAATAGGAGTATCTCTCGGTATTAAGATGCTTACGGGAAAAAATTAATATATCCAAGATTAGAACGAACTTTCACAAGTTCCATAGTGAAACAGGAGGTGAGGATTATTAATCCTCTCTTGTCCAATTTGGTCATATGTCTAAATCGGGACTCATGTCCAAATTGGGAGTCCATCCAGTCTATTTATAGTCATTAACACCATTGTGTCCACTTGACCTAATTAGGGCACACGTTTCAATTACTAAAATGTGGGGAACACTAATTGAGGCTCACTGCCACTGATTGTACTTGATTGCATCAGTTTAAGAGCCTCCTAGACCAATCCCTACAATTTAGGAGGCACTGGGAGAGTCGAAACCAACCAAGGTCAGTTCAATTTAGTTGATGACCGGTTAAGCTAATTTAGGCCTCAATTACCTTTAGTTCTAGTCCTCTACATTCAGTTAGCGCTAGGTTTACTAGACTGAACTCGAGAGGGGTGCATTTCTCACCTATCACGGTCAGTTAGCCTTAGTCAACACTAAATGTAACACTTGAGATGTGTTTTAGAACTCCGATGAACTACGGTTATGGTTTAGACAAGGTAAGTTAACTATTGACTCCTCCAATAGTGACTTACACAAGGTCTTAGTTACCTATAGTCAAGTAGATTCTAATCCATTCGAATTTTCTCATGCGGATTCAAATTGCCTGTGGCTATTAAAGCTATTGTACTTCATTGTAATTATCTATCTAATTACTCTTTAATTAATGAAAAGAATTCACAACTGCAAGCCATTTTTGCATTGTTTCATTCTTCAATAACTGAGTAAATTGTGTGATTTATCATGTGAGTTGTGTGTTTGTCCACAGATCTATGTGCTCAATTTAATATGGTATCAGATCCTTGGTAGACAAGGCACTTCTCCTCCTCAGACTATTATGAATGGAAGGTAAAGATGATTTTATTTCTGAATAGACTAGATCTCTTTTGGATGTCTAATGGATTAAGTAGAAAGTATTTTGAGAGTGAAAATGAATGGCTAAATGCAAAGGATGCATCTTTTGAAATAATGAAACTGGATCTTTCTCCTAGCTTGCGCTACCTCAGCAAATCTATTAAAGATCCACAGGAACTCTGGACAAGATTGGAAAGAACCTTTGGAATGATTAATGAGGATCATAATAACACTTTGGAGAGCACATCCAGCACCATAAGCATCCTTGATCCAAAAACCTCATCCTTCACTCTCTCTAATGAAGTTGTTCAAGATGAAGAAGAAGCATAAGCTTCTACACAACCAATTTGAATTGAAGACAGTCTCCAGGCAGTGACTCCTTCTTCTGATGCTCCGAAAGTTCATGAGATCTCTAATATATCATCTGCTCCTATTGATGAAACATAATAAGACATTCAAATCTATGATCTTGAAGTAAAACAATGTTGTACTTCCATGCAAACATTCACCAGTGATTTTCCTTTGAATTCTATGCAAAATTTACCAGTAATTGCTTCCAAAAGTGAAGAGAAATTTGATTTTTCTCCCTCTAATGTTCCTGTGATACCTCAGATATTTTGGAAGAAATATCATATTACCAGAGTGATCCATTTGCTCCCCATGATCTAGATTTTCCAGCAAATTTCTACAGGATTGCATGCACCAAAATTCAAAACTTTGAAGAAGAAGAAAGTTGTGCATCCACCGTCTCAGTTAACCATTTATTCAAATCTGATATTAGCCTTATTGGATCTGATATGATCTTATTTAGATCTGATTTGATATTTCTTGTTTTAATATATCAGATTCATAATATTTTAGTATTGCTTGTAGTTGTTCTCATCAAGGGTGTGAAGAAACAAGTACTGCAAGTCTCCTACAAAACTGTTGCTAGGGATTTGATTCCATTTCACAGTTTGGGATTTGTTTTGAAACTGTTTAGATCTGATTTACTCTCTAATATGATATTATTTGGTTCATATTTTAAAATTCAAGAGCTTTCACTCATGCTTGTAGCTGCTCTCACGAATTCCTGTGTGGAAAATCAAGTACCGCACTTTCTCTTCAAAACTGCAGATGGAAATTTGGTGTTAGTTTCCTCATATGAGGTTGCTGATATTTTAGTATGTGAATCATTAGCTATTTCATAAGCTATATCAAACTATGGAGCTCAAGCATTTGCTCTCAATAGTCCCAGTGCTTCTCTACCATTGATCACATGCTCATCTCCTCACAGAACTAGTAAAGAGGAAGATTTTCTGCATCCACCTAGACACTTGCTCCGAACACTTGGAGTTGTTCTTACCACTCATGGTTTTCTGTTCATGGCTGCAACATATTAGTTTCTTGAGTGTTCCTCACATGTTCTGAATCCTCAAGAATATTTTCTCACGTATCAGTTGACTTCAGTTGCTCTACATGGGTCCAGTCTTCATCCGACACCTGTCTATATTTCTGATTTAGTTGAGTATATCATTCTTCTTTCAAGGAGGAATATTCATCAGGAAATAATGATGGAGAGGTTCACATGCCAGGCACGAGGATACCTATGCACAGAAGAACCAGATTGATCTTGATTCTACCTGCTTAATTAGAGGGTTTTCTTTTTTCCATGTGGTTTTTCCCCAGCACCTTGTTTTCGAGCAGTTACTTTACTTTACTTGATGTAATGGGTGACCTATGGTCTTAGTTACCAACGCCCACAGATTTTCCAAGTTATCATTCATGCGGGGTGTTAGGATTATTAATCCTCCCTTGTCCAATTTGGTCATATGTCTAAATCGGGATTCATGTCTAAATCAACAGTTCATCTAGTCTATTTATACTCATTAACACCATTGGGTCCACTTGGCCTAATTGGGGCACATGTTTCAGTTACTAAAGTGTGGGGAACACTAATTGAGGCTCACTGCCACCGATTGCACTTGATTGCATCGGTTTGGGAGCCTCCTAGACCAATCCCTACAATTTAGGAGCCACTGGGAGTGTCAAAATCAACCAAGGTAAGTTTAGTTCAGTTGATGACTAGTTAAGCTAAGTTAGTAGTCAGTTACATTCAGTTCTAGTCCTCTACATTCATTTAGCGCTAGGTTTACTTGACTGAACTCAAGAGGGGCGCATTTCTCACCTACCATAGTAAGTTAGCCTTCATCAACACTGAATGTAACACTTGAGTTGTTTTTTAGAACTTTGATGAACTCCGGTTATGGTTTAGACAAGGTCAGTTAACTCTTGAGTCCTCTGATAGTGATTTAGACAAGGTCTTAGTTACCTACAGTCAAGTAGAGTCTAATCAATTCGAATTTCCTCATGTGGATTCGAATTGCTTGTGGCTATTACAGCAAGTGTACTTCACTGTAATTAGCTATCTAATTACTCTTTGATTAATCAAAAGCATTCATAGCTACAACCCATTTTTGCACTGTTTCATTCTTCAATAACTGAATAAATTGTGTGATCTATCAAGTGAGTTGTGTGTTTGTCCATAGATCTATGTGCTCAATTTAATACAGGGTGTTGGTCTATTCCTAAAACTCCATGGGTGGAAAGGGTTTGGAATCTTTGTTAATGTATGAGAGTTGAGGATGAAAGACACTTTCTAACCTCCTAACTTGCCAAAACCATAATGACCTCAGAAACCTTCTTGAGCACACAAACAAGATTTTAAAGTAAACCAAGTATTGTCCTTCTTAAGGTCTAAACTACCAAAGTTGGTATCAATGGAAGTTAATCAACATCGTCACAATCATCATTACATGACATTAGATGGTATTTTTAATATTAAATTGACTTTAAAACATGAGATGTATTTTTTTAAGTAAATATTTTAGTGACTTCTAGCCATTTTTGTTAGAAATCATGTACTCTATTGTTTTTTTCAATTTTTGGATACTTTTGTATTTTAGTTATGTAACGTACTTGTAAAACCCCAATGCCATTTGTGTGTAAAGAGGGGGTAAAATTTCCGTTCACTGTTACTCTCAAAGGAACCAAACATGTTAGTGTCAGATTGTACATGGTATTTTCATAGAAGTATGACTAATCAATTTCGATAACATCAGAACTATACGCAACGTAACAATCACTCGACTAAAAATAACCACATTCTATTATAAATTGATCTTCGACTAATAATATAGATCTTTCTTAAGGGATTTATTATTTACGCATTCATCAAAACACTTAGTGTAACACACCTGTATCAGCAATAACAAAATCTGACATGAAAAACCATTTATGCTTAACTTTAGACTTGTGAATCGATAATATAAGACCACAGACACTTTGTGGGTCATTCATTGAACCATCAACTGTGTTAAATTTGTTACTGGTAATCCTACCATCTTATAAACATGTGGAATACTTACTTATAAATAAAACATTTCTCTCTCTAATGAATATTCAAACCCATAATATTATTTGTAACTATGAGACCGATAAGGGTATTGCTACTATACAAGTACCTGTAACCTTATTTAACATTAGTAAAGGAAAACCTTTAGGTACCGCTTTTCCATCTCTTCAATTCAACATATGTGGCATTACAACTTAAGTGTATCCCAAGATAAATCTTTGAGTTCCAAACATAAAAAAATAGATTGCTTTGCATAGTGAACTTTATGAAAATTCATAGAGGCTTCAATTCCAATATCCATTAGGTTATTAACCACACAAACTGGGTATCCTTGGTATGTCGAGGTGACGTGTCGGTATTTTTTTTATTTCAATACAAAATTTATTGTTAAATGCTATTAAATAAGTTTTTAAATATTTTGTTAAGAGAACAAAACATATCACATCATAGTGCTTTTCTTTAAGAAGAAGCAGTATAAACCTTTTACAATTATAACCAAACTCACTTCAAAAACGACATTCAACCCTCTAGCATACATTAAAAAAGGGAGAGTCCATCCAAACTCCTACATGTTCAAAACAAAATTATCAGAGCAAAAAAGCAAAATGATTGCTAACATGACTATCTATCAAAATTAAAAAGAATCTCAAAACACATAATAAGATCCAGAATCAATGAAATCTTTATCATAAAATTACTTAAAAACAAGATAAAAAAAAGGAAAAAAAAGAAAACAAAGAAACCAATAATTATTTTCTATTCATACCTACCACATTTGGATTTTAAGAACCATGAAAACATACATACATGAAGTCACATGATTACTAATCATAATAAAAAATATCTATCATATGAATGTAAAGAAAAATGTAGAAAAAAGCATCCTTACGTAAATATTAAAATAATGAATTTTTTAAGGACCAAAATAACCTAATACTATTAAAATACTGGATTTTAAGGACCATAATAACCTAGTGGAGTTTAAGGATCAAAATAACCTTTGGAAAAATGATAATATTATCATTTTGAACACTGACAAGGGAGGGGCTATGATAAATCCACGAATGAGGGAAGAGGGAGGGTAGGAAAGACTTGTAGATTGCTCTAACGAGGAGTTATACAGATTCTTCTAAAGATAAGTTACACACTATTAGCTTACAGATTCTTCTAGCCAGAAATTACACACTATTGGTTAACTCCGAGCAATTTCTTGAAAAAGCGGATACAGTAGATTGGTTAACTCAGTTCGATTTCTTCAAAAAGTGGATACAAAAGATTTGTTGAAAAGTGAAAAGATCACAGGTTGAAAAGTAGATTGGATTTTTTGGACCCGCTCTTATAATGGTCAAGTAGGGACAGAATGTCTATAAGCATGTCCTCTCAATTTTTATTGGAATTTTTTTTGCTAGCTTCTCCTTTGTCATTTGCAGAGCCCTTCTGGAAGCGTTTCCTGTGTCTGTTCTTTGTCTATGTGTATATGTTTTCTGTCTTTGTTTATATGTTTTATGTCTGTCTGTGTATCATGTTGTGTTGTCTATATGTCGGTTGTAGGCTATGATAAAGGAGGCTGTATTTATTTGAATTTGAAATCGATTCGAGAGAATCAGAAAGGATTACGATTCTATTGATGCAGAGAGGATGAACATAGCAGAGAGGATGAACTTTGCTGGTAGGGCGCCCACAGAGCCATTACAGGTATACATTTTTAACAAATGGTTTTTCATCTTTATTTTACGCTTTCTCCACAAATCTTAATCGTGAGAAACCACAACATTTGTTATAATGAGTCATTTCCCTATTTGTGCAGGTTAAAGGAGAAACCACAAGATATTTGTGAAGATTAAAGGAGCCACTGGGAGTGTCGAAATCAACCAAGGTAAGTTTAGTTCAGTTGATGACTGGTTAAGCTAAGTTAGTAGTTAGTTACATTCAGTTCTAGTCCTCTACATTCATTTAGCGCTAGGTTTACTTGACTAAACTCAAGAGGGGCGCATTTCTCACCTACCATAGTAAGTTAGCCTTCATCAACACTGAATGTAACACTTGAGTTATTTTTTAGAACTTTGATGAACTCTGGTTATGGTTTAGACAAGGTCAGTTAACTCTTGAGTCCTCTGATAGTGATTTAGACAAGGTATTAGTTACCTACAGTCAAGTAGAGTCTAATCAATTCGAATTTCCTCATGTGGATTCGAATTGCTTGTGGCTATTATAGCAAGTGTACTTCACTGTAATTAGCTATCTAATTACTCTTTGATTAATCAAAAGCATTCATAGCTACAACCCATTTTTGCACTGTTTCATTCTTCAATAACTGAATAAAATGCGTGATCTATCAAGTGAGTTGTGTGTTTGTCCATAGATCTATGTGCTCAATTTGATACAGGGTGTTGGTCTATTCCTAAAACTCCATGGGCGGAAAGGGTTTGGAATCTTTGTTAATATATGAGAGTTGAGGATGAAAGACACTTTCTAGCCTCCTAACTTGCCAAAACCATAATGACCTTGGAAACCTTCTTGAGCACACAAACAAGATTTTAAAGTAAACCAAGTATTGTCCTTCTTAAGGTCTAAACTACCAAAGTTGGTATCAATGGAAGTTAATCAACATCGTCACCGTCATCATTACATGACATTAGATGGTATTTTTAATATTAAATTGACTTTAAAACATGAGATGTATTTTTTTAAGTAAATATTTTAGTGACTTCTAGCCATTTTTGTTAGAAATCATGTACTCTATTGTTTTTTCCAATTTTTGGATACTTTTGTTTTTTAGTTATGTAACTTACTTGTAAAACCCCAATGCCATTTGTGTGTAAAGAGGGGGTAAAATTTCCATTCACTGTTACTCTCAAAGGAACCAAACATGTTAGTGTCAGATTGTACATGGTATTTTCATAGAAGTATGACTAATCAATTCCGATAACATCAGAACTATACGCAACGTAACAATCACTCGACTAAAAATAACCACATTCTATTATAAATTGATCTTCGACTAATAATATAGATCTTTCTTAAGGGATTTATTATTTATCCATTCATCAAAACACTTAGTGTAACACACCTATATCAGCAATAACAAAATCTGAAATGAAAAACCATTTATGCTTAACTTTAGACTTGTGAATTGATAATATAAGACCACAGACACTTTGTGGGTCATTCATTGAACCATCAACTGTGTTAAATTTGTTACTGGTAATCCTACCATCTTATAAACATGTGGAATACTTACTTATAAATAAAACATTTCTCTATCTAATGAATATTCAAACCCATAATATTATTTGTAACTATGAGACCGATAAGGGTATTGCTACTATACAAGTACATGTAACCTTATTTAACATTAGTAAAGGAAAACCTTTAGGTACCACTTTTCCATCTCTTCAACTCAACATATGTGGCATTACAACTTAAGTGTATCCCAAGATAAATCTTTGAGTTCCAAACATAAAAAAATAGATTGCTTTGCATAGTGAACTTTATGAAAATTCATAGAGGCTTCAATTCCAATATCCATTAGGTTATTAACCGCACAAACTGGGTATCCTTGGTATGTCGAGGTGACGTGTCGGTATTTTTTTTATTTCAATAAAAAATTTATTGTTAAATGCTATTAAATAAGTTTTTAAATATTTTGTTAAGAGAACAAAACATATCACATTATAGTGCTTTTCTTTAAGAAGAAGCAGTATAAACCTTTTACAATTATAACCAGACTGACTTCAAAAATGCCATTCAACCCTCTAGCATACATTAAAAGAGGGAGAGTCCATCCAAACTCCTACATGTTCAAAACAAAATTATCAGAGCAAAAAAGCAAAATGATTGCTAACATGACTATCTATCAAAAGTAAAAAGAATCTCAAAACACATAATAAGATCCAGAATCAATGAAATCTTTATCATAAAATTACTTAAAAACAAGATAAAAAAAAGGAAAAAAAAGAAAACAAAGTAACCAATAATTATTTTCTATTCATACCTACCACATTTGGATTTTAAGAACCATGAAAACATACATACATGAAGTCACATGATTACTAATCATAATAAAAAATATCTATCATATGAATGTAAAGAAAAATGTAGAAAAAAGCATCCTTACGTAAATATTAAAATAATGAATTTTTTAAGGACCAAAATAACCTAATACTATTAAAATACTGGATTTTAAGGACCATAATAACCTAGTGGAGTTTAAGGATCAAAATAACCTTTGGAAAAATGATAATATTATCATTTTGAACACTGACAAGGGAGGGGCTATGATAAATCCATGAATGAGGGAAGAGGGAGGGTAGGAAAGACTTGTAGATTCTTCTAACGAGGAGTTATGAAGATTCTTCTAAAGAGCAGTTACACACTATTGGCTTAGAGATTCTTCTAACTAGAAATTACACACTATTTGTTAACTCCGAGCAATTTCTTGAAAAAGCGGATACAGTAGATTGGTTAACTCAGTTCGATTTCTTCAAAAAGCGGAGACAGGAGATTTGTTGAAAAGTGAAAAGATCACAGGTTGAAAAGTAGATTTGATTTTTTGGACCCGCTCTTATAATGGTCAAGTAGGGACAGAATGTCTATAAGCATGTCCTCTCAATTTTTATTGGAAATTTTTTTGCTAGCTTCTCCTTTGTCATTTGCAGAGCCCTTCTGGAAGCGCTTCCTGTGTCTGTTCTTTGTCTCTGTGTATATGTTTTCTGTCTTTGTTTATATGTTTTATGTCTGTCTGTGTATCGTGTTGTGTTGTCTGTATGTCGGTTGTAGGCTATGATAAAGGAGGCTGTATTTATTTGAATTTGAAATCGATTCGAGAGAAGCAGAAAGGATTTCGATTCTATTGATGCAGAGAGGATGAACATAGCAGAGAGGATGAACTTTGCTGGTAGGGCGCCCATAGAGCCATTACAGGTATACATTTTTAACAAATCATTTTTCATCTTTATTTTACGCTTTCTCCACAAATCTTTTAATCGTGAGAAACCACAACATTTGTTATAATGAGTCATTTCCCTATTTGTGCAGGTTAAAGGAGAAACCACAAGATATTTGTGAAGGTTAAAGGAGCCACTGGGAGTGTCGAAATCAACCAAGGTAAGTTTAGTTCAGTTGATGACTGGTTAAGCTAAGTTACTAGTCAGTTACATTCAGTTCTAGTCCTCTACATTCATTTAGCGCTAGGTTTACTTGACTGAACTCAAGAGGGGCGCATTTCTCACCTACCATAGTAAGTTAGCCTTCATCAACACTGAATGTAACACTTGAGTTGTTTTTTAGAACTTTGATGAACTCCGGTTATGGTTTAGACAAGGTCAGTTAACTCTTGAGTCCTCTGATAGTGATTTAGACAAGGTCTTAGTTACCTACAGTCAAGTAGAGTCTAATCAATTCGAATTTCCTCATGTGGATTCGAATTGCTTGTGGCTATTATAGAAAGTGTACTTCACTGTAATTAGGTATCTAATTACTGTTTGATTAATCAAAAGCATTCATAGCTACAACCCATTTTTGCACTGCTTCATTCTTCAATAACTGAATAAATTGCGTGATCTATGAAGTGAGTTGTGTGTTTGTCCATAGATCTATGTGCTCAATTTAATACAAGGTGTTGCTCTATTCCTAAAACTCCATGGGAGGAAAGGGTTTGGAATCTTTGTTAATATATGAGAGTTGAGGATGAAAGACACTTTCTAACCTCTTAACTTGCCAAAACCATAATGACCTTGGAAACCTTCTTGAGCACACAAACAAGATTTTAAAGTAAACCAAGTATTGTCCTTCTTAAGGTCTAAACTACCAAAGTTGGTATCAATGGAAGTTAATCAACATCGTCACCATCATCATTACATGACATTAGATGGTATTTTTAATATTAAATTGACTTTAAAACATGAGATGTATTTTTTTAAGTAAATATTTTAGTGACTTCTAGCCATTTTTGTTAGAAATCATGTACTCTATTGTTTTTTTCAATTTTTGGATACTTTTGTTTTTTAGTTATGTAACTTACTTGTAAAACCCCAATGCCATTTGTGTGTAAAGAGGGGGTAAAATTTCCATTGACTGTCACTCTCAAAGGAACCAAACATGTTAGTGTCAGATTGTACATGATATTTTCATAGAAGTATGACTAATCAATTTCGATAACATCAGAACTATACGCAACGTAACAATCACTCGACTAAAAATAACCACATTCTATTATAAATTGATCTTCGACTAATAATATAGATCTTTCTTAAGGGATTCATTATTTATCCATTCATCAAAACACTTAGTGTAACACACCTATATCAGCGATAACAAAATCTGAAATGAAAAACCATTTATGCTTAACTTTAGACTTGTGAATCGATAATATAAGACCATAGACACTTTGTGGGTCATTCATTGAACCATCAACTGTGTTAAATTTGTTACTGGTAATCCTACCATCTTATAAACATGTGGAATACTTACTTATAAATAAAACATTTCTCTATCTAATGAATATTCAAACCCATAATATTATTTGTAACTATGAGACCGATAAGGGTATTGCTACTATACAAGTACCTATAACCTTATTTAACATTAGTAAAGGAAAACCTTTAGGTACCGCTTTTCCATCTCTTCAATTCAACATATGTGGCATTACAACTTAAGTGTATCCCAAGATAAATCTTTGAGTTCCAAACATAAAAAAATAGATTGCTTTCCATAGTGAACTTTATGAAAATTCATAGAGGCTTCAATTCCAATATCCATTAGGTTATTAACCGCACAAACTGGGTATCCTTGGTATGTCGAGGTGACGTGTCGGTATTTTTTTATTTCAATAAAAAATTTATTGTTAAATGCTATTAAATAAGTTTTTAAATATTTTGTTAAGAGAACAAAACATATCACATTATAGTGCTTTTCTTTAAGAAGAAGTAGTATAAACATTTTACAATTATAACCAAACTGACTTCAAAAACGCCATTCAACCCTCTAGCATACATTAAAAGAGGGAGAGTCCATCCAAACTCCTACATGTTCAAAACAAAATTATCAGAGCAAAAAAGCAAAATGATTGCTAACATGACTATCTATCAAAAGTAAAAATAATCTCAAAACACATAATAAGATCCAGAATCAATGAAATCTTTATCATAAAATTACTTAAAAACAAGATAAAAAAAAGGAAAAAAAAGAAAACAAAGAAACCAATAATTATTTTCTATTCATACCTACCACATTTGGATTTTAAGAACCATGAAAACATACATACATGAAGTCACATGATTACTAATAATAATAAAAAATATCTATCATATGAATGTAAAGAAAAATGTAGAAAAAAGCATCCTTACGTAAATATTAAAATAATGAATTTTTTAAGGACCAAAATAACCTAATACTATTAAAATAGTGGATTTTAAGGACCATAATTACCTAGTGGAGTTTAAGGATCAAAATAACCTTTGGAAAAATGATAATATTATCATTTTGAACACTGACAAGGGAGGGGCTATGATAAATCCATGAATGAGGGAAGAGGGAGGGTAGGAAAGACTTGTAGATTCTTCTAACGAGGAGTTATACAGATTCTTCTAAAGAGGAGTTACACACTATTGGCTTACAGATTCTTCTAACTAGAAATTACACACTATTGGTTAACTCCGAGCAATTTCTTGAAAAAGCGGATACAGTAGATTGGTTAACTCAGTTCGATTTCTTCAAAAAGCGGAGACAGGAGATTTGTTGAAAAGCGAAAAGATCACAGGTTGAAAAGTAGATTGAATTTTTTGGACCCGCTCTTATAATGGTCAAGTAGGGAAAGAATGTCTATAAGCATGTCCTCTCAATTTTTATTGGAAATTTTTTTGCTAGCTTCTCCTTTGTCATTTGCAGAGCCCTTCTGGAAGCGCTTCCTGTGTCTGTTCTTTGTCTCTATGTGTATGTTTTCTGTCTTTGTTTATATGTTTTATGTCTGTCTGTGTATCGTGTTGTGTTTTCTGTATGTCGGTTGTAGGCTATGATAAAGGAGGCTGTATTTATTTGAATTTGAAATCGATTCGAGACAAGCAGAAAGGATTTCGATTCTATTGATGTAGAGAGGATGAACATAGCAGAGAGGATGAACTTTGCTGGTAGGGCACCCACAGAGCCATTACATGTATACATTTTTAACAAATGGTTTTTCATCTTTATTTTACGCTTTCTCCACAAATTTTAATCATGAGAAACCACAACATTCGTTATAATGAGTCATTTCCCTATTTGTGCAGGTTAAAGGAGAAACCACAAGATATTTGTGAAGGTTAAAGGAGAAACCACAAGATATGTGTCCCTAAAATATATAGACAAACACCAAGAGAACAACAGGTATGTCTTTATGTCTCTTGTTTTAAATTTTTTCAATTAAGAGAATATTGTTCAACTCTAATGCTCCCAGATCTTTGGTTGCACTGGTGTTCCTGTAGCTCGCTAGGTTAGCTGGCTTTGGATCTATTCTTATCTTTTCATAGGATCTTGTAGTTGTGTTTTTCAAATCAATTTACCCAATAAATCGAATTGGATTCTGAACTCATCTTTGCTTGCATTGGGGTGGGATTTCCTGATGCGCTACCTAATTATCCCACCTAGCTACCCATTGTTTGGGAATAATTTGTTCTTAGCTTGTGGGATCTGGTAATTGTGTTTGTCATATTAAATGACCCAATAACTAGGACTAGATTTGAAACCCATCTTTTCTTGCATTGACGTTCCTTCGAATCTGTTCATCAATTGGTCTCCTCCTGTACAAGGTACTATCTAGTGGGCAATATGCAGCTGGCTTAATGGTGGGTTTACACCTTCGCATAGTATAAACTGTAGTTCCCTTGACCTCCTCCGGAATCACACAATATCTTGTTTAAACTGGGATTCCAACCAGTTAGATCGATTCAGAAACCTGTTATACTCTGAGATCACTAAAAAAACCACCAGGGAGTGGAGCGTTTTAACTAATTGCGGTGTTCTTTTTTACTATGTTTCACCGTGATCAAACGTGATTTAACCACTATTGGGGAGTGGAGCGCTTTAACCATTGGGATGTTCTTTAACAGTTTCATAAACAAAATATGATGAACGTGATTTTCACCTCCGTTGGCGTTGTCTAAAGAGTACATCCCGTGACCTCCTCTGAAATCACAGAATCTCTCTGTTTTTCATGGAAACGTTTCACAGATAATAAGAGCTGGGATACTTTCTCTGTTGATTAATGTTTTGATAGAAGAAACCTCGGTTCTTACAGACAATGCATTTTCCTTTCTTTCCATTCTTGCAAAGTCCCTTTGCAAAGTCTCTGAATCCAAAATCATGGCACTGGTCGATTCTGGTTCAGCTCGGTGGATCAGATAGATCATTGCGCCCTGCAAAATAACGAAGAGGGGGTAAGGGTTTTGTGTGGCGAATTCCTAAAGTGACTCTTAAGTTACGACAGATCCAACCGCCCTTTGATACCAATGTTTCCATAGTTGACAGCCCCGACGCTGGCGCAGTTGATATTGCTTAGCCTTTTGTAATTTTTTTTTTAATGTGAAAGAGGTGAATGGGAGAAGATTTGTCTTGGGTTTTACTTCACCTAAATGCAAGGATAATTGTATTGTTGTTTTGATATCCTTGTGTTGCAGTGGAAGTGAAAAAATCATAAATAACTTATTGCCATCATTAATACTTTCTCTCTATAACCCAGATCAGATCAATACCCAAGAGATACTTGCTAGAGTTGATCAAAGTGAGAAGTGGTGGGACCATGCTTCTAGTCCTTTATTTTGACCAACCATTTTTAAAGAATTCATATGAAAAAATTTAGTTCATAGAAAAAGACTCCTAAATGCTTTCTAGTTCTTCATACTCTTTTGGGGATAGAAAACAATGCTAGTAAAGTGTTATGGTGGTATTTCCCTAGTGCTAAATCCCAGGAAAATTAGTTCAGAATTGTAGTTTTTTTGAAGTGTGATGGAGGTATTTCTCTAGTGTTAAATCCCAAGAAAAAATAGTTCAGAAGTGTAGTTTTTTAAAGTGTTATGGAGGTATTTCCCTAGTGTTAAATCTCACGTAAATTAGTTCAAAACTGTATTTTTTTTTAAAGTGAAACGGTTTTAAATGGGCTATGCTTGAAACATTCCTTCAAAGACAAAATGGCCGTTAAATATGTTTGATCGATATAGTAATCCATGTTGTTGCAAATACTAATTTACTCAAACTGTTAAAGAAAATTATAATGAAAATTGATTTTGTTCCAAATTATGATGAAAATTGATTTTATTCATGTTGTTAAGAAAAAACAAAAATAATAATTCCTTAGTGTCCAAGGAAAATTGTTTATTTGAGTAAAAATAATAATTCCTTAGTGTCCAAGGGAAATTGGTTATTAGAGTAAAAATAATAATTCCTTAGTGTTAAATCTCAAGGAAATTTGTTCTTTAGTTCGGAACTGTAGCTTTTTATAGAAGTGCAAAGGGTTTAAATGGCCATAATATATCTTTTCAAATATAGAGAATCAATAAGTAAAAGAGTTTAGCCTATGCTCGAAACTTACTTTCTGTCCTTTAACGCTCTTTTCTTACTTTCATGATAAAAATAAAACATAATACCTATTTTCCATGCTGTTAGAATCGTAGCCTGATTATTGATTTTATGCTGTAATGAAAAAAATTAAAAATACCATGCTGTTAGAATAGTATCCTAGTCAATACTCATTTTATGCTGTAATGAAAAAAACAAAAAAACAAAACTTATTTTTCATGATGTTAGAATAGTAGCCCATGATGTGGTGAATACTGATTTTATTCATGCTAACAGGGGAAAAAATAATGAATAGAAAATAAGAGAATATTGTTCAGTTGTAACTTTGGGTTAATTCAATTGTAACTATCACTCAGTTTAAATATCCAGGTTACTTTATTGTAACTTTGAGTTATTATTATTTTGTTTTTTACATGTTTTTAGCATATTTTTCTTTTTTATTAAAACAATATTATTTATTTATAATTTTGAAATTTAAAATAAACTTTTGAAACATACGTCCAATTGCTTAGCTAAGGCGGGAGCATTCAAGGCTTCAAGAGGAAACATGATTGGAGTTAAAACCATTTATAAGAGGGTCATGTATGGCCCAAATAGAAAACAGCCACAGAATTTGGAAATTTATTTGTAATTTCTTGTAATAGTGTAAACAGGATTGAAGTTAAAACCATTTAAGTAAGACCATTATGTATGGTTCAAATAAAAAACAACCACCAAATTTGGAAATTTTTTGTTTTAGTGTTTTATGCATGTGATTTTGTTCTTTATATGACAATTTAAGTAAACATCTCCTTTGTGATTTCTGTTTATTTTTTTAATATTTTTTTAAGAAAATATTGTTCAATTCTAACTTTGGGTCAATTCAATAGTAATTGTCAGCAAGTTTAAATGTAAATCTGGGTGATTTCTATTATAACTTTGTAACTTTAAGTTATTACTATTTTGTTTTTAAACATGCTTTACAAAGTTATAATAAAAATCACTTGGATTTACATTTAAACTTGCTCACAGTTACTATTGAATTGACCCAAAGTTAAAATTGAACAATATTTTCTTAAAAAAATAACTTTATAACTTTAGATTATTATTATTTTGTGTTTAAGCATGTTTTAGCAAAAACAAAATTATTAAAGCAATATTATTTATTTATAACTTTAAGATTTAAAATAAACTTTTCAAACATATACCTAATTACCCATTATATTATGTTAGCCGAGGCAGGATCAGGGCTTCAAGTGGAAACAGCATTGAAGTTAAAACCATAAGAGAAAACATGATTGAAGTTAAAACCATTTATAAGATCGTCATATATGGCTAAACTACAAAACAGCCACAGAACTTGGAATTCCCTGTAGTAGTGTTCTTTATATGATCATTTTTTTTAAAGAGTTAAACATTTCTCTGGTTTATGTATATCTTTTTAATATTTAAAAATAATAATAATTTTTAAATGTTAGAATTTTTTTTAAAATTGGTTGATATATGGATTATATTGCATTCCAACTTTGTATAGGTGTATATTTTTTCAAGAATGATCATTGTTTTTTTCATATTTTTGTTATATTTAAATAAAAATGATTCTTATAACTATTTTGTTTTGTTTAATTTTTTCAGGTATCAAGGATATTTTAAGCAACGGTTCACAAATGCATTTAAATGATTTATTATTTTTCATATGGATATATTTACTCTCAATCTCTGGTATAATATATATGTATCTTTAGACAAGATTTGAGATGACATGAGAGTTTTGTAAAGACATACTCACAACTTTTATTCTTAATACAAATAATAATTTTTGGGGGATGGGATTAAACCGTCCAAATGCTCTAAAGAATGAGGCGCCTCCTCATCTTTAGAGTAGTCTCATGTAGTGTTGTGTAGTATGTATTTTCACTTATTCATTTTTCACTTCCACTCTTTTCCACATAAATTAATTTTATAATTTTTCAACTTATAAATTACTTTTATGGGCCAACACCAACTAGCAGATTCTCCATAAACCAAATTCTAAATTTCTCCTACACATTAATTAATAAATTTCATTGCAAATATTTTAAATTCTAACTTCACATTTTAGTTTATATTTTATATATTTTTTAAATTTTCTATTTGTTTACTTTTATTTCTTTGATCTCTCTACATTTTTACTTTTCTATTTTATTTTATTTTTCAATATTTATTTTTCATTTCTTAATTATTTTTAATTTATGATAAAAATATATATATTCAAGTAGGTGAATTTATTTATATAGTAGGTATACTATTATGTTGTTCCTATTTATATTTTATTTATGTATATTTATTATTTATCTATTATTATATTATGTTTGTTTTATTTTAGTGTATTCTTTGTGTAAATGTATCTTAGATAGATGGTTTTGATGCTAGTTATTTCCATTAATTTGTTTGTGAAATTGCTTGTTAATTGGTAAGTGTAATTGAAATAATTGTTTGTTTTTAAATGTAATTGGATGTTTAATTGTAACTAGATTTGTTTTTGCACGATGAGATTGTACTTTATTTATGAAATTGTTTGTTGATTGGTGAGTATGATTGAAATGATTGTTTGTTCGATTTGTATTTCTAAGTATTTGACTGTTGTAATTGAAATGTTTATTAAAAGGTAGGTGATTTTTATGTTTGATTTTGTATGTATCTAGGAAATTGTTTGTTGATTGATTAATGTACCTTAAAAACTTGTTAGATGATTTTTATGTTTGTTAGTGTAGCTATTTGCATCAATGATTTTATTTGTATGTATTTAGGAAATTGTTTGTTGATTTGTAAGCCTACTGGAAATGTTTGTTAGAATGTAGGTGATTTGCATGAATTGTGTGTATCTAGAAAATTGTTTGTTGATTGGAGAGTGTACTTGAATGGTTGTTAGAATATAGATTACTTTTATGTTTGTTAGATTGTCAAGATTTGCATCAATTGATTGTATTGGGTATCTAGGACATTGTTTGCTGATTGCTAAGTGTACTTGGAATGTTTATTAAAATGTAGATTTTTTTTTTATATTTGTTTTGTATGTATCTATGAAATTGTTTCTTGATTGATTAATGTAGTTTGAATGTTTGATACAAGGTATATGGTTTTTATATTTGTTATTGAAGCTATTTGCATCAATTGATTGTATTTGTGTATTTAGGAAATTGTTTGTTGATTTGAGAGTCTAATTGAAATATTTGTTAGAATGTAGGTGATTTTTATCTTTGTTAAATTGTTGTGATTTGCATGAATTGATTGTATTATGTGTATCTATGAAATTGTTTCTTTATTGATTAATGTAGTTTGAATGTTTGATACAAGGTAGATGGTTTTTATATTTGTCAGTGAAGCTATTTTCATCAATTCATTGTATTTGTATGTATTTAGAAAATTTCTTGTTGATTTGAGAGTCTCCTTGAAATATTTGTTAGAATGTAGGTGAATTTTATTTTTCTTAAATTGTTGTGATTTGTATGAATTGTTTGTATTGTGCCTATCTACAAAAAAATTTCTTCATTGACTAATGTAGTTTGAATGTTTGATACAAGGTAGATGGTTTTTGTATTTGTTAGTGAAGCTATTTGCATTAATTGATTGTATTTGTATGTATTTAGGAAATTGCTTGTTGATTTGTGAGTCTACTTGAAATATTTTTTAGATTGTAGGTGATTTTTATGTTTATTAAATTGTTGTGATTTTGCATGAATTGATTGTATCCGTGTGTAGCTATGAAATTGTTTGTTAATTGGAGAGTGTACTTGAATGGTTGTTAGAATGTAGATTACTTTTATGTTTGATAGATTTGTATTGTGTGTATCTAGGACAATGTTTGTTGATAGCTAATTGTACTTGGAATGTTTATTAAAATGTAGGTGATTTTTATGTTTGTTTTTGTATGTATATAGGAAATTGTTTGTTGATTGATTAATGTACTTCATGTTTGTTACAATGTAGATGATTTTTATGTCTGTTAGTGTAGTTATGTGATTCAATTGATTGTTTTTGTATGTATCTTTGAAATTGTTTGTTGATTTGTGAGTGTAAATGTTTGTTAGAATGTAGGGGATTTTTATGTTTGTTAGATTGTTGTGATTTGCATGAATTGATTGTATTGTGTGTATCTATGAAATTGTTTGTTGATTGGAGTGTAGTTGATTGTTTGTTAGAATGTGGCTTATTTTGATGCTTGTACTGATGTGTATTGTGAAAGTGTTTGTTGATTGGTAAATGTACTTAGAATATTGTTAGAATGTGGGTGATTTTTATGTTTTTTAGATTGTAGGTGATTTTTATGTTTCTTGGATTGTGGTGATTTGCATCAATTTGATTGTATTGTCTGTATCTATGAAATTGTTTCTTGATTGGAGAATGTATTTGAATGTTCTTTAAAATGTGATTATGTTTATGTTTGTATTGATGTGTATTGTAAAGTGTTTGTTTATTGGTAAGTATGCTTAATGCTTGACCGGTATATTTTTTTATGTTTGTTAGTGTGAATTTTTTTAATATATTTATCATGTGTGGACATGAGTCTAGGTTACAATACAATAGTAGATATCATTTTTCTAATTGTAAGTTTTAATTTCTCTTTTTTAATTGCCTTTTTTTTCTTTTCATTTTAATTCTTTATTTGAAGTTTTTCTATTTTTTCTATTTTTAATATCAATATTTTTGAAATAAAATATAATTAATAATCGTAAATAATACAATAACTACGATAAATACATTTACTCAACATAGACACAACTATTGAAAATTATAGATAAGTTATAAAAAATATTCTAACATTAATAACCATTTTAATCTTAATAATTCATTATTATTTCAATAAATTAATTTATTTTAAACTTTACAAATATTTTTATAAATAACTAAATGATTAATAATCTAATAAATACATAATAATCAAGCTTTGTTTTTAATAACAACAAAACACATATCACTATAGCTTTGTTGATGATAACAACAACAAAGCACAGATTAGTGCTTTGTTGATAATACCAACTTACCAACAAAGCATCTTTTTTTTTAAACCAAATAAACTTTCATCTTCACATAGTTTTTCTTGTTAGTAGAGATACTAAAATATCAAAGCTAAGAAAAGCTCTCAAATATATAAATATATTATATATTATATTATTAATAAATTAATGAATAATATAAAAAGTATTTTAAAAAACAATTTTTTTATCAATAAATAAACTATAAACACATTAAATATATTATTTATTATATTAATAGATTGAAGGTTTAATAATATATTAATATTATATTAAATAAGGAAAACACAATAATATTATTATTGGTTTTTGTTAGAATGTAGATTACTTTTATGTTTGTTAGATTGTTAAGATTTCCATCAATTGATTGTATTATGTGTATCTAGGACATTGTTTCGTGATTGTTAAGTGTACTTGGAATGTTTATTAAAATGTAAATGCTTTTTATATTTGTTTTGTATGTATCTAGGAAATAGTTTCTTGATTGATTAATGTAATTTGAATGTTTGATACAAGGTAGATGCTTTTTATATTTGTTAGTGAATTTATTGGCATCAATTGATTGTATTTGTATGTATTTAGGAAATTGCTTGTTGATTTGTGAGTCTACTTGAAATATTTGTTAGAATGTAAGTGATTTTTATGTTACTTAAATTGTTGTGATTTGCATGGATTGATTGTATTGTGTGTATCTATGAAATTGTTTGTTAATTGAAGAGTGTACTTGAATGGTTGTTAGAATTTAAATTACTTTTATGTTTTTTAGATTTGTATTGTGTGTATCTAGCACATTGTTTGTTGATTTGTGAGTGTAAATGTTTGTTAGAATGCAGGGGATTTTTATGTTTGTCCCTAAATTAAATTATTTTCAATATTCATAGTTATTTAGGCCATTAATACTTTATCGAAAAATTGTTATTTAGGCCATTAATACTGACATTTATTCACACAAATAAAGAAGAGAAGAGAGCAAAGAAAACCCTCACAAATACTCTCTAGGTCATGAAAAGTGTCACACTAAGTAGAAAAGTGTCGTCATAAAGTGGCAAACACTAAGTAGACTGGAAAAAATTCTTTGCCATCAAAACTCTCACACAGTAAGCAGGACTCTCTTATGCATTCAATATTTTCGATCGAGTCTATCGTATTGCCCCTGAGAGCATAACGAGGCAGGAAGACAATAACCAAGCAAAGAAAAGAACAAAAAATCAGGCATGACTTGATTCAGTACCCAATTCTTTACATCTTCGACATATTGATTCAATGCCCAATTCTCTCCGTCTTCGATAATCCAATTGAAGGAAAATGGTGTGGTTTCTTTAACGGAATGAGGAAATGGTAATCCTTTTGAAAGGCATTGAATGCTTTGGTTTGTTTAATGAAATGTGGAAGCGGGGAGGCTAGGACTCGCACTTGTATGATCTGGTCCAAGAATCAAGACACCCACATTGCCCTAATAGGTCGTTGTGGGAAAACCAAAAACATTGTATCAATTCTTTTATCCTTTATAAATTGTAGTTAGACCATTGCTTAATCTTTTTTTTATTTACAAATTTTGGAGATGTTACATCAAGTTATTTTTTTAAATTAATATATATGGGATTTTTTTCCAAAATCATTAATCTCATGCTATAAGAATGAAGATTAAATAATTCAAAAAATATAGTTTCCTCCAAACTCCCTAATTATCCATATCTATTAGATATTGGAATTATTTATTTATTTATTTTTAATTATTGTGCATCTTTCTAAAATGATTACTGAATGTTTTGGAAACAAAAAACCATATGGTTGAGAGTTTAATGGGCAAAGAAACTCTATCTAAATGGAAAAAAAAACCTACTAATTAGTAAAATTGTTAATTGTTAATATGTTATTGGGAAACTAAAAAAGGAAAAAAAAAACATGTTCTTTTCTTATAAAAAATCATAAATGCATATATTTTAGGTTGAATTCAAAAATTATAAAGAAGACCTAGCTATTTCCGATTAAATGAAGTGATATAAAATATATGATGGTGGATTTAGTTCTTTATATCACCCATCTCTATTTTGCAGTAAACAAAAGCAAAAATATTAGAAGTGAGAACTCTAGGACATACGAAGGAACACAACCCTCAAGTTTTTTCAGTCACTGAAGAATAGAGAATAAATTAACTAGTGGAATAGGTGGATTTGATAATTTCATGGGGTACTAAAACAATAAGAGAAGAATGGAATAAATTATATACTTTTTATGTTTTTTAAGGTGTTTTCTTAATATGATAATTCTTTTTAATTTGATTTTATTTATTATTTATATGTGTGGGCATTTTTTCTTCAAAGGAATATGTTAGATTTCTAGGATTTTTAATTTATAGCATACATTTTTTGTATTAAACATTTTGTTCTTTAATGATTAGTTAACCCATGTTTTTATTTGATTTGGTTTTACATGTATACTTATTATTAATTATAATAAATAAATTATGTTTGTTTTAATTTATTCTATTACCTGAGAGCCTAGATATGACTAGGCAGTTTATGGGAACTAGATATTATGTCTAATATTTGTTGCATGATGAAGCGATCTTGTTCATCTACACTTCTTGAAAACTCACACAAGACTAAACACTCCATTTGCATTGAAGATTCGAATATACTAGCCAATAAGGGTGAATACTCTAATAATAAATTTATGGAGGCCATTGAAATGGAGAAGCACCCTAAAAATATCAACAAAGATAATGGATGTAAGATCTTTATGGAGGCCATTGAAATGGAGAAGCACCCTAATAATATCAACAAAGATAATGGATGTAATATCAACAATAACATGATTCCATACATATCCCCTAGGCTTGTCTCTAGGTAACTCTTGTTTGTGCTTTTTCTCCTAGTTTATCCCCATATCCTTATTCTTTTTTTCACTTTTTACTCTTCTCCTAGTTTTTTCTCCTTCCTTTCTCTCTTGTTCATTGTCCTTTTTGTTTCTTCTTTAATTTTGTCACGTCTTTCATAACTCTTTTTTTGCCTTTTATTTTGTGAGCTGAAGGAATATGTTTGAAGGTAACATCTAGCCCTATGTACCAAAAATAAAAAGTAATTATTATTTTTTAGTTCTTGTCATAAATACAAAATTAAAAGCAAATAAAAAGTTAGTAAAAGATACATTTTGTCTTTTGAAATAGAAGAAATAAAAATCAGCTTTGATTCAGCTTAAGCAAAGACCTATTAAGTACTCATGGGGATCACATTTATTGAGTTGTAATTTTTTTCTAAAGTGTAAGAAATGAAAAATTACATCTCATTAGATTTGATCCCTCTAGGTGCTCAGTACATCCAACTTTCACATGGATCATCTTACCATATTTATCCTTTCCCTCAACACCAGAAATCTTCCTATCTCTCAATTCCTCATGATCTACAACCTTAACTTGGTGGAAACATAGATGCTTGTTAAACTATTGTGATGGATTCGAAATACACATTTTAACTATTGATTGATTGCAAAACACTCACAATAGATACAGTTTTTAGTATATATTATCATCAATTCAATTTCATAGGCATAAAGACATAAATTAGAAACCAACAATAACTCGAGACCCATATAAAGGAAACATGAAGTTTGGAGAAGAATATTCTTTTTTTCAATTTTTTTAATCTTCATTTTCATAATATGAGATTAATTAATTTGGAAAAAATTCCCATATAAATTATTTAAACAAAAAACTTTCTTTACATTTTAAAAACATTTTGACATAGTATATTTTTAGGAAAAAAAAAACAAAAACAATAATATCTACCTACAATAAAAATTTATAAATCAAATTCAAAATAGCTTTTAAATCATTTTCAATTAAGATATATTTATATCTTAAAAAAAACATATAAATTTTTTTATTAATATTTATATGTGTTATAATTACTAACACAATATCATTAAACTATATATATTAACATAAAAGAACAACAATAAATTAAAAAAAAACCAAAATGATGCGAGAAGAATTAAAAACAAGTTTAAACTAACGACAGGATAAGCATAAGCATGATCATGTATTTGATGACCGTTTTGCTTCCACGTTTTCTAGCGTTTTGCTTTCTGGCATTTGAGTGTCTTTTGGGATTTTGGACGTGACCGCTAAAAAAGGCATGGAAACCGTCCGATCCGTAGAGCCACGTTTGTGGGATTTTTGGCTGATAAAAGGACAATGGAAACAGCCCGATCTGTAAGCTAACGATGCATCTAGAGCCATTACATGCAGAGCGTTTCTGCCGGTTTAGCATCGTTATTTCACCAAAATCCTTCAGGGTCCAGTTTTCGTAGTGTTTGAGGCCGCAGTTTCAATTGTGGAGAACCCTTCACTGTTATATTCTCACTGAATTCCACTGCTCTGACCTTCTCCAATGTCCAATAAGCTTCTTGTTGCAGCGCTGCTTCAAAGTTCTAACCTTGGTATATGGAGATCAAAAAGCTCATAAACGTGGAAACAAAAAGATCAAAAAGCCCCCAAACAGATCCAGCAAAAACCAAAGAAATCTTTTGGTTTTTCAGCAGCAAGCCAAAAGAAAGAAACGTTCACTAAAAATATATGATTATATACTGTATTTACTATAATTTTTTCAATTTTTTTTATTCATCATTTTGCTTTTAATTTATTTTAATATTGTTGTATTTTTAGTTGATTTATATTATAGGTTTGTAGTTGATGATACATTGTTACTTTAATTGTAGTGCATATAAATGTCAATATAATTTTTTTTTTATGTTTTTTTGTATTTCTATATATGTTAATCAAAGAATGAGCTCAAAACTATTTTGAATTTGATTTATTAATCCTTATTGTAAGTATGGAATATGTTTTTTTTTTTCTTTATTATTTTTAAATATAAATATTATTTCAAAATGTTTAAAGTGTCACTGAATTTTTTTTTATTTTTTAATTAATTTATATGAGATTTTTTTCTAAATTCATTAATCTCATAGTATAAGATTAAAGATTAAATAAATTGAAAAGAAAAAAGTTTCTTCCGAACTCCCTAATCATCCATCTCTATTAGATATTGAACTTTTTGATTTATTTATTTAAAATTATTATGCATCGTTCAAAAATGATTACTAAATGTTTTGGAAACAAAAAAATATATGGTTCACTCAGTCTAACAAGGAAAACAAAATCCCACTAATTAGAAAAATTGTTAATATATTATTGGGAAACCAAAAAAGCATGTTCTTTTCTTCTAATCATCATAAATGCATATATTTTAAGTTGCATTCAAAAATTATAAAGAAAACCTATTTATTTCTTATTGAATCACTTGATATAAAATATCTCATGGTGGATCTAGTTATTTTTATCACCCATATCTATTTCTGCGTACACAAAAGCAAAAAGATTAGAAATGATAAATCTAGGACATACAAAGGAACACAACCCTCAAGCTTTTGCATTCACTAAAGAATAGAGAACACGTTAGCTATTGGAATAGGTGGATCCAATATTTCATGGGGTACTAAAAAAAAGAGAGGAATGGAATAAATATATTTCTTATGGTCTTTTTTTAGGTGTTTTCCTAATATGCTAGTTCTTTTTAATTTTAATATGCTAGTTTTTTTTTAAATTGAGTTTATTTATTATTGATATCTATTGGATTTTTTTCTTCAAAGGAATATGCTAGAGTCTTTGGATTTGTAATTTAAAGAATACATCTTTTACATTAAACTTTGGTTCTTTAATGATTAATTAACCCATGTTTTTATTTGATTTGGTTTAAAATGTATAATTATTACTAACAAAAATAAATAAATAATGTTTTTTTTAATTTATTTTATTAATTTATAATTAAAAATCATTTTTTTAAGTACAAGTTAAAGTTATTTTAAATTAACAAAAAAATGTATAATAAAATTGTTAAATTAATGTTGAAAATAGTTTAATTTTTTAAAGGTAGAAGACCAAAATATCTTGTTTTATTTTTTAATTAATGACATTGTTAGTGTTAAGGTATAACCTCAAACTAAAAGCAATACATCTTATTCATCTATCTTTGTAAAAGTGGATCTTCCCCCCATTGATAGCATCATTGTGACTAGGTACCTGATGTACAAGTAGAAGATAAATAACATGAGAAACTAGAGACTTCCTAAAGATGCTTTAGACTGAGTGAAAACCAACTAAGCCTCAAGTTGTGTTGGTGTAAAGATACCATGGCTCGGTTAAACCACTGTGGCATTGATGAAAATGACATTTTGTAGAACATTGATAATGTCAAAAATATTATTACCTGTAAGTTTAAAGTGAAATTATGCCATGAGGAAAACTTAGTGGTTAAGAGAAAATTAAAATACTAATAGGAGGTCATTAATCCTAACTTGGAAGAATAGAAGTATCTCTCGGTATCAAGAGAACCACAGGAAAAAATTATAAAGCCAAGATTAGAACGAACTTTCGCAAACTCATAGTGAAACAGGAGGTTAGGATTATTAATCCTCCCTTGTCCAATTTGATCATATGTCTAAATCGGGACTCATGTCCAAATTGGGAGTCCATCCAGTCTATTTATAGTCATTAACACCATTGGGTCCACTTGGCCTAATTGGCACACATGTTTCAGTTACTAAAGTGTGGGGACCACTAATTGAGGCTCACTGCCACTGATTGCACTTGATTGCATCAGTTTAGGAGCCTCCTAGACCAATCCCTACAATTTAGGAACCACTGGGAGTGTCGAAACCAACCAAGGTCAGTTCAGTTCAGCTGATGACCGATTAAGCTAAGTTAGGCCTTAATTACCTTTAGTTCTAGTCCTCTACATTCAATTAGTGCTAGGTTTACTAGACTAAACTTAGCACGGGCGCATTTCTCACCAGTCACAGTCAGTTAGCCTTAGTCAACACTAAATGTAACACTTGAGTTGTGTTTTAGAACTCTGATGAACTCTGGTTATGGTTTAGACAAGGTCAGTTAACTATTGAGTCTTCCAATAGTGATTTAGACAAGGTCTTAGTTACCTATAGTCAAGTAGAGTCTAATCAATTCGAATTTTCTCATGTGTGTAACATACCCCTTGTACCTCGATGCCATTATGTGTGAAAAAGGGGTAAAGTTTTTTTTTCTTTTGTTTTGTTTCGGTGATATGACAAAAGAGTTAATCATGTTAGTGGCAGATTTTACAAGTCATTTCAATGAAGCATGCTCAATAAAAAATGTCAAACTACACGCATTGTAAAACAATCCTCTGAAAATTCAAATCCATTCTCCTCTATAGAAATCCAAACATACAATTTGCATCCAATTCGCTGAGATCGATGTTTATATCATAAACCAAACATGCTTATTATGCCTTCGAATATTCGTATAATTAAGTAATCCTCTCATGACTTAAGACATAAACATACCTAAGTCCTAATGTTATGGTAGAGTCTTTCATGCACTATCATCTTTCTTTAGATTAGTGGTTTTCCACGGAAGGCCTTACATCGAAGTTATGATTTAGTACATCTTCATTTATGGTGTGAATACTAATCTTAAAGACAACATAAGCTTTGTGGTTGAAAGGTTTGATATTAGTAGAGAATCACTCATATGCATCCTCCAACTACCATTTTAATAGTCACTACTGAAACATAATAGGCATCATTCTCATAATTCTTTAAGCACAGGTAAAGTGAACATTGTGCATGGGGTAATAACTTTCCTTTGACTTACCTATTTGTATAATTGTAACATACTTTACTATTTACATGGCATTACATATCCAAATCAGGTCCTATATAAGAAAGAGGATGTATACTTATTATGGAAGACACTGCCATTTTCGACTAATATGTACCTTATGTAAATTCACAGGAAATTTTAAATCCAATGCCTCTCATCATCATTTATGCATATCAACCATTCAAAAGCATATAAATGCTATGTAATGAGATCTTAAATAGAATTAATTCCCATAAGAATCACAATATAAAAGACAAAAATAAAAGAAACCAGATGCAAACATAAGGAGACACCAAAAGCACGTGGTTCACCCAATCAATGGGCTACGTCCACAAAAAGGTCACATCCTGGGACATTTATTTCATGAAAGGTTACAAACGGCAACATCCTGCATACACTTGTCTGTGTTTGGTAAAACTCCACTATGAGTATGTCACCAAGGTAATACTCCTAAGTAAATGATCTGAAGCAAATAGCTTCATACCTCCAATGTTCCCAAAGTCCCCATGCACAAGGGTCCCTAACAGTGGAGTAGTTATATATATAAATTTATATATCATTTTTCCACTTTACACCCTTTACCTTTGCATTATGTGTTTATAGTCATCTTACATTTAACATTATGCATAAGTCATTATACGCTTTATGGTTTCTATAAGAAGCCAACATGTGCACTTTATAGTTTATATAAATTTATAATATCATTCTTCCACTTTACCTTAGCATTATGTGTTTATAGTCAGCATAAAGTCATCATACGTGATATAATTTATATAAAAAGGCTAACATGTGCACTTTATAGTTTATATAAATTTATATTATTATTTTTCTACTTCACATCCATTACCTTTGCATTATGTGGATTTATAGTCATTTTACTTTTCACATTATGCATAAAGTCATCATACGTGTTACAATTTAATATATGAAAGACTAATAATGTGTGCACTTTCAGGCTTATGTGTACGTTGAAAACACATCACAGTTCCTACGAGAGTCCTTGTATGCATTATAAAAATATGAAGAGTAACCTGCCTAAGACAGAATATCCTCGGTATCCAAATACATTATGACCTAAAAACAGATTCTTAGTCCTCTTGTTCTTATTAACCAATGGTGACTAACTCATATTCATTCGTATTAATAAGAACGCAGAGAGAGGTCCATCGTTTTCCACATATATATATATAGCATATAGATACATATACCCATGCTCAATTTCCTATAACAATTTATGAACTAGATCGTATCCATCTTAGTTATATGAAATGATTCATGAACTAAAGGTAAATTCATAACCCTCTTACGCATTAGGTTATTATCCATAATACTCAGTAACTATTCCTACACATAAGCATATTTTAGACCACAACAAGGCCAACAAAAGTCTGAATCGCAGTCCCTAAAATAAAGTTCAGAATCACTGGGGAACTGTTATGTAAAGGATAGGGTTTTCCTTTTCTTTTCTTTTTTTATCAAACTTAAGGAAGAAAAAATTAGATCAAAATCGTCTTCCAGGAAAACGTGCTTGCACCTAGTAAAAAAATATCATGGGCACACGCTGCTGAAAAGAAAAAAGTCATGCTAATCAAATTATGAGTTTATAGACTTGAGTTCGGTCTGAGAAGGTTTATGGGCTTTCTGCTCGATGGGCTTTGAAACTCATCAAAGATCTCGCTTCCTTCGAGCCTGGGTAAATCGTTTTCTTGCTACTAAAATAAGGGAATGCTTGGGATTTGGGGAAAAGAAATGAAAAACACATTTCCTTAAATCGCAGGTAGAGGCAAGCTGGTCCAAAACCGTTCTCTAGGAAAAACTCATGGTTAGTAGAAAAATCATACGATAGATAGCTTTAGATTGCGAGTACCGACAAATTAGATCTTTGTACAGGAAACAGTAATGTCCTACCTAGATTCTCTCGCTCCGATACATACCAACCGAGTCCCTTACAGGAAGTGCTGTGCAACTCGCATCGGGTTAAAATTATTCGAGCCAAAATTTCTGTCCAAGATCGTTGTTATCCTCCTCTCCCGAGTCTTACTGCTAATGAAATATATCAAGACAGGGATTCCTACAAATCCCTTTCTCTACCTCTCCCCTTCATGATTACATATATGGAATGTATCATCTTTGTAGAGATGCGAGGGTCGCCACTTCAACAGAAAAATATGTGGTAGGCAATCGCGCGGCTCAGAGTTTCTCCATCTTTTTGGAAAAAATTGCAGAGGATACTACCTCTAGAAAATCCCCCTCTAAGGAGATCGTCTTCTCTTCGAAAAGTAACAGAACTCTCTGCCCTTCGACCTTCCCCCTCCAATGAAATATAACCCAAATAAATAACCCTAAATAGATTCCCCCTAGGAGGAAACGACATAATATATTCCCTCAATCACTCTTCTCCACAAAGGAAAAAGCAAGAGTGCTTTCCTCTATTCACTCCTCCCATGAAGGAGAAAAATAATTACTTTCCTTTATTTTCCCTTCCCTACGAAGAAAAGAATTAATTTCCTTCGTTTATTCACTCTTTCCCCCCGAAGGAAAGGAAATAATTACTTTGCTCTTTCTTATGAAGGAAAGCGGTATTCTTTAATCCCTCACTTTATCCATAATACCACAAACCAAAATAGGCTTTTTGCATTCTTCATAGTATTTATATTTAATAAAGCATTCGATTAGGTATTTTCTTTTTTGTCTTCTCAAATCCCTGTGACCACTAGTCCGTAAGTATTGAGTTTATCTATAACTCGCTTGGTTATGCTTAGCCAATAGGGAGTATGGCTGCCCATTTTATTATTACGAGAATATTATTTGTGAAGGGTAGTATTTGTTCCTCCTTATCAAGGATGCTCTATATATGTTCGTAAATGTATTTATTTATATAGAATATAGTTGGTGTATATTATTATAACGGTAAATCACCCCCTTTAAGGTACTGCCAATACCTTTTGACACTTGCTCTGGTTGGTGGCCCTTTATAAGCATAACATAAATTTTTAACATGAATATAATATCTTCTTAAGGTAAAAGTTTGGGCTTCTTAAAAATAGGTTCTACAGAAACTCCTTGGCACTTTATGCCTTAAGGTGTATCGATCGAATTATTCTTAATGCCTAGAAGGTGGGTTAGTCTATTTAGAAAATACCTCAACCTAGGATGACACCTTAGGTTGTTGAACGTTTATCCTTCTTTCAATTCCCAAGGATCCGCTTACCATTTTTTTTGTTTTTCCCTTGGTGGATTTCAGTTATCCTTCGATTTAGATGCATCCAGAACGTCGGTCTCCTAAGTTTACTACTTAGGCAATTAATATATATATCGAGGTCTTGTTTCTGGTGGGGCCTTGGCCTTGAGCTCCTCACAAGAATACAAGTACAATAACATTAGAATTTATAAAATATCTAGGGTTCTTGAGGGATGTTACATCCTCTCCCCCTTAAAAATAACAACATCCTCGGTGTTCCTGTTTTCAGTCAATTTCATGCTTCTGTTCTATCATCTTTTTTTGTCCTCGTCCTCTTCATCCTGATCGCTTGTGATCTTTTCATATATTCTCCAATCGTTTTTGTTCAAAACCTGCAGTTTTCTTGCAACAAGTTCATGTCAACGCAATTTTATACAGTGTATCACGTACAAAATTATAATTGAATTTAAACATAAGCCATTGATTCTTTTGCATTGTAACAATCTGCAATTTTCTAGTGTTCATTGGTGCCATAATACCCAATCATTTTCATAAGGTGGTTTATTCATCAATACAACATAATTATTCCCCTTTGGGGTTGGCCTTATCTCCATCCTTTGGATGGTTATGTCGTCCTTTATCTGAGGAGATCCTTTCTTTACATTACACATTAGGCATGCAACAGTTTGATTACTGGGAAATTTCATTTTAACATGTTTTATATTTGTTATGTTTTCCAACTTTTCGTTGGGTTTTTTTTTTCTCCATTCTTGGGTGGACTTACGACAATTTATGAGGTTACTCTCCCTTTTAACCACTAGTTAAAAGTTTTCCCCTCAGTGACATCAAACAACATCCTGTCTTCCAAATGTCCAAATTTTTTGCCTAGGTCTTTTTCCACACCATATGCCTAACACCAATGTGCTCACACGATAATCACTTGCCTAACACCAATGTGCTCCTGCAACATATATTCCTAACACCAGTGTGCTCATGCGGCAATCACTTGCCTAACACCACGGTGCTCCCGCAGCATCCAAATATTTTTTTTTCTTGTTCGTATTTGTACAAATTTTAACCTTGATTATTGCAAGGTACAATCCATGGTGCTTTCATGACTGTATTGTCATTGTCTCGGTTCATGAATCGTTGCCATAGTCAGTCAAAGCATTCATTGTTAACCCAAAATTGCAATAATCAATTATCATAATTTGCATCAAATTTTAATCGTCATTCACGAGTTACATATCCTCGTAAACAAAACAAAAATGAATTACTCCTTACTCCTTTTTCTGAGTAATTGAGTGCAACTTACATACACAGGCATATTTATATACCATAATGTACGTCGATGTAGCAATGGTCATAATCTCGGTGAAGCCTGCAATGTTAGTATGCAACAACATCATCAACAGTTAGCCCTTGTTTATAAAAATCGAGGTTCAACAATTATATTAAGTAAAACAACACCCATACTTAACCTCCTTAACTATGGCAACAAATATTTTCTAACCGTCGGCTCCAACCGATAGTGTTCCTGGCCTATCCTGCCATGTTAGCATGTAACATTACACAGCATTCATCAACTCATTTATTTTTTAACATCAATATCTTTAGATAATCAAATCCATATAAGCTCTTAAAAATGTCAATCTTAACATCATCCAAGCAACAATAATGTTATCAAATTCTCAATGGCTTTAATCAACAAGATCCTTCAATCTAACACTAGAATCAATTCTAGGGTTCTTACTAGACCTTACAAATAGACATATGATATTCAATAAATATTATTCCATCAATTTGACTATTTGGATACTAGATCAATACCTAAAATGAGAATACCATCCATGAGCTAATCAAAACACAAGATAGTTCAAAACTCTAATTCCAAGCACAAGGAATCATTTCTAGAACATTCACCAATAGGAGCATGCTTCTAAGAATTCATTTACCTATCAATTATGAAACTAATACTTGTAACTATACCAAGCCCTTTCGGTATGTGTAGCACCATTCTCTAATATCAAGAAATAAATTCACCAATCTATCTCTTTAAGGATTTTCAACGCTGAAATGAACATAAGGAGACAATGTTTAACTTGTACTAACAAACAAATAGGTTTAAAATGCAAAACTTCAATTAATGGATTTCTAACCAAAAATCATTATCACTTTTGATCTTTCCTTTTATTACCTGTGTCAAACCTTATTTAAGCATTAAATCAGGTCCTTAGTATTCAAATCGCAAGAGGATGATAAGTGTCAAATGAAATTCATCAATAATCAGATTTCAATTAGTATAATATTCAGCAATCAACCACAGCAACATATTCAGAATTGACGCCTATGTAATCGATTTAATTTGGAAGCCAAATAAGGATTTCATTCTAATATTCAACCAAAAAGGTTAGCGTCGGCAATCCAACATAATCAAAGTTTTTCGTCAATGTTATCAACCAAATTTCAATAGACAATGAACTCAGATTTGAAGCAAATGATACCAGTGCAATGTTGTTGGAGGACAGACGACATTCACTTTTTAAGATTTATACACTCGATCATTTATATAGAAAAAACAATTATTCAATAGTGTTAATGACTGAGAGATTACAAAAGAAACAAACCTTTCAAGGGAAGACACGCCTAGTTTCAGATGTCTGACATGGTTGCCATCAAACCACCCAACATGTTATGATGAGTAGATCATCCATATGATTCTGTGTAAATTATTTGTTCATGGTTTGCATGACACCGCAAGTGTAAGGAGGTGCTTCAAATGTTAGTATTTCTAACATTTAGTTAATAAAGTTTGCACTCAAATAGTCTTGACAATACAACGTGAGTTTTTAGCATTGCTTACCTTGTCCTTAAATCTTTTTACTATGCATGATAGTTTTGCGGCTAAATAGTCACTCCTAAAAGGTCATCTCATCAGGTTTCCCTTTCAATGCTACTTTTTAACAACATTATTTAATGTGTTTTACAGTGTGAACTATCACAATTTTTCCACACATAATTCTTTTAACATATATCAAGTCATTAACAACCAATTTGTCTACAGATTCCAACTGCACATTATTATTATAATAGGAACTGCTATAATACCTTCGTCAACCATGAGTTTGTCCAAGAAGACTTCTAAACCTCAGTAAAGTTTTATTGGTGCAACATCAAAATAGAGATGAAGCATCATCTTAGCTATTTGTAAACATATTCGTAAGTGATCAAGGGAATAACCATATTACCTGTGTACCTGCATCCTTGGGCCTCACACTGAACTGGTAAGGTAATGGGTCATCTTCGTTGTGATTTTGAGCTAATGCTTCACCTTCCCCTCCACAACTCCAAGGTCAGTAAACATGTAGTTTCAAAACAAAATGTGTGGGAGCTTTTTTTGAGCCCAATTAGGCCCAAGTGTTTCAACTCTCGCTCTGATACCATATGTAACATACCCCTTGTACCTCGATACCATTATGTGTGAAAAAGAGGTAAAGTTTTTTTTTTCTTCTTGTTTTGTTTCGCTGATATGACAAAAGAGTTAATCATGTTAGTGGCATATTTTACAATTCATTTCAATGAAGCATGTTCAATAAAAAATGTCAAACTACATGCATTGTAAAACAATCCTCTGACAATTCAAATCCATTCTCCTCTATAGAAATCCAAACATGCAATTTGCATCCAATTCGCTGAGATCGATGTTTATAACATAAACCAAACATGCTTATTATGCCTTCGAATATTCGTATGATTAAGTAATCCTCTCATGACTTAGGACATAAACATACCTAAGTCCTAATGTTATGGTAGAGTCTTTCATGCACTATCATCTTTCTTTAGATTAGTGGCTTTCCAAGGAAGGCCTTACCTCGAAGTTATGATTTAGTACATCTTCATTTATGGTGTGAATACTAATCTTAATGACAACATAAGCTTTGTGGTTGAAAGGTTTGATATTAGTAGAGAATCACTCATATGCATTCTCCAACTACCATTTTAATAGTCACTACTGAAACATAATAGGCATCATTCCCGTAATTCTTTAATCACAGGTAAAGTGAACATTGTGCATGGGGTAATAACTTTCCTTTGACTTATCTGTTAGTATAATTGTAACATACTTTACTGTTTACATGGCATTACATATCCAAATCAGGGCCTATATAAGCAAGAGGATGTATACTTATTGTGGAAGACACTGCCATTTTCGACTAATATGTACCTTATGTAAATTCACAGGAAATTTTAAGTCCAATGCCTCTCATCATCATTTATGCATATCAACCATTCAAAAGCATATAAATGCTATGTAATGAGACCTTAAATAGAATTAATACCCATAAGAATCACAATATAAAAGACATAAATAAAAGAAACTAGATGCAAACATAAGGAGACACCAAACGTACGTGGTTCACCCAATCCATGGGATACGTCCACAAAAAGGTCACATCCTCTGACATTTGTTTCATGAAAGGTTACAAACGGAAACATCCTGCATACACTTGTCTGTGTTCGGTAAAACTCCACTATGAGTATGTCACCAACGTAATACTCCTAAGTAAATGATCTGAAGCAAACAGCTTCATACCTCCAATTTTCCCAAAGTCCCCATGCACAAGGGTCCCTAACAGTGGAGTAGTTTTATATATAAATTTATATATCATTTTTCCACTTTACACCCTTTACCTTTGCATTATGTGTTTATAGTCATCTTACATTTAACATTATGCATAAGTCATTATACGCTTTATGGTTTCTATAAGAAGCCAACGTGTGCACTTTATAGTTTATATAAATTTATAATATCATTCTTCCACTTTACCTTAGCATTATGTGTTTATAGTCATCTTACATTTCACATTATGCATAAAGTCATCATACGTGATGTAATTTATATAAAAAGGCTAACATGTGCACTTTATAGTTTATATAAATTTATATTATTATTTTTCTACTTCATATCCATTACCTTTGCATTATGTGGATTTATAGTCATCTTACTTTTCACATTATGCATAAAGTCATCATATGTGTTACAATTTATATGAAAGACCAATAATGTGTGCACTTTAAGGCTTATGTGTACGTTGAAAACACATCACGGTTCCTACGAGAGTCCTTGTATGCATTATACAAATATGAAGAGTAACCTGCTTAAGACAGAATATCCTCAGTATCCAAACACACTATGACCTAAAAACAGATCCTTAGTCCTCTTGTTCTTATTAACCAATGGTGACTAACTCATATTCATTCGTATTAATAAGAACGCAGAGAGAGGTCCATCATTTTCCATATATATATAGTATATAGATACATATACCCATGCTCAATTTCCTATAACAATTTATGAACTAGATCGTATCCATCTTAGTTATATGAAATGATTCATGAACTAAAGGTAAATTCATAACTTTCTTACGCATTAGGTTATTATCCATAATACTCAGTAACTATTCCTACACATAAGAATATTTTAGACCACAACAAGGCCAACAAAAATCTGAATCGCAGTCCCTGAAATAAAGTTCAGAATCACTGGGGAACCGTTATGTAAAGGATAGGGTTTTCCTTTTCTTTTTTTTTATCAAACGTAAGGAAGAAAAAATCAGATCAAAACCGTCTTCCAGGAAAGCGTGCTCGCACCCAGTAAAAAAATATCATGGGCACACACTGCTGAAAAGCAAAAAGTCATGCTAATGAAATTATGATTTTATAGACTTGAGTTCGGTGTAAGAAGGTTTATGGGCTTTCTGCTCGATGGGATTTGAAACTCATCAAAGATCTCGCTTCCTTCGAGCCTGGGTAAATCGTTTTCCTGCTACTAAAATAAGGGAATGCTTGGGACTTGGGGAAAAGAAATGAAAAATGCATTTCCTTAAATCGTAGGTAGGGGCAAGCCAGTTCAAAACCGTTCTCTCAGAAGAAACTCACGGTTAGTAGAAAAATCATACCATAGATAGCTTTAGATTGCGAGTACCGACAAATTAGATCTTTGTATAGGAAACAGTAATGTCCTACCTAGATTCTCTCGCTTCGATACATACCAACCGAGCCCCGTACAGGAAGTGCTGTGCATCTCGCATCGGGTGAAAAATGTCCGAGCCAAAATTTCTGTCCAAGATCGCTGTTATCCTCCTCTCCCGAGTCTTGCTGCTAATGAAATATATCAAGACAGGGATTCCTACAGATCCCTTTCTCTACCTCTCCCCTTCACGATTGCATAGATGGAATGTATCCTCTTTGTAGAGATGCGGGTGTCGCCACTTCAACAGAAAAATATGTGGTAGGCAATCGCACGGCTCAGAGTTTCTCCATCTTTTTGGAAAAAATTATAGAGGATACTACCTCTGGAAAATCCCCCTCTAAGGAGATCATTTTCTCTTCGAAAAGTAACAGAACTCTCTGCCCTTCGACCTTCCCCCTCCAATGAAATATAACCCAAATAAATAACCCTAAATAGATTCCCCCTACGAGGAAACGACATAATATCTTCCCTTAATCACTCTTCTCCACAAAGGAAAAAGCAAGAGTTCTTTCCTCTATTCGCTCCTCCCATGAAGGAGAAAAATAATTACTTTCCTTTATTTTCCCTTCCCTAGGAAGGAAAGAATTAATTTCCTTCCTTTATTCACTCTTTCGCTGTAAAATACCCATTGTACCTAAATGCTTGAAGTCACGAGTTCTCGGATTAGGTGTCTGCAAAAACATGTTTAGTGACCTTATCCACGATTTATAAGCCATTATACTGCATTCATAACATCATCATCATGTAAACAAAATGAAATAAGCCAGCACAACATAGTAATACAAATGAGACAACCAAATTCACGTGGTTCACCCCAACCTTCGGGTTATGTCCACCAAAGATAGTCCAGACCAAACCGTCCGGATTTTTTTATTTTTATTAAGTATTCAAACAAGGTTACAAATATGCAGTTCCAATACTACAGCCTTTCAACATATATCTCTTATAGTGAACACTATCAAAATGTAATACAATAACTCCCAAATGAAACTTACATATCTAAATGCATATCTAGGATTATACGGATTTGCCATGCAGCAACTATTTATCGTCTCATTGAAATCTTCAATATCTAAGCATGCACTCGGTGTAAAAAAAAATATTTCATACTCAACACAATATTAGAAAACAACGGATCTTATTGAGTGTTTGCACGCAGAATGGGTTTTATCGATCTTGCTCATATCCATGAACTAAAGGTCCAACCCTGCGCTGGATCTATGCCTAAAACATCACATAACGATGGCTCTATCTGAGGCTTGAATTCCAAATTAATAACAATTTAAATCCATGCTAAGATAGATCTGAACCCGTGATAGATAATTACCATGTCTAGACTTGGCAAAAAGGGCGATGGGTCTAATTAAATCCTAACTCAGAAGAGAACAACTATTTGACTCACACCGAAGGCTACAGATCCTTCTCCATGATTGATCTATTTGACTTTACACTCGGCGAATAACGTGATCTATTCAAAGTTCAAAAACAAAAGGTAGATCAACATCTTATATCAACAAAATCATAGATCTAACCTCCGATGGGTAAGTCACCATGCTTACACTTAGCGCTCGTAACATAACCAAAACAATGATTTGTATCAACAAATCACATACCTCACTTGTGATGGGTAAGCCACGATGCGTACTTTTAGTGATGAGGAGGAGGATCTATTCAAAGTTTATTAACATGAATAAATCCACTATTTATATCCCCAATTTCAGATGCAACACGTGGTCATAAATACTAGGGTTATGCTTAGCAAGAAAGGGATAAAAGGAACGATTTAAATCCTCAAAGAAGGGATCTAAACCACGATGGGTAGATTACCAATCTTACCCTCTCTACGATTTGGTAGGACACTATTTCCTTCAGAAAGATAGAGCTGGGTAAAACAAAAATTGCCCTTGGCAATAATGTGTGGGTGTTGTGTCTATCAAACACACAGATCGGATTCGATAGGTAGGAACACATAGCAATCTTGAGCAAAACTGGGTTTATATAAAAAATTTACTCTTATTTTAAATCAAAGAACTTAGCTTCCGTAATTTATTTGATAGATATAGATAATATTCCACGGAGCTAGACCCTTAGCGCCCAAAACCAATAACCAACAATTTCGATCAAACACAGAAGATGGTTTTAAAGCATACTAGGTAACTGACAATGGTTCAAAAATGTATAGAACTTAGAGCCCAAGCAGTAGAACAAAACACATGCGTTAGAGCCAAATTAAAATCAGAGCCTAACTAAATTCAGACCTGAAATCGTAGATGTTAAGGCTGCAAGCATATGGACAGCCAGACCCCAACAGATCGCTTTCTATGATGTGTTTACTAAGATTGACATATTTTCTCCATCCTCCAAAAACAAAAAACTCTTCTCCTCATCCAGGCAATACTTCTCCAAACATCTGAAACCCATGAAATAGATGCAGAGCTAGGGATTTCACTTAGCTCCTAGTACGCGCCCCCCTTGTCTCACAACCAAAACCAGATTTAAAAAGGAGTGTAGACCAAGGAGAAACACATGCAATTCTGTGCATGCTGCGTGCGCAGGGTCTCCTCTGTCCTGGAGCAGGTGAACGACTGTCCAGGTTAGTGGTAATCAATTCCCTCCTTTAAGCCGGACCTCTCCTTAAGTCATGCTGAGATCAAGGCACGAATGGTTGAAGGTAAATTTAATAAATTAGGTCTTCTTATAAAAAGGATTTAATACTACGTTTTCCTTTGTTCTCATGATATAATTTATATCATGATACTCCACATTCTCTCAATTTATCATTTCATCATATGTCTTTTTATTTATAGCTTTCACTTAAAATACCTTATCTTTTATGAAGGCTTAGTTTGTCATTTTCCTTCTTCCTTATGATATACTTTATATCACAGGACTTATATCTATCATTGATAGATCTCCAATTTAATAATACTTGTCTTTTAATTTTTCTTTGTGCTTATGATATGATTTATATCATAATGTCTTTTGTCAAACCCTTGTTTTCCGATCCCTTAGACCTAATTCTTTTCGCACCTGTGTTTGTCGGCTTTTATGTTCAGGTGGGGCCTTAGCACTTGAGCTCCTCACCCAGAAGCCCTCATACAATAATATTTACAATCGCAAAACTCTTAGGGGCATAAAGGAGGGACATTACATCCTCTCCCCATAAAATTAACACCGTCCTCGGTGTTCTTGTTCTTCAATAACTTTTCCTTTCCTTTTGAGTCGTCCTGGTTGCTTGTATTTCCTGTCATGATCCTACATTTAAAATCTGACATATGCATGCATACTAGCATCGACATTGAAAGACAATGTAAAACTCAGAAATCCAACATTATACAATTTTCATAACATATCAGTTCTATTGCCAATAACATGTAGGTACCAGTTTACCTGTACTGCACATACCTTTTCCTGGCATTGTTCTCTTCTTTGGACGTCTTCTATCCCAACACACCAAGTGCTGACAGTACTTCCAGTACCAATTCAAGCCACCCAACACAAGGATGATACCAACCCTTCGTGTATCTCCTTTTGTGCTATTCAGGATGCTTTATTATTATTCTTTTCTCAATATGTTCCTCCATCCCAGCACTCCAAGTGCCAATAATACTTCTAGTACTAATTCAAGCCACCCAACACAAGGACGATACCCTCGTATCTCCTTTCGTGCTCTTCAGGGTGCTTCACCAAGCTGAGGCACTCCGTTCTTGTACACCCCCATAACGCCTAGAGGTTATTCTCTTCATAGAGTCCCCACTCATGTGACAATCCTCTAATGTGTGCGGAATGAGTTTTAAACAAATGTCTTACATCTAGGCGTCCCCAGAATGCATAATGGTCCCTCGTTGGCCCAGGGGAAAACAAGGTAGCTTTCAACCACTACCTCCATCACCACTCCCTCGTGGTGACAACTTTATACACATGAGATTTAACTCATCATAGTCTTGGAGCTTTAGCCTATTCTCATGGCCATAATACTCCATGCCTGCAATCACTCCATAGGTGGTCAGTTTATCATTTTATTAATTCAAAGAACATCAAAAAAATTTGCATAAGTCATGCCTTACTTCATTTTTTCATTCATCCGATAGGAGCCTTTTATCACCAAAATTGACAAGAAGGCATTTATAAGAAGCCACAAAATCTTTTCAATTTCTTATACCAACACCATTTGCAAGAAAACACATAAAACCTAAGAATTTTGACAATGCAACCACTCATTAACTTCAATTTATTACAACAGGAAAAAAAAATCACCACATCTGAACTTTTAAAGTGCTTGTCAATGCCATAAGACCAACATCCAAACCAGTTGTAAGAAAACTCAATCAGCAGAGCTGTCCCAATGAAGTTGGTGTCTGGAAATGCTATTGGACATTTCCTACCATGCCATCATAATGGTTGGCGCGCTCAGATGTTCAAGCCACCTTCAATTACGAGCAATTTAGGGAGTGATACTGAAGCTCTAAACCACTCAAATCAACAAAATCAATTTGTACAAAAGAGGCTATATTATTCAAATAATACTCCTTGCAATGTTTAAACATATAGTATCGATTCTTGAATGAATAGATATTTGTATACTAACACTGCTACAACTTTAAATCAACATATAACCCCTTCCTTCTAACATTAGTTACTACCATTAACTTGCATACTAATACCATAATATCGACACCATCGATCCTTTCATCAAACTTCAATATAAGGTACCAGTTCCTACTAACTTATCGAGTATTTAAACAATAATTCCCAAAATATTTAGTAGCGTCATTTTACTGAACGAAATGTATGATGGAATATTTAACTTATATTTTTCCATCCATGCACTTAAAAAATGCTTTTATGGAATCTCTACCTGGTACATTGCAACACCGGATCTTTGTATTCAGACCCTACCCTTTCAGAAGGTGCTTACAACTTCATCACAGGCAATGCATATGCAGGACTATACTTGGGTAAATGTTTTATATGTAGTTTGTGCATTGGTCCACCCAGACAAGGGTTAGCTCCTAAAAAGAAATAAAATGCACCCCTAGGATTTCTTCCAGATTTGCAAATTAAGAGAAATAAATACAAAATCCCAAGGTGTAAATATGAAATACTGGGTTGAAGGCGAACTCACACTCAAGCATTTATTCATGGTAAAAACACAACCATGGTTTATTCATAACACCAAATCGCATAGATAACTATTTATGCATACATTCACACCCACTTGTAACATAAAAATCGCAGGCATTGCTACAATTGAAAACATGGAGTTAAAATGCGCAGCCACACATTACAGATCCCCAACTCACTATAATTTACAGATCTGATTTTCTCCTAAAACGTTAGATGCAGACTAGGCTACACAACCAATATTATCACTGTTCGGATTTGTACATATTTAACCTCCATCAATCAATATTTAGATCCACTACCAGTATCACTTAAATTCTACAAAACATAACATGGGCTCGAACATAAACTAGTGGCAAAGTTGGATCATGCATGAAGGTAAAAACATCGGTTGGGAACAAAATCGATACTAGTTAGACTTCAGATCCACAACACATAATTAAAATAAAAGATGCATACCTTTTCTACAGATCTAAACTAAGATCAAAACCACAGATAAGGGATTTACAAAAATCAACCGACAGACAAAGGATTTAGCATACCTCAGATCTATAAGAACTATGATATGAAATCATGCACCATTTCTATTGTAATGCTGATGAGGCATCTTTAAGAGCATAACATATTTTCCACAAGGTGTATAAGTTTCTTCCATCGAATATGCCAAAAACTTCAATAAACTTTAAATATATGAAATTATACACCTTTTTATGTCGCAATGCTGGCAAGGCATCTTTCAGGAGCATACCATCTTTCCAAAAGGCACAAGACACCTGCGCCTACTTTTAGCTTTTAGCTGTAGATGTAGAAATGAACGAATAACACCATCGCATGATTATCCTGCATGTTGGCCAAGTTGGATGCAGAATAACAACTAACACAAGGAACATAACCTATCAAGGGCACACTAATGGTAATATCTCCAAATACTAGCTAATTGGATTGCTTCTATAGTTCTCTAATCTCAAGAGGCTGCTTATTTTAAAAATAGGAATTATCAGATACTAAATATTTGACTACAATTAATGATGTATAACATCAAGCTAATAACATGCTACTATGTAACAAGTTCCTCCCTGGTCATTTGTAATTCGGTTGAACAGTTTTTACTTATATTCATCAGAAACATCTCAAGGATACAACAGATCTATCCTGAAATATATATATGTCTATACATTTGTTTGATTTAAAATCATAAGCTTATTTTTTTTCTGGTAATGAAAACATACCATTTACCTACAAGATGTAAGACACCTTCGCTTATTATAGCTGTCAAAGATTAGCAATCACTGGACATAGAGAATAGTTATAGTACATACTACATATACTAACATTTTTTTAGTATTCAAGCATGACTATCAAAAATCATAAATAACATCAACCTGCATAGAAAGGTAGCACATACCATAACCAGTTTAAGGATGGGATAATAGGAATAGAACAAAAGCAATGGAATATTTACATGCATAAACTAGTATGTGAAAAATTAACTTCGACATTCTTTTATCTTTCAAGCATGCTTATCAACAAACATATATACCCTCAACCTGCATAAAAAGGCATCACATACCATTAGAGAACTCCCAGGGGTGATTGAATTTTGTGTCAGATCTTAACTTTTATAGATGGACTGTTTTGTTACAATTTAGGTCAATAGGAACCACTTTGTTTGGAGCCTGGACTAATATTTGCTGTTCAAGATGGAAAAAAGAGATAAATGAAGCATAATGTCAAAATCCACAGCATTCAGCAGTACATAAAATTCAAACTCTTAAGGTCTACCAACTACAATAAGGTTTATGTACTTGGCTGCAAGGAAAAGAGTGATATAAAACTTAATGAATGCTCTAGACTCTATCTACCTCTGGCTTCTTGAAGGAATCTGGATCCCATCACGGTCTAAGGGTCCATTACTTAATAAACAAAGGACCAACACCTTTTCAGCTCAAAAGACAAAATAAATTAAGGAATCATGTTTTGACCTCCAGAAGAAAATGTTGTTGGTGCCAAATCATTCACAAACAGTACCTGCTAGCAAAAGTATTCACAAAGACGTTTGTATTTGGAAAAAAATTAAAGTCAGCATTGTTACTGACTAAACACTGAACATTAAATGATCAGAGTGTCGAACTTCTCAGACAAAACAAAGTAAATTAAAAGATGTAGGCTATAAATTGAAATGTTTATATGTTTAGTTCTTTGGTCTTAATTTACATCCCCCTCCAAATAAACCTGCTTTCCTTACAATATCCTAGCATTAAGTACTATGCCAATCGCAGAGTTTGACTATTATTGTTATGATTCAAAATAGTTACCATGGAAACTACTCTAATGGATTTTCATTAGAGAAAACTGAGAACAGCTAGAGTATTGAGTACACCATTAAATCATGGGATATCGGTATTACCATAATTAAAAAGATGGGGCATAATCAGTAGCGCAGCAAAAATTCAAAAAAGAACTAGCAATGACAGTAGAATCAACATAGCAACCACAAGTTAGAAACAAGAACCACTCATGTATGGTGGATAATGTCAGACTATTTGTGTAAGACATCATCCATAACAAGACAGATCATCAACTTCCACACTGCATTAAGTCACAATTCACATTCCTGATAGACAGCACCCGCTTTTGTCATAATGGATTATTACAATAAATAACACTACCAGATTGGTATTTTTAATCAATAAACATAAATGCCATATCATTCCAGAGTACAGTCTTGACTCTCAACAATAGTCATGAGAAAATGTCAGGTCAGATAAATATAACTTTGTTATGGCCCTTATGAACTCTACTACAAGTCTACAGTATAAAGATAGCTCATAAACATTTCAAATCAAGCAATAGCAGAATCTTCAGACTAAATACACACAAAACAGCATCTAAATTGTCTTTGTTCATAATAAGCCAAAAATACTACCCTGCTCATAGGAAAAGGTACTAATATGCCGCAATTTCTTCTAATGTAATCCTGCAAAACTATCATGTTAGCCCATTGTTAAGGGTCTAGTGTTGTTGCTAGCTCTGATACCATATGTAAAATACCCATTGTACCTAAATTCTTGAAGTCATGAGTTCTCGGATTAGGTGTCTGCAAAAACATGTTTAGTGACCTTATCCACGATTTATAAGCCATTATACTGCATTCATAACATCATCATCATGTAAACAAAATGAAATAAACCAGCACAACATAGTAATATAAATGAGACAACCAAATTCACATGGTTCACACCAACCTTGGGGTTACGTCCACCAAAGATAGTCCAGACCAAACCGTCCGGATTTTTTTATTTTTATTACGTATTCAAACAAGGTTACAAATATGCAGTTCCAATACTGCATCCTTTCAACATATATCTCTTATAGTGAACACTATCAAAATGTAATACAATAACTCCCAAACAAAACTTACATATCTAAATGCATATCTGGGATTATACGGAACTGCCATGCAGCAACTATTTATTGACTCATCGAAATTTCAATATCTAAGTATGCACTTGGTGTAAACAAAAATATTTCATACTCAACACAATCTTAGAAAACAATGGATCTTATTGAGTGTTTGCACGCAGAATGGGTTTTATCGAACTTGCTCATATCCATGAACTAAAGGTCCAACCCTGCGCTGGATCTATGCCTAAAACATCACATAACGATGGCTCTATCTAAGGCTTGAATTCCAAATTAATAACAATTTAAATCCACGCTAACACAGATCTGAACCTGTGATAGATAATTACCATGTCTAGACTCAGTAAAAAGGGCGATGGGTCTAATTAAATCTTAACTCAGAAAAGAACAACTATTTGACTCACACTGAAGGCTATAGATCCTTCTCTGTGATTGATCTATTTGACTTTACACTCGGAGAATAACGTGATCTATTCAAAGTTCGAAAACAAAAGGTAGATCAACATCTTATATCAACAAAATCACAGATCTAACCTCCGATGGGTAAGTCGCCATGCTTACACTCAACGCTCGTAACAGAACCAAAACAATGATTTGTATCAACAAATCACATACCTCACTTGCGATGGGTAAGCCACCATGCTTACTTTCAGTGATGAGGACGAGGATCTATTTAGAGTTTATTAACATGAATAAATCCACTATTTATATCCCCAATTTCAGATCCAACACATGGTCGTAAATACTAGGGTTATGCTTAGCAAGAAAGGGATAAAAGGAACGATTTAAATCCTCAAAGCAGGGATCTAAACCACGATGGGTAGATTACCAATCTTACCCTCTCTACGATTTGGTAGGACACTATTTCCTTTAGAAAGATAGAGCTGGGTAAAACAAAACTTGCCCTTGGCAATAATGTGTGGGTGTTGTATCTATCAAACACACAGATCGGATTCGATAGGTAGGAACAAATAGCAATCTTGAGCAAAACTGGGTTTATATAAAAAATGTACTGTTATTTTAAATCAAAGAACTTAGCTACCGTAATTTATTTGATAGATATAGATAATATTCCACGGATCTAGACCCTTAGTGCCCCAAACCAATAACCAACAATTTCGATCAAACACAGAAGATGGTTTTAAAGCATACTAGGTAACTGACAATGGTTCAAAAATGTACATAACTTCGAGCCCAAGCAGCAGAACAAAACACATGCATTAGAGCCGAATTAAAATTAGAGCCTAACTAAATTCAGACCTGAAATTGTAGACGTTAAGGCTGCAAGTGTATAGACACCCAGACCCCAACAGATCACTTTCTATGATGTGTTTACTAAGATCGACGTATTGTCTCCATCCTCCAGAAACAACAAACTCTTCTCCTCATGCAGGAAATACTTTTCCAAACATCTGAAACCCATGAAATAGATGCAGAGCCAGGGATTTCACTTAGCTCCTAGTGCGCGCCCCGCCTGCCTCCCAACCAGAACCGGATTTAAAAAGGAGTGCAGACCAAGGAGAAACGCATCCAATTCTGTGCATGCTGCGCGCACAGGGTCCCCTCTGTCCCGGAGCAAGTGAATGACTGTCCAGGTTAGTAGTAATCAATTCCCTCCTTTAAGCCGGACCTCTCCTTAAGTCATGCTGAGATCAAGGCACGAATGGTTGAAGGTAAATTTAATAAATTAGGTCTTCTTATAAAAAGGATTTAATACTATGTTTTCCTTTGTTCTCATGATATAATTTATATCATGATACTCCACGTTCTCTCAATTTATCATTTCATCATATGTCTTTTTATTTATAGCTTTCAATTAAAATACCTTATCTTTTATGAAGGCTTAGTTTGTCATTTTCCTTCTTCCTTATGATATACTTTATATCACAGGACTTATATCTATCATTGATAGATCTCCAATTTAATAATACTTGTCTTTTAATTTTTCTTTGTGCTTATGATATGATTTATATCATAATGTCTTTTGTCAAACCTTGTTTTCCGATCCCTTAGCCCTAGTTCTTTTCGCACTTGTCTTTGTCGGCTTTTGTGTTAATAAACTTTTACCTAAATTTTAGGTTTTCTTCGGGTGGGGCCTTGGCACTTGAGCTCCTCACCCAGAATCCCTCATACAATAATATTTACAATCGAAAAACTCTTAGGGGCATAAAGGAGGGACATTACATTCCCCCCGAAGTAAAGGAAATAATTACTTTGCTCTTTCTTATGAAGGAAAACGGTATTCTTTAATCCCTCACTTTATCCATAATACCACAAACCAAAATAGTCTTTTTGCATTCTTCATAGTATTTATATTTAATAAAGCATTCGATTAGGTATTTTCTTTTTTGTCTTCTCAAATCCCCGTGACAACTAGTTCGTAAGTATTGAGTTTATCTATAACTCGCTTGGTTATGCTTAGCCAATAGGGAGTATGGCTTCCCATTTTGTTATTACGAGAATTATTTGTGAAGGGTAGTATTTGTTCCTCATTATCAAGGATGGTCTATATATGTTCGTAAATGTATATATGTATATAGAATATAGTTGGTGTATATTCTTATAAAGGTAAATCACCCCCTTTAAGGTACTACCAATACCTTTTGACACTTACTCTGGTTGGTGGCCCTTTATAAGCATAACATAAATTTTTAAGATGAATATAATATCTTCTTAAGGCAAAAGTTTGGGCTTCTTAAAAATAGGTTCTACGGAAACTCCTTGGCACTTCATGCCTTAAGGTGTATCGATCGAATTATTCTTAAGGCCTAGAAGGTGGGTTAGTATATTTAGAAAATACCTCAACCTAGGATGACACCTTAGGTTGCTGAACGTTTATCCTTCTTTCAATTCCCAAGGATCCGCTTACCGTTTTTTTGGTTTTTCCCCTGGTGGATTTAAGTTATCCTTCGATTTAGATGCATCCAGAACGTCAGTCTCCTAAGTTTACTGCTTAGGCAATTAATATATATATCGAGGTCTTGTTTCTGGTGGGGCCTTGGCCTTGAGCTCCTCACCAGAATACAAGTACAATAACATTAGAATTTATAAAATATCTAGGGTTCTTGAGGGATCATCAATGTGGATTCAAATTGCTTGTGGCTATTAAAGCCATTGTACTTCATTGTAATTATCTATCTAATTACTCTTTGATTAATGAAAAGCATTGACAACTGCAAGCCATTTTTCCATTTTTTCATTCTTCAATAACTGAGTAAATTGTGTGATTTATCATGTGAGTTGTGTGTTTGTTCATAGATATATGTGCTCAATTTAATATGGTATCAGAGCCTCAACAGACAAGGCACTTCTCCTCCTCAGACTATTATGAATGGAAGGTGAAGATGATTGTATTTCTGAATAGACTAGATCTCTTTTGGTTGTCCGATGGATTCAGTAGAAAGTATTTTGAGAGTGAAAATGATTGGCTAAATGCAAAGGATGCAGCTTTTGAATAATGAAACTGGCTCTTTCTTCTAGCTTGCGCTACCTCAGCAAATCTATTAAAGTTCCACAGGAACTCTGGACAAGATTGGAAAGAACCTTTGGAATGATTAATGAGGATCATAATAGCACTTTGGAGAGAAAATCCAACACCATAAGCATCCTTGATCCAAAAAACTCATCCTCAACTCTCTTTGATGATTCAAGTTGTTCAAGATGAAGAAGAAGCAGCAGCATCTACACAACCAATTTGAACAAAAGACAGTCTCCATGCAGTGACTCCTTCTTCTGATGCTACGAAAGTTCATGAGATCTCTGATATATCATCTCCTCCTATTGCTGAAACAGAATAAGACATTAAAATCTCTGATCTTGAAGTAAAACACTGTTGTACTTCCATGAAAACATTCACTTGTGATTTTCCTTTGAATTCTATGCAAAATTTAGCAGTAATTGCTTCCGAAAGTGAGGAGAAATTTGATTTTTCTCCCTCTAATGTTCTTACTGGTGTGCAAATATGTGACACCTCAGATATTTTGGAAGAAATATCAGATTACCAGAGTGATCCATTTTCTCCCCATGATCTAGATTTTCTAGCAAATTCCTGCAGGATTGCATACACCAAAATTCAGAATTTTGAAGAAGAAGAAAGTTGTGCATCCACCGTATCAGTTAACCATTTATTTGAATCTGATATTAACCTTATTGGATCTTATATGATATTATTTAGATCTAATCTGATATTTCTTGGTTTAATATATCAAATTCATAATATTTCAGTATTGCTTGTAGTTGTTCTCATTAATGGTGTGAAGAAACAAGTGCCGCAAGTCTCCTACAAAACTGCTACTGGGGATTTGATTCCATTTCACAGTTTTGGATTTTTTTTGAACCTATTTAGATCTGATTTACTCTCTAATATGATATTATTTGGCTCATATTTTAAAATTCAAGAGCTTTCACTCATGCTTGTAGCTGCTCTCACAAATTCCTATGCGAAAAATCAAGTACCGCACCTTCTCTTCAAAACTGCTGATGGGGATTTGGTGTTAGTTTCCTCATATGAAATTGCTGATATTTTATTATGTGATTAATTATCTATTTCATAAGCTATATCAGACTATGGATCTCAAGCATTTGCTCTCAACAGTCCCAGTGCTTCTCTACTGTTTATCACATGCTCATCTCCTCACAGAACTAGTAAAGAGGAAGATTTTCTGCATCCACCTAGACACTTGCTCCTAACAGTTGGGGTTGTTCTTACCACTCATGGTTTACTATTCATGGATGCAACATATCAGTTTCTTGAGTGTTCCTCACATGTTTTGAATCCTCAAGAATATTTTCTCATGTATCAGTTGACTTCAGTTGCTCTACATGGGTGAAGTCTTCATCCAACACCTGTCCATATTTCTGATTTAGTTGAGCATATCATTCTTCTCCCAAAGAGGAAGATTCCTTAGGAAATAATGATGGAGAGGTTCACATGCCAGGCCCCAGGATACCTGTGCATAGAAGAACTAGATTGATCTTGATTCTACCTGCTTAATTAGAGGGTTTTTTTTTCCATGTGGTTTTTCCCCAGCACCTTGTTTTTGAGAAGTTACTTTACTTTACTTGATGTAATGGGTGACCTATGGTATTAGTTACCAATGCCCACAGATTGTCCAAGTTATCATTCAAGGGGGATGTTAGGATTATTAATCCTCCCATGTCCAATTTGGTCATATGTCTAAATCGGGAGTCATGTCTAAATCGATAGTTCATCTAGTCTATTTGTAGTCATTAACACCATTGGGTCCACTTGGCCTAATTGGGGCACATGTTTCAGTTACTAAAGTGTGGGGAACACTAATTGAGGCTCACTGCCATTGATTGTACTTGATTGCATCGGTTTAGGAGCCACTGGGAGTGTCGAAACCAACCAAGGTAAGTTCAGTTTAGTTGATGACTGGTTAAGCTAAGTTAGTAGTTAGTTACATTCAGTTCTAGTCCTCTACATTCATTTAGCACGAGGTTTACTTGACTGAACTCAAGAGGAGTGCATTTCTCACCTACCATAGTCAGTTAGCCTTCATCCACACTGAATGTAACACTTGAGTTATTTTTTAGAACTCTGATGAACTCTGGTTATGGTCTAGACAAGGTCAGTTAACTCTTGAGTCCTCCGACAGTGATCTAGACAAGGTCTTAGTTACCTACAGTCAACTAGAGTCTAATCAATTCGAATTTCCTCATGTAGATTTGAATTGCTTATGGCTATTAAAGCAAGTGTACTTCATTGTAATTAGCTATCTAATTACTCTTTGATTAATGAAAAGCATTCATAGCTGCAATCCATTTTTGCACTGTTTCATTCTTCAATAACTGAATAAATTGTGTGATCTATCATGTGAGTTGTGTGTTTGTCCATAGATCTATGTGCTCAATTTAATACAGGGTGTTGGTCTATTCCTAAAACTCCATGGCCGGGAAGGGTTTGGCATCTTTGTTAATCTATGAGAGTTGAGGATGAAAGACACTTTCTAACCTCCTAACTTGCCAAAACCATAATGGCCTTGGAAACCTTCTTCAGCACACAAACAAGATTTTAATGTAAACCAAGTATTGTCCTTCTTAAGGTCTGAACTACCAAAGTTGGTATCAATGGAAGTTAATCAACATTGTCATCATCATCATTACATGAAATTAGATGGTATTTGTAATATTAAATTGACTTTAAAACATGAGATGTATTTTTTTAAGTAAAACATGAGATGTATTTTTTTAAGTAAATATTTTAGTGACTTCTAGCCATTTTTGTTATAAATCATGTACTCTATTGCTTTTTTCAATTTTTGGATACCTTTGTATTTTAGTTATGTAACGTACTTCTACGACCCCAATGCCATTTGTGTGTAAAGAGGGGGTAAAATTTTCGTTCACTGTTACTCTCAAAGGAACCAAATATGTTAGTGTCAGATTTTACATGGTATTTTCATAGAAGTATGACTAATCAGTTTTGATAACATCAGAACTATACGCAATGTAACAATCATTCGACTAAAAATAACCACATTCTATTCTATAATGATCTTCAACTAATAATATAGATCTTTCTTAAGGAATTTATTATTTATCCATTCATCAAAACACTTAGTAACACACCTATATCAGCAATACCAAAATCTGACATGAAAAACCATTTATGCTTAACTTTAGACTTGTGAATCGATAATATAAGACCACAGACACTTTGTGGGTCATTCATTAAACCATCAACTGTGTTAAATTTGCTGCTGGTAATCCTACCATCTTACAAACACGTGGAATACTTACTTATAAATGAAACATTTCTCTATCTAATGAATATTCAAACCCATAATATTATTTGTAACTATGAGACCGATAAGGGTATTGCTACTATACAAGTACCTGCGACCTTATTTAACATTAGTAAAGGAAAACATTTAGGTACTGCTTTTCAATCTCTTCAATTCAGCATATGTGCCATTACAACTTAAGTATATCCCAAGATAAATCTTTGAGTTCCAAACATAAAAAAAGTAGATTGCTTTCCATAGTGAAATATATGAAAATTCACAGAGGCTTCAATTCCAATATCCCTTAGGTTATTAACCGCACTGGGTATCCTGGGTATGTCGAGGTGACGTGTCGGTATTTTTTTTATTTCAATAAAAAATTTATTGTTAAATGCTATTAAGTAAGTTTTTAAATATTTTGTTAAGAGAACAAAATATATCATATTATAGTGCTTTTCTTTAAAAAGAAGTAGTATAAACCTTTTACAATTACAACCCTTTAGGATACATCAAAAGAGGGAAAGTCCATCCAAACTCCTACATGTTCAAAACTAAACTATCAGAGCAAAAAAACAAAATTATTGCTAACATGACTATCTATCAAAAGTAAAAAGAATCTCAAAACACATAATAAGATCCAGAATCAATGAAATCTTTATCATAAAATTACTTAAAACAAGATAAAAAAAAAAGGAAAAAAAAGAAAACAAACAAACCAATAATTATTTTCTATTCATACCTACCACATTTGGGTTTTAAGAACCATGAAAACATACATACATGAAGTCACATGATTACTAATCATAATTAAAAATATCTATCATATGAATGTAAAGAAAAATGTAGAAAAAAGCATCCTAATGTAAATATTAAAATAATGAATTTTTTAAGGACCAAAATAACCTTATATACTATTAAAATACTGGATTTTAAGGACCAAAATAACCTAAAGATCAAAATAACCTTTGGAAAAATGATAATATTATCATTTTGAACACTAACAAGGGAGGGGCTATGATAAATCCACGAATGAGGGAAGAGGGAGGGTAGGAAAGACTTGTAGATTTTTCTAACGACGAGTTACACACTATTGGCTTACAGATTCTTCTAGCGAGGAATTACACACTATTGGTTAACTCCGAGCAATTTCTTGAAAAAGCGGATACAATAGATTGGTTAACTCAGTTCGATTTCTTCAAAAAGTGGATACAAGAGATTTGTTGAAAAGCTAGAAGATCACAGGTTGAAAAGTAGATTGGATTTTTTGGACCCGCTCTTATAACGGTCAAGTAGGGATGGAATGTCTATAAGCATGTCTCTCCCAATTTTTATTGGAAATTTTTTTGCTAGCTCCTCTTGTGTCATTTGCAGAGCCCTTATGGAAGCGCTTCCTGTGTCTGTTCTTTGTCTCTATGTATATGTTTTCTGTCTTTGTGTATATGTTTTATTTTTGTCTGTGTATCATGTTGTGTTGTCTGTATCTCGATTGTAGCTTATGATAAGGGAGGCTGTATTTATTTGAATTTGAAATCGATTCAAGAGAAGCAGAAAGGATTTCGATTCTATTGATGCAGAGAGGATGAACATAGCAGAGAGGATGAACTTTGCTGGTAGGGCGCCCACAGAGCCATTACAGGTATACATTTTTAACAAATGGTTTTTCATCTTTATTTTACGCTTTCTCTACAAATATTAATCGTGAGAAACCACAACATTCGTTATAATGAGTCGTTTCCCTATTTGTGCAGATTAAACGAGAAACCACAAGATATTTGTGAAGGTTAAAGGAGAAACCACAAGATATGTGTGCCTAAAATCTATAGACAAACCCCAAGAGAACAACAGGTATGTCTTTATGTCTCTTGCTTTAACTTTTTTCAATTAAGAGAATATTGTTCAATTCTAATGCTTCCAGATCTTTGGTTGCATTGGCATTCCTATAGCTCGCCAGGTTAGCTAGATTTGGATCTTTTCTTACCTTTTCATAGGATCTTGTAGTTGTGTTTGTCAAATCAAGTGACCCAATAAATCCTATTGGATTCTGAACTAATCTTTGCTTGCATTAGGGTGGGATTTCCTGATGCACTGCCTAATTATCCCACCTAGCTACCCATTGTTTGGGAATAATCTGTTCTTAGCTTGTGGGATCTGGTAATTGTGTTTGTCATATTAAATGACCCAATAACTAGGATTGGATTTGAAACCCATCTTTGCTTGCATTGACGTTCATTCGAATCTGTTCATCAATTGGTCTCGTCCTGTACAAGGTACTATCTAGTGGGCAGTATGCCGCTGGCTTAATGGTGGGTTTACACCTTCGCGTAGTATAAACTGTAGTTCCCTTGACCTCCTCCGAAATCACACAATATCTTGTTTAAACTGGGATTCCAACCAGTTAGATCGATTCAGAAACCTGTTATACTCTGAGATCACTAAAAAAAACACCAGGGAGTGGAGCGTTTTAACTAATTACGGTGTTCTTTTTTACTGTGTTTCACCGTGAAGAAACGGGATTTAACCACTATTGGGGAGTGGAGCGCTTTAACCATTGGGATGTTCTTTAACAGTTTCATAAACAAAATATGATGAATGTGATTTTCACATCCGTTGGCATTGTCTAAAGAGTACATCCCGTGACCTCCTCCGGAATCACGGAATCTCTCTGTTTTTCATGGAAATGTTTCACAGATAATAACAGTTGGGATACTTTCTCTGTTGATTAATGTTTTGACAGAAGAAACCCCGGGTCTTACAGACACTGCATTTTCTTTTCTTGCCATTCTTGGAAAGTCCCTTTGCAAAGTCTCTGAATCCAAAACCATGGCACCGGTCAATTCTGGTTCAGCTTGGTGGATCAGATAGATCATTGCGCCCTGCGAAATAACGAAGAGGGGGTAAGGGTTTTGTGTGGCGAATGCCTAAAGTGACTCTTAAATTACGACAGATCCAACCTCCCTTTGATACCCATGTTTCCATAGTTGACAGCCCCGACAGTGGCGCAGTTGGTATTGCTTAGCCTTTTGTAAAAAAAAATTTAATGTGAAAGAGGTGAATGGGAGAAGATTTGTCTTGGGTTTTACTTCACCTAAATGCAAGGAGAATTGTATTGTTGTTTTATATCCTTGTGTTGCAGTGGAAGTGAAAAAATCATAAATAAGTTATTGCCATCATTAATACCTTCTTTGTATAAGCCAGATCAGATCAATACCCAAGAGATACTTCCTAGAGTTGATCAAAGTGAGAAGGGGTGGGACCATGCTTCTGGTCCTTTATTTTGACCAACCATTTTTAAAGAATTCATATGAAAAAATTTAGTTGATAGAAAAAGAGACCTACATGATTTCTGGTCCTTTATACTCTTTTTGGGATAGAAAACCATCTAGTAAAGTGTTATGGTGGTATTTTCCTAGTGCTAAATCCTAGGAAAATTAGTTCAGAATTGTAGTTTTTTTGAAGTGTGATTGAGGTATTTCTCTAGTGTTAAATCCCAAGAAAATTAGTTCAGAACTGTAGTTTTTTAAAGTGTTATGGAGGTATTTCCCTAGTGTTAAATCTCATGAAAATTAGTTCAGAACTGTATTTTTTTTTAAAGTGAAACGGTTCTAAATGGGCTATGCTTGAAACATTCCTTCAAAGATGAAATGGCCGTTAAATATGTTTGATCGATATAGTAATCCGTGTTGTTGCAAATGCTAATTTATTCATACTGTTAAAGAAAATTATAATGAAAATTGATTTTGTTGCAAATTATGATGAAAATTGATTTTATTCATGTTGTTAAGGAAAAATAAAAATAATAATTCCTTAGTGCTAAATCTCAGGGAAATTTGTTCTTTAGTTCGTAACTGTAGCTTTTTATAGGAATGCAAAGGGTTTAAATGGCCATAATATATCTTTTCAAATATAGAGAATGCTCGAAACTTACTTTCTGTCCTTTAACGCTCTTTTCTTACTCTCATGATAAAATTAAAACATAATACCTATTTTCCATGTTGTTAGAATAGTAGCCTGATTATTGATTTTATGCTGTAATGAAAAAAATTAAAAATACCATGCTGTTAGAATAGTAGCCTCGTGAATACTCATTTTATGCTGTAATGTAAAAACAAAAAAATAATACTTATTTTTCATGATGTTAGAATAGTAGCCCATGCTCTGGTGAATACTGATTTTATTCATGCTGACAGGAGAAAAAATAATGAATAGAAAATAAGAGAATATTGTTCAATTGTAACTTTGGGTTAATTCAATTGTAACTATCAGTGAATTTAAATATCCAGGTTACTTTATTGTAACTTTGAGTTATTATTATTTTGTTTTTTACATGTTTTTAGCATATTTTTCTTTTTTATTAAAACAATATTATTTATTTATAATTTTGAAAATTAAAATAAACTTTTGAAACTTACGTCCAATTGCTTAGCTAAGGCAGGAGCATTCAAGGCTTCAAGAGGAAACATGATTGAAGTTAAAACCATTTATAAGAGGGTCATGTATGGCCCAAATAGAAAACAGCTACAAAATTTGGAAATTGCTTTGTAATTTCTTGTAATAGTGTAAACAGGATTGAAGTTAAAACCATTTATCTAAGAGCATCATGTATGGTTCAAATAAAAAACAACCACAGAATTTGGAATTTTTTTGTTTTAGTGTTTTATGCATGTGATTTTGTTCTTTATATGACAATTTAAGTGAACATCTCCTTTGTGATTTCTGTATATTTTTTTAAGAAAATATTGTTGAATTCTAACTTTGGGTCAATTCAATAGTAACTATCAGCAAGTTTAAATGTAAATCCGGGTGATTTCTATTATAACTTCGTAACTTTAACTTATTGTTATTTTGTTTTTAAACATGCTTTATAAAGTTATAATAAAAATCACTTGGATTTACATTTAAACTTGCTCACATTTACTATTGAATTGACCCAAAGTTAAAATTGAACAATATTTTTTTTTTAAATAACTTTATAACTTTAGGTTATTATTATTTTGTGTTTAGCCATGTTTTAGCAAAAACAAAATTATTAAAGCAATATTATTTATTTATAACTTTAAGATTTAAAATAAACTTTTCAAACATATACCCAATTACCCATTATATCATGTTAGCCCAGGCAGGAGCAGGGCTTCAAGTAGAAACAACATTGAAGTTAAAACCATAAGAGAAAACATGATTGAAGTTAAACCATTTATAAGATCTTCATATATGGCTAAACTAGAAAACAGCCACAGAACTTGGCTTCAAGTAGAAACAACATTGAAGTTAAAACCATAAGAGAAAACATGATTGAAGTTAAACCATTTATAAGATCTTCATATATGGCTAAACTAGAAAACAGCCACAGAACTTGGCTTCAAGTAGAAACAACATTGAAGTTAAAACCATAAGAGAAAACATGATTGAAGTTAAACCATTTATAAGATCTTCATATATGGCTAAACTAGAAAACAACCACAGAACTTGGAATTCTCTGTAGTAGTGTTCTTTATATGATCGTTTTTTAAAAGAGTTAAACATTTCTTTGGTTTATGTATATCTTTTTAATATTTAAAAATAATAATAACTTTGAAATGTTAGAATTTTTTTTAAGTTAGTTGAGATATGATTTATAATATATGGATTATATTGCATTCCAACATTGTATTGGTGTATATTTTTTCAAGAATGATCATTGTTTTTTTCATATTTTTGTTATATTTAAATAAAAATGATTCTTATAACTATTTTGTTTTGTTTAGTTTTTTCAGGTATCAAGGATATTTTAAGCAACGGTTCACAAATGCATTTAGATGATTTACTATTTTTCATATGGATATATTTACTCTCAATCTCTGGTACAATATATATGTATCTTTAGAGAAGATTTGAGATGACATGAGAGTTTTGTAAAGACATACTAACAACTTTTATTCTTAATACAAATAATTATTTTTGGGATGGGATGAAACCCATCCAAATGCTCTAAAGGATGAGGCGCCTCCTCATCTTTAGAGTAGTCTCGTGTAGTGTTGTGTAGTATGTATTTTCACTTATTCATTTTTCACTTCCATTCTTTTCCACATAAATTAATTTTATAATTTTTCAATTTATAAATTACTTTTATGGGCCAACACCAACTAGCAGATTCTCCACAAACTAAATTCTAAATTTCTCCAACACATTAATTAAAAAATTTCATTGCAAATATTTTAAATTCTATCTTCACATTTTAGTTTATATTTTATATATTTTTTCAGTTTTCCATTTGTTTACTTGTATTTCTTTTATCTCTCTACATTTCTACTTTTCTATTTTATTTTATTCTTCAATATTTATTTTTCATTTCTTAATTATTTTTAATTTATGATAAAAATATATATATTTAAGTAGTTGAATATATTTATATAGTAGGTATATTATTATATTGTTCCTATTTATATTTTATTTATGTATAATTATTTATTTATCTATTATTATATTATGTTTATTTTATTTTATTTTAGTGTATTCTTTGTGTAAATGTATCTTAGATAGATGGTTTTGATGCTAGTTATTTCCTTAATTTGTTTGTGAAATTGCTTGTTGATTGGTATGTGTAATTGAAATAATTGTTTGTTTTTAAATGTAATTGGATGTTTAATTGTAACTAGATTTGTTTTTGCACGATGAGATTGTACTTTATTTATGAAATTGTTTGCTGATTGGTGAGTATGATTGAAATGATTGTTTGTTCGATTTGTATTTCTAAGTATTTGACTGTTGTAATTGAAATGTTTATTAAAAGGTAGGTGATTTTTATGTTTGATTTTGTATGTATCTAGGAAATTGTTTGTTGATTGATTAATGTACCTTAAATATTTTTTAGATGATTTTTATGTTTGTTAGTGTAGCTATTTGCATCAATTGATTGTATTTGTATGTATTTAGGAAATTGTTTGTTGATTTGTAAGCCTAGTGGAAATGTTTGTTAGAATGTAGGTGATTTGCATGAATTGTGTGTAACTAGAAATTTTTTTGTTGATTGGAGAGTGTACTTGAATGGTTGTTAGAATATAGATTACTTTTATGTTTGTTAGATAGTTAAGATTTGCATCAATTGATTGTATTGTGTATCTAGGACATTGTTTGCTGATTGCTAAGTGTACTTGAAATGTTTATTAGAATGTAGATTTTTTTTATATTTGTTTTGTATGTATCTATGAAATTGTTTCTTGATTGATTAATGTAGTTTGAATGTTTGATACAAGGTATATGGTTTTCATATTTGTTATTGAAGCTATTTGCATCAATTGATTGTATTTATGTATTTAGGAAATTGTTTGTTGATTTGAGAGCCTAATTGAAATATTTGTTAGATTGTAGGTGATTTTTATATTTGTTAAATTGTTGTGATTTGGGTGAATTGATTGTATTATGTGTATCTATGAAATTGTTTCTTTATTGATTAATGTAGCTTGAATGTTTGATACAAGGTAGATGGTTTTTATATTTGTTAGTGAAGCTATTTGCATCAATTCATTGTATTTGTACTTATTTAGGAAATTTCTTGTTGATTTGAGAGTCTCCTTGAAATATTTGTTAGAATGTAGGTGAATTTTATTTTTCTTAAATTCTTGTGATTTGTATGAATTGTTTGTATTGTGTCTATCTATGAAATTTTTTCTTGATTGATTAATGTAGTTGGAATGTTTAATACAAGGTAGATGGTTTTTATATTTGTTAGTGAAGCTATTTGCATCAAATAATTGTATTTGTATGTATTTAGGAAATTGCTTGTTGATTTGTGAGTCTACTTGAAATATTTTTTAGAATGTAGGTGATTTTTATGTATATTAAATTGTTGTGATTTTGGATGAATTGATTGTATCAGTGTGTAGCTATGAAATTGTTTGTTAATTGGAGAGTGTACTTGAATGGTTGTTAGAATGTAGATTACTTTTATGTTTGTAAGATTTGTATTGTGTGTATCTAGGACAATGTTTGTTGATAGCTAATTGTACTTGGAATGTTTCCTAAAATGTAGGTGATTTTTATGTTTGTTTTTGTATGTATCTAGGAAATTGTTTGTTGATTGATTAATGTACTTCATGTTTGTTACAATGTAGATGATTTTTATGTTTGTTAGTGTAGTTATGTGCATCAATTGATTGTATTTGTATGTATTTAGGAAATTGTTTGTTGATTTGTGAGTGTAAATGTTTGTTAGAATGTAGGGGATTTTTATGTTTGTTAGATTGTTGTGATTTGCATGAATTGATTGTATTGTGTGTATCTATGAAATTTTTTGTTGATAGGAGTGTAGTTGATTTTTTGTTAGAATGTAGCTTATTTTTATGTTTGTAATGATGTGTATTGTGAAAGTGTTTGTTGATTGGTAAATGTAATTAGAATATTTGTTAGAATGTGGGTGATTTTTATGTTTGTTATATTGTAGGTGATTTTTATGTTTGTTGGATTGTGGTGATTTGCATCAATTTGATTGTATTGTGTGTATCTATGAAATTGTTTCTTGATTGGAGAATGTATTTGAATGTTCTTTAAAATGTGATTATGTTTATGTTTGTATTAATGTGTATTGTAAAAGTGTTTGTTTATTGGTGAGTATGCTTAATGCTTGATTGGTATATTTTTTTATGTTTGTTAGTGTGGATTTTTTTAATATATTTATCATGTGTGGACATGAGTCTAGGTTGCAATACAATAATATATATCATTTTTCTAATTGTAAGTTTTAATTTCTCTTTTTTTATTACCTTTTTTTTCTTTTCATTTTAATTCTTTATTTGAAGTTTTTTATTTTTTCTATTTTTAATATCAATATTTTTTAAATAAAATATAAATACGATAACTACAATAAATACATTTACTCAACATAGACACAACTATTGAAAATTATAGATAAGTTCTAAAAAATACTCTAACATTAATAACAATTTTAATCTTAATAATTCATTATTATTTCAATTAATTAATTTATTTTAAACTTTACAAATATTTTAATAAATAACTAAATGATTAATAATCTAATAAATACATAATAATCAAGCGTTGTTTTTAATAACAACAAAACACATAGCACTATAGCTTTGTTGATGATAACAACAACAAAGCACATATTATTGCTTTGTTGATAATAACAACTTACCAACAAAGCATCGTTTTTTTAAACCAGATAAACTTTCATCTTCACATGGTTTTTCTTGTTAGTAGAGATCCTAAAATCTCAAAGCTAAGAAAAGCTCTCAAATATATAAATATATTATATATTATATTATTAATAAATTAATAAATAATATAAAAAGTATTTTAAAAAACAATTTTTTATCAATAAATAAACTATAAACACATTAAATATATTATTTATTATATTAATAGATTGAAGGTTTAATAATATATTAATATTATATTAAATAAATAAAACACAATAATATTATTATTGGTTTTTGTTAGAATGTAGATTACTTTTATGTTTGTTAGATTGTTCAGATTTCCATCAATTGATTGTATTATGTGTATTTAGGACATTGTTTCGTGATTGTTAAGTGTACTTGGAATGTTTATTAAAATGTAAATGTTTTTTATATTTATTTTGTATATATCTAGGAAATAGTTTCTTGATTGCTTAATGTAATTTGAATGTTTGATACAAGGTAGATGCTTTCTATATTTGTTAGTGAAGTTATTTGCATCAATTGATTGTATTTGTATGTATTTAGCAAATTGCTTGTTGATTTGTGAGTCTACTTGAAATATTTGTTAGAATGTAAGTGATTTTTATGTTACTTAAATTGTTGTGATTTGCATGGATTGATTGTATTGTGTGGATCTATGAAATTGTTTGTTAATTGAAGAGTGTACTTGAATGGTTGTTAGAATTTAAATTACTTTTATGTTTGTTAGATTTGTATTGTGTGTATCTAGCACATTGTTTGTTGATTTGTAAGTGTAAATGTTTGTTAGAATGCAGGGGATTTTTATGTTTGGCCCTAAATTAAATTATTTTCAATATTCGTAGTTATTTAGGCCATTAATACTTTATGGCAAAATTGTTATTTAGGCCATTAATACTGACATTTATTCACACAAATAAAGAAGAGAAGAGAGTAGAGAAAACCCTCACAAATACTGTCTAGGTCATCAAAAGTGTCACACTAAGCAGAAAAGTGTCGTCAAAAAGTGGCAAACACTAAGTAGACTCGAAAAAATTCTTTGCCATCGAAACTCTCACACAGTAAGTAGGACTCTCTTACGCATTCAATATTTTCGATCGGGTCTATTGTATTGCCGCTGAGAGCATAACCAGGCAGGAAGACAATAACCAAGCAAAGAAAAGAACAAAAAATCAGGCATGACTTGATTCAATACCCAATTCTTTACATCTTCGACATATTGATTCAATGCTGAATTCTCTCCATCTTCAATAATCTGATTGAAGGAAAATGCTCTAGGGTGAATCCACGGACCTGGGTAACACTTTTTGGCAAGCACATTTCGGCAAAAAAAAAAAAACGCACCTCGATTGAGGGCTTGTTAAGCCCTCGACCGAGGTCTTAATACCTCGACCGAGGGTTTGTAAAGCCCTCGACCGAGGTATTGCGGGCTTTACAAACCCTCGGTCGA
>LPNX010777578.1:0-14933 GCA_001517045.1 Pseudotsuga menziesii
CATGCTTAGGTGGCAAGGTGGGGTGCATAACTTTTGAAGAGAAATGTTTTGACCATGTCATTTGTACCAAGGGATTCACAAGAAGCCCAAGTGCAGTTTTTTTTGGAGCGAGGCGTGCCTGCTGTGATTGGTGTAATGGGGAAACAACAGCTTCTTTACCCTTCCCATAGTAGGGATCGAAACATTGAGATTTGTGAAATCATCCAAAGCAACTCCTTATTTACAATTCTCCACTGCGTAAATGACTACTTTCATAAATACTAGTCACTGGTAAGTTGTAATAGTAATAATTATGTAGTTTCTAAATTGATATCTATCATAAATTTGTTTGAATATCATCATTGTCAAGCAATAAAAAATTCTTAAAGGGTGCTAGCTCAATGGTAGAGCTCCTGCCTAATTATGGGCAGGAGGTTGGTGGTTCGATTCCTCCATGCCCTATCATAAATTTGTGACTACAAAAATGACTAAATTCACATATATACGACCATTAGTAGCTAATTTCTCGTATTTTAGTCGTATTTAGCTTAGTCATTAATATGTTAACTTCTATTAGTTTATTTAGTCGTATATTTGGTCATTAATGGTTGCAATCAGTGACTAAATCAGCGACTAAATCAATGATTAACTCAGTGACTAAATCAATGACTAAATCCGTGACTAAATCAATGACTAAATCATTAACTATCAATGACTAAAACAATGACTAAATCATTGTCTATCAATGACCAAATCAATGACTAAATCATTGACTATCAATGACTAAATCATTGTCTATCAATGACCAAATCAATGACTAAATCAGTGACTACTAAGTGAAGCTATTAATGACTAGTGAAATACAACTAGCTATAAGATAGTGGTAATTTGCTACTATTAGTCACCGATTCAAAAATAGTCGTTTATAGCTTGATTTTAGTCATTTTTTTAGTCATTAATTTCTCATTTTCTACTAGTGTCAGGATTGGAAAAAATAGTAATATCATCCATGTAGATGACTACAAATTTATCCTTTTGATCTGCAAATGCTATATCCATTGCTCTACGAAACTTAGCCCCTGCATTATTTAAACAAAATGGCATCTTGGAAAACATAAAAGTACCCCATGGTGTAGTAAAAGAAGTCTTCTCTTGGTCATTAGGAAGCACCTTAATTTGGTTATAAACTAAGAATCCATCCAAAGTAGAAATCCTTTCAGATCCTATTTTTTGTAGAACATGGTCCATATTTAATAAAGGATAATTGTCTTTTAATGATACTTTGTTCAGATTCCTGAAATCCACATAAAATCCGATCTTAGCATTCTTCTTTCTAACATGCACTAAGTTATCTACCCACTTAGAAAATATTAGAGGAACAATAATTTTGGCATTGAATAATTTCTTGATTTCTTTCTCTATCATAGGAAACAACATGGGATTTATTATTCTTAACATCCGTCTAAAAGTATTTTCTCTAGATTTGATTAGGATAGAGTGTTTTATTATATAAGTATCATACTCCATTAGGTCTTCATAGCTCCAAGAAAATATATCTATGTACTTGTTGCAGCTGCAACTTTTTCCCCAAATTTTCAAATTTTGGATCCCCTTGTTAATTTTAGTATTGCCTAAAATCGTTTGGATCCATGAAATTTTTTTGTTTTTGTTTTAATTTTGGACTATTTTGAGGCTAACTCCCTTCTTGTTTTTTCGAAAAATTCCTTATGTTTGAAACTGTTGTGGGTTGCGGACTTTAGAATTTGGTTTGTTACCCTTTGAGCTGCGATTTCTTCCTGGGAGTTTATTTCTCATGCTAGCCATTGTTCCGAAGGCCATTTAAACAACGTATCGGAGCCATGTTTCCTTAGGAAACCTCCATTGCAGAAATTGAACGATGATTATTCTGTAGGAGGGTCTTGACTTCTCCATTTCTGCGTCATATCGTTTGACTTGTTTATATTATCGGAGTTTGGTCAAAGTTGAGTCGGGATATTTGGTCTTTGTGAAGCCGCTGTTTTGGAAGTGAAACAGGTTTTTTTTGAACTACTGCGAGACCTCAAGTTGTTATGAACACTTAGCATTTTACATTGATCTTGCGCCGTAGCAAAAGTTATGTTTTGGATCGGAGGCTGTAGTTTTTTTATCTTCCACCCTTGTAGCTCCCAAGTGAACTAGGTATCTGCCATATAGCTGCTCCGCTCGCCGATATTTTGTCGATATTTTGTCGTCATGTTTTGGATCGGAGTCTATAGTCTTTCCTCCTCCACCCTTGTGTCTATGTAATGCACTAATTGTCTGACATCAATGTCTTTTGACTCGCCGACTGGGAGCTTTTGCACCTAGAGTTTAGATTTTAGCTCTTCCAACTCCGATAAAATTAATAATCTTGCGGATCCCGTTTCCTGTTTGAGTCCCACCGACGTGACTGTGAGTGAGACTACGCGGCTGATGTTTTAATGTTTTGAGCCACCGATAAGTTGTCATCTTCCCATCATTCTATGAGTTTAAACCCTTGTATGGGCGACGTGGTTTTGGTTTTCATGATGAGAATGCAATACAGAGCCTCTTTTGATGATTATTCATTTTGTTGATGTAATTCGACTGAAAAGATGCAATCCTAATTAATAATAAATGTCGTTGAATTGCAGACGGACTCAAGAAACTTTTTCAAACTACTACTACAAGAGGGTAGAGCTGGGAGACAAAGCAGCAGCAAGATTGGCTGGGACGTGTCAGGTAGAGCTCGTACCGAAATCAATGGGATCTCAAGGAAGACAAACAAAAGATAGGGCAAAATCAATGGTGACAAAATCCCAGGCTTGGAAAGATCCGTCAGTTACTGAGCGGATCCCGCTTGGTTAAGTATTCATAAGTGGAAATCTGAAAATGTAACGCATGAAGTGAATCATGAGTACTTGTGAAAAAGACAAAAATGGTAATATTAGACAGTTTTGAGGAGCCCAAAGGTCACACGATTGGGGCATCCCAAGGGGTTGGATGATTTAGTTTAAATAGAGGAAAGTTAGAGTTGAGAGGGGATTTTTCCCTGGAAAAACTTGTGAACTATTGTTTGTAAGAGGAACTACTTCGTTTTACAATAAGAAATTACAAATTTTGCCTATTGGAGAAGGTGCTATGTGGAATGTTCAAATGTGATAAATGAACGATGTTGAAGGGGAACTATTTCATTTTCGATTGTGTTTCATTAACTATGAGAGCGTTCTAACTTTATGAACCTATGTTCTTACCTGAATGTTCTCTAGTATTTCTATGATGTTTTCCACTATGAGTAATGGAGTTTTAACTGTTGATGAGCTATCTTGTCATGTACACTTTTATTCATGTTTATATGTTTGGTTCTAGGAACAACTATCTGTGATTTTTCGTAACATGTGAACAGTATTACATTACTCATGAATTGATATCTAGCTCTCTAGAGATAGCCTAGTTAGTATTTATTTTCTAATTGTGTGTTATTTAGATTTAAGGAGTTTAAGATGAGAGGTGAGAACCTACGCATCACATTGTGAGCACTCCTTGCATTCTTAATCAATCTGCATTCTAAATAGGCACTTGCACATCATACTATAAGTCAATATATATATATATATATATATATATATGGTGGACCAGGCCACAACCGGTAAAACCTTTTATTTTTGTTTCTTGACCTACGGTGGCCGGACCGCAAACCAGACGGATTCCCTACACCAAACAGTCATGGGCTAGTTGGGAACATTGACTAGGGATAATCCCTTGCTTTTGTTGCTTGCGATTTTCTAGTCCTCAACAGTTTTTGGCGCTAGAAGGAGGGCCGGTAGTGCATGGATGGCCGAGGAAACCTGTTTTCCCGAGACTATTCCATCAATAATAGTTCAAAAAGCAGTGTGTTTCATAATCCAATTCCTGAAGAGGGGGGTAGAGAACATTTGTATTCTGTCGACAACGAAGTTGTTAATGATCTGAGAAGACACACTAGGGCATACGTGAAGAATATTGGAGGATTTCCGATTATCCCTAAATTTCCCAAAAGAGAATATAAAAGGAAATATCATCCTATATTGGAAGACTCAGTGCTGGTTGGGGATTGGGAAGAACTTGTACAAACAGCCTTACAGGAAGTTATACAGCCGTTGAATCAAGTAGCCCCGGATACTCCTCACATTTCTCCTGTTCATACTCCTATTCCCTCACCCCCTCACTCTCCACCCAGACTCATGGCAGGTGTAAACGCAAATCAACCACCCAACCCACCGAATCCACCACCTGCCTGGAAAGCCAGATCACCTTTAAACCTAACACCTCCTTTGCATGATTTACCTCAATCTTTTGAAAAGATGCTGCCCAAATTTGACCCAAATGATAAGATACTAGTAGAAGACCACTTGCAAAGTTTCTATTCGGCAATAGAAGGGTTAAGGGATGGGGAATATGAGGATGTAGTTTGCAGACTTTTCCCACACACCCTTAAAGGAGCCGCATCATCGTGGTACTTTGGTTTACCGAAAAATTCTATCCCTGATTGGGACACCTTAGAGAGGATTTTTAGAAGTAAGTATGCAACCCAAAAGACTCATGCAGCTCTCATGAAAGGACTATGCACCTTAAAGAAAGAAAGAAAGGAGAACGTGCATAGTTTCACCTAAAGCTTTGCAGCCTATCTTAAGAATTTTTCTGAAGCTGACAAACATTCGGATAAATTCCTGATTGAATATTATACCTTATCTCTAGGACCCGAGTTGGCCATGTTTTCCAAAATGAAGACCAAGCCCACTCTAGCGGAGACCTATGAGGAGGCAGAGAAAGTAGAGGTTGAAAGGGAAAGTATCGAATATTATCTCGAACGGTCAGGAGAGAAAAATGTGGGGAGGAAAGCTTTGTTGTTTACCAAGCCTAAGGAGGAGTAGTCACCATATTTTGAAGGAATGGAAAAAATGATGCAGAAGTTTTCTAACGGAATCATAGACTTGGAAAAGGAAAAGGAAGCCCAAAAGTTCTACAAGCCCTATTACAAGAAAAGGGAAGATAACAATCAATCCCAACCCCCTCCGCACAATTCGACATCTATGAATTTAACAGAGGTAGGAATGGACAATTTTTGCACTTTCCACCAACAACCCCACTCTAAAAAAGAATGTCCTTAATGGATAAACTCAATGACGTTGGTTATGAATCAGCTATTGGATTCTAAATTGACAGAAGGTGAAGATGAAGAAAGGAAAGACAGTAATACATCAACAAAAGAACAAGAGGATGAGACCATGGTTTTATGGGACTGTGTTTCATTGTTTGACACTGAGGAGGAAAAGGTTTTGGGACGCAAGGACATCCTAGAAACAAATGTAACAGCAAGAAGTTAAGGGTTGTCTAAATAAAAAAGTCTCATGCTCCCAAAGATTAAAAGACTTCAAAGGAATGTTAAAAAATTTCAAAATAACTCCTCAGCTAATGAAATTCCAGAATTCACCATCACCAGTCAAGGTCCTAGATAGAATAACATGTTCACCAAGCCCAATGAAGAAAAAATAAATAACTGTAAACCAAATCCCACCAAGCCTAAGATGGAATATGACACTGTGGAATATATAAAGAAGGTAAGGGAGAATATCTCATTATTTGAAATGTGCAAGGTGCCGCAGCAGAAAGAAAAGCTGTTGAAAGCACTTGAAGCATCAGAGGAGGGGCTACCCACTGATAACCAGCCCATGGAAGAAGAATAAATTGGGGAAGCAAGCGTAGGAGGTAATCCTAAGAGCAAGAATCCACCATTTCTCCTCACCTTTGAAATATTTAACCATAACGTAAATAATTGCTTTGTAGACTCAAGGGCATCAGTTAACGCCATGCCACTTTCGGTCTGCAAAAGGATAAATGGGAAGCCTAAACCATCCACTTGGAGGTTTGTTCATTTGGATAGGATGAATGTGAAGGTAATTGGGGAAATGGAGGATGTTCTAGTCCACTTGTCTTTGAATGATAATGTGTGTCAAGTTATTGATATTGTGGTGGCTGACATACCAGAAGCTTATGGGCTTGTTCTGAGAAAAGACTGGTCGACAAATCTAAATGCATATTTTTCCTCGGACTGGTCACATCTGTGGCTGCTATATAAAGGAATCCCAAATCAAATTAAAATTTTGAGGGGACCCCATATGAAATACAACGTTACTCAGTTCAAAGAAAAAAATGAACTAGTGGATTCTGTTTTGGGAAATTACTTTATTGAGTTAGAACCAGGAAATTACCAAGCAGAGGAAGCCAGCGACACATCAGACACTCAGCCTGATCTCCTTCGGTTTTCAAAGGCTAATGAAATTGACTGTAAAATAGTAGACTTAGCAGTTGAAGTAGATGTAAATTCCCGTACAGTAGTTAGCGATTTCTGGACACTTTTTTTTTACAGTTCTTAAACGTTAGAAGGGTCAGGAGCTAGCTGTGTCCTGATTGACCCCAAGAAGAACAAAATTTTTCTTTCATGTAGGTTAGAGTTTGAATCTACAAATAACACAGTTGAATATGAATCGTTGGTTCAAGGTTTAAGGAAAGTAATTGAATTAAAGGTAAATAATCTGAAAGTGTTTGGAGATTCTGAAATAATTGTAAAACAAATTTGGAATCAAATACATTGCATTTCTCCTCACTTAAAAGCTTATCAAAATGAAGTATGGGATTTACTCAAATGTTTTAATGCATTTAATATTGTATCGATTCCAAGACTTAAGAATGCAGCAGCTGACTTGCTGGCCACATCAGCTGTGAGGCTTGTGCCCTCTAATAATCGGTGCTCTGTTGAATTGCTTTTCAGGCCCTCGATTCTGGATATGATTACCAACCTACGAGTGTTCGATGACGATCAACAAATTATAGAATGCTTAACAAATGATGAGGCATTTAAAGGGGTGATTATTGATGATGAAGAACATCAAGCCGAGCTGAAATTCGATAATTTCATCCCTAAGGGAGTCAGAACTTTAGAACGGATTTTTGATTTAAATGAAAAATTTAGAAGACCAGCAAATGTGAATACTCATAGATCATCTCTACAGTTCTAATTGATTAATTTGGGGACTGAGATGAAGCCTAAATATGTGAATCTTGGAAAATGTTGTTCACCGACTAAGAGAGATAAATTCATCGTTATTTTCAGACAATACAAAGATGTTTTTTCCTAGACATATGAAGATCTGAAGACATATGACACTAGTATCATCCAGCATGTTATCCCCATCAAATATGGAGTCAAACCTTATTAGCAGCCTTGAAGCATCCAAAATTGGAACCTCTAATCTAGAGTGAAGTTAAGAAATTATTGGATGCTAGAATCATTTTTAAGGTTAGACACTCAGAATGGGTTTGAAATCTTGTACCAGTAAGGAAGAGCTCTGGAGAAATCAGGTTATGTGTGGATTTTAGAAACCTAAATCGGGCTTCAGATAAAGACAATTATCCTGTTCCACCCATGGAGAAACTACTGCAAATGGTTTTAGGTTCTGAACTATTCTCTTTATTAGACAGATTTTCAGGCTACAATCAAGTATTAGTAGCCGAAGAAGACAGATTGAAAATGACATTCAGGACCAGGTGGGGAACTTTCGGTTACAGAAGAATGCCCTTGAACTTATAAATGCTGGAGCTATGTTCTAGAGGGATATGGACATAGCTTTCCACAGTTTGATTAGCCACAGTGCTATAGTATACCTCGAAGACATCACGATATTCTCAAAAAAGAGAGAAGGACATGTCTTTCATCTAAAGCAAATTTTTGAACGCTGCTGAAAATATGGTATCTCACTAAACCACAAGAAGTGCGTGTTCGCTGTTACGGAAGGAAAGTTGTTGAGTCACATGGTTTCAAAGAAGGGGATCTCCATATACGCAGAAAGGATCAAATCCATTGAACAGATTCCCTTGCCACATAATAAAAAGGGCATGCAGTCATTTATGGGGACAATAAACTTTGTGCGAAGGTTTGTGCCAAATTTCGCCCAAATTGTTAAACCTTTGCAACAAATGGTAAAGCAAAGTATACAATTCAAGTGGACTAATTTTGAAAAGAACGCATTCGGCAAGATTAAAACCGTTGTTGCACACGTACCCTCCCTCAAAAGCCCAGATTTTGATAAAGATTTTATTCTGTACACTTTCGCATCTGATGATTCGCTAGTAGCTGTGCTTACTCAGAAAGAAGATGGGGGAGACAAGTTCCCCATATAATTTATGAGCACAAGTATTTAAGGGGTCAAATTGAATTACCTGGCTATAGATAAACAAGCCTACGCAGTGTTCAAAGCGGTGAAACAATTCAATCCCTACATACTAAAGAACTGGACCAAGGTAATCGTCCCACACCTAGCTATGAGGTCTCTTTTTGTACAGAAGGAGTTAGGAGAAAGAAGGGGCAATTGGGTAACAGCTCTTCAGGAATATGACCTCAAATTCAAGCCAGCTTCTATAGTTAAAGGGCAAGGATTGTGCAGGATGATGACTAAAAATAGAAACAATGAAGAACATGCCTGGGAAGACAAAGTTGAGTTACATTTGATGGATGTATGTCCTCTTTTCATAGCCTTGGAATATTGGTATTGAGACCTTGTGCATTAACTTCAGATAGGATAGTTACCGGAACATTGGAATTCTAAGCAAAGAAGAGCACTGCATCTTAAATCAGCCTCATATCAAATTATTGAAGGAATATTATTCAGAAAAAATTACGACGGAGTTATTCTTAGATTCTTAGAGAAAGAAGATGCAAATAAGGTAATGACAGATCTGCATGATGGGCCTGCTGAGGGACATTTTTCTGGAGATACTACAGCTCACAAAATTCTTAGAGCTGGATACTATTGGCGCACACTTTTCAAAGATGTACACGCCCATGTCAAAAAGTGCGACATTTGTCAAAGGTGTAGTGGAAGACAAGCTAAAGCAGCAGGACCATTGATTCCTGTGATAATAACAGAGCCTTTTGAGCAATGGGGTTAAGATATCATTTGGGAGATAAATCCGAATTCTTCCCTACAACACAAGTATATTCTGACAGCAACCAACTACTTCACTCGCTGGGTCGAATCCATCCCGTTGCGCAAAATAAATGAGGATACGGTCATAGACTTCTTGCAAGACCATATTATGACCAGGTTTGGAGTTCCAATTTCTTTAGTTTTTGATAATGCTACTTACTTTTCCTCAATAAGATTAACTGCTTTTGCTCATGAGAAAGGGATTAAGTTGCATTACTCTACTAATTACTATCCACAGGGAAATGGTTTAGCAGAATCTACAAACAAGAATATGATTAGGATTTTAAAAAAGATGGTGATAGAAAATCAGAGGAGTTGGCACTCAGCATTACCAAATTCCCTTTGGGATGATAGAGTTACCCCCAAGTCTTCGATAGGAGTGTCTCCGTATACCGTTGTGTATGGTAAAGAGGCCATTATACCCCCCAATATCATGCTACCCTCTTCCATAATAGATCAGGAATCCAGAGGATCAGATAATGAAGTCATGCAAATGAGGATATTTAATCTCCTGAAGGCAGAAGAGTCTCTATCTAAAGCCGGAGAGCGCTTTAAAAAACAACAAGAGGTAGTAAAGAGATGGTTTGATAAACACAACGCTGGAACAAAATATTTTGAGGTGGGAGATTTGGTTCTCAAGTGGGACCACCCCCATGGTGAGAAAGGAAAACACACGAAATTTCAGCAGTTGTGGGTAGGTCCCTTTTAGATTGCGGCAAATCTTGGCCCCTCAACTTATAAATTGCAAGATTTACAAGGGTGGGAAGAGAACTTACCAGTAAATGGTTTAGTTCTCAAACCTTATTTTTCCTGAGTTTTGTTTGTATTCTTTTATATTGTATATAAATAATCTGACTTGGCTGTTTACTTTGATTTATGTAGTTCTGTTTTGTTTTAATTTGATTGTGATCGATTTCAATAAAGGAGGCAACTCGTGGTTGCATGGAGAACATAAGAATTCTGGGATGATTAAAGTTCTTGGGTATAAGGCTGTGTATTATTGTTTATCTAAAGGAATTTCTTCTATTTTAGTAGTTTTCTTGAGTGGCTATGAACACATTGAAGTCCTGCTTAACCCTTGTAAAATAAACTAGAATCAAAAGGTCTGGAATACTATTTTAAGGCTCCATCCATATCACATTTAAAATGTCCTAGGGAGTGACAGCAAAGGGCCCATGGAAAGGAAGCAGGGTAAACATTATATTATATATAAATGATCCCATGCCAAGAATTGTATTGCAAAAGGTAGATAAGAGTCGAAAGCTCCTATGAAAGCATTATGTATCAAAACAGATGCTAAACCATATAAGTACTAAATCGCCAAAAGTTCCTCTCCATCTGTGAGCTGAAAATTGAATACGTCTCTCACACAAAAGGAAACTATGGATAGAGGAGCCTGAATTAAAATTTAGAAAGAAAGGCATGTAGGAGGACTCATATGAAAAGACAAAAGTTCAAAAAGCACAAAAGGGTGCAAAATGGCATGGGAATGAGGAACAACTAAATATTTCTGCTTACCATATGATACAATCCTGTGGTGTCCAAGCTGACAGCTACCTAAATACAAAGGTAACAAATGAAATTCATCTTTCTGGCCTCAAAAGAGTTATCTTGACTTGAAAATTCTGGTTTCCACTCTCCTAAATTGGACTATCATCAATGATTAAAAGTACATACATTTGCCACTTGAGAAATCCAGATATCTAGAAGAATTCAATAGGTTCGTTTGTTGTTAAATAGTCTATTACTCAAGAAATAATCATCCAGAGATCTAAGTCCACCAGGTAGTCGCCAATTGTTGTAGCTGCAACTGTTTCCCCAATTTTTCAAATTCTGGACCCCCATGTTAATTTTAGTATTGCCTAAAATCATTTGGATCCATGAACTCTTTTTGTTTTTGTTTTAATTTTGGACTATTTTGAGGCTAACTCCCTTCCTATTTTTTTGAAAAATTGCTTATGTTTGAAACTTCTGTGGGTTACAGAGTTTAGAATTTGGTTTGTTTCCCTTTGAGTTGCGATTTCTTCCTGGGAGTTTATTTCTCATGCTAGCCATTGTTCCGAAGGCCATTTAAACAACATACCGGAGGCATGTTTCCTTAGGAAACCTCCGTTGCATAAATTGAACAATGATTATTCTGCAGGAGGTTCTTGAATTCTCCGTTTCCACGTCATATCGTTTGACTTGTTTATATTATCGGAGGTTGGTCGAATTTGAGTCGGGATATTTGGTCTTTGTGAAGCCACTATTTTGGAAGTGAAACAGGTTTTTTTTGAACCACCGCGAGACCTCAAGTTGTTTTGAACACTTAGCATTTGACATTGATCTTGCGCCATAGAAAAATTTATGTTTTGGATCGGAGGCTGTAGTATGTTTATCTTCTGCCCTTGCGGCTCCCAAGCAAACTAGGTATCCTCCATATAGCTGCTCCGCTCACCGATACTTTGTCGTTTTTTCATTGTTATGTTTTGGATCGAAGTCTGTAGTCTTTGCTCCTCTGCCCTTGCGGCTATGTAATGCACTAATTGTATGACGTCGATGTCTTTCTTCTCGTTGACTGGGATATTTTCCTCCCAGATTTTGGATTTTAGCTCTTTCGACTCCGATAAACTTAACGATCTCACGAATCCCATTTCCTGTTTGAGTCCCACCGATGCGACTATGAGTGAGACTACACGGCCGATGTTTTAATGTTTTGAGCTACCGATAAGTTGTCATATTCCCCTCATTCTGTGAGTTTAAACCCTTGTATGGGCGACGTAGTTTTGGTTTTCATGACGAGAACGCAATACAGAGCCTCTTTTGATGATTATTCATTTTGTTGATGTAAATCAATTGAAAAGATGAAATCCTAATTAATTATAAATGTCATTGAATTGCAGATGGACTCAAGAAAATTTTTCAAACTACTACTACGAGAGGGCAGAGCTGGGAGACAAAGTAGCAGAAAGATTGGTTGGGCAGTGTCGGGCAGAGCTCGTACTGAAATCAACAGGATCTCAAGGAAGACAAACACAAGATAGGTCAGAATCAATGGCAACAAAATCCCAGACTTGGAAAGATCTGTCAGTTACTGAGTGGATCCCGCTTGGTTAAGTATTCATAAGTTGAAATATGAAAATGTAACGCATGAAGTGAATCATGAGTACTTGCGGAAAAAACAAAAATGGTAATATTAGACAGTTTTGAGGAGCCCAAAGGTCACATGGTTGGGGCAGCCCAAGGGGTTGGCTGGTTTAGTTTAAATAGAGGAAAGTTAGAGTTGAGAGGGGATTTTTCCCTGGAAAAACTTGTGAACTATTTTTTGTAAGAGGAACTACTTTGTTTTACAATAAGAAATTACAAATTTTGCCTGTTGTAGAAGGTGCTATGTGGAATGTTCAAATGTGATAAATGAACGATGTTGAAGGGGAACTATTTTTTTTTTTATTGTGTTTCATTAACTGTGAGAGCATTCTAAATTTATGAACCTATGTTCTTACCTGAATGTTCTCTAGTATTTTTGTGATGTTTTCCACTATGAGTAATGGAGTTTTAACTGTTGATGAGCTATCTTGTCATGTACACTTTTATTCATGTTTATATGTTTGGTTCTAGGAACAACTATCTGTGATTTGCCGTAACATGTGAACAGTATTACATTACTCTTGAATTAATATCTAGCTCTCTAGAGATAGCCTAGTTAGTATTTATTTTCTAATTGTGTGTGATTTAGATGTAAGGGAGTTTAAGACGAGAGGTAAGAACCTGTGCATCACATTGTGAGCACTCCTTGCATTCTTAATCAATATGTATGTTAAATAGGCACTTGCATATCATACTTTAAGTCAAAAATAAATAAATAAATAAATAAATAAATATATACGGTAGACCGGGCCGCAACTGGTAAAACCTTTTATTTTTGTTTCTTGACCTACGGTGGCTGGACCACAAACTAGATGGATTCCCTACACCAAACAGTCACGAGCTAGTTGGGAACGTTGACTGGGGAGAATCCCTTGCTATTGTTTCCTGCGATTTTCTAGGCCTCAACAGTACTTCTTCATCAAATTTATTTATTCCTCTCTTTATTTTTGTCAGGTAGAATAACTCCCAAATTCATTTATTCCATTGCAAAATCATTTATTTATACATTACATATGCTGGTTGAGTTTCACCTTCCGACCAGCCTTTTCAGCTTCCTACATAACTATTCATTTTCCTTTATTTATTTACAAAATATAATCCTGACGGATTATATTCCAACAATCCCCCCCTTAATCCGAAGGGGTGTTAGTAAGTCCGAGCATGTTTCTAAATATTTCAAACTTTTCTCGTCCAAGCGCTTTGGTGAAGATGTCTGCAACTTGATCATTTGTGGAACAATGTCGAAGATGGACTATCTTGGCCTCTACATGATGTCGAATCAAATGATACTTCGTGTTGATGTGTTTGGTTCGATCATGGAATCTGGGATTCTTAGCCAGCTTGATTACAGAAGTATTGTCGATCAATAATGGAGTGGAGTACTCTTGTTTTACTTGCAAATCTTCAAGTATCTTCCTGAGCCATAATATTTCTTTCGTTGCTTCAGTTGCAGCGACATATTCTGCTTCTATTGTTGAATCTGTCGGAACTGACTGTTTGCGTGATCTCCATGAGATAGTTGCTGATCCAAGACTCATAGTGTATCTAGAAGTTGATACTCCTGTCTCCTTATCGCCATCAAAATATGAGTCTGAGTACCCAATAAGTTTGAATTCATCCACCTTAGAGTACTTGAGTCCAACGTCTTGAGTCCCCTTCAAGTATCTTAGAACTCTTTTTGCAGCTAACCAGTGTCCTTCACAAGGTTTATGCATGAACCTTGAAAGTATGCCAACAACATAAGAAATATTTGATCTAGTTGTTGTAAGGTAGATAAGTCTTCCTACAAGTTGTAGATACTTGGTCGTATCCTCAAATTCTTTTCCTTCGCTTGATGTGAGCTTCATTTTCTGTTCCATTGGAGTAGAGATAGGGTTGCATTCTGTCATGCAAAATTTGTCTAGTAGTTCTCCAACATATTTTTTCTGAGATAGGAATATGTACTTAGGATGTTGAGTGACTTCAATTCCTAAGTAATAGTGGAGATGTCCCATATCTGTCATTTCAAAGATCTTTTTCAAATATTTATTTATGGATGTTATATAGCTCTCATTGTTCCCTGTCATCAAAATATAATCTACGTACACCACAAGATACACAACAAATATTCCATCATTCTTTATAAATAGTGTTCCATCATCAAGATCAAAATGTTCGAAATTTAACTTCAAAAGATGCTCGGTTAATTTTTCATACCATGCGTGAGGCGCTTGTTTTAGGCCATACAAGGATTTGACAAGCTTGCATACCTTTTGTTCTTTTCCTTTTACAACAAATCCTTCTGGCTGAGACATGAAGACATTCTCTTTCAAGTCTCCATTCAAGAAAGCAGTCTTCACATCCATATGATGAACTTTCCACCCATTCTAAGCAGCTAAAGAGAGTAAGCTACGAATGGTAGCCCATTTTGTTGTAGGAGAAAACGTTTCTTCATAGTCAATTCCTTCCTTCTGTGCATAGCCTTTTGCTACAAGCCTCACTTTGTGCTTGTCAGGTGAGCCATATTATATGTATTTGTTCTTGTACACCCACTTGCAGCCAATTGGTTTGGTTCCAACTGGTCAACCGGCTTCCAAGTTCCATTCTTCATGAGTGCATCATACTCATTCTGCATAGCTTCTTTCCACTCAACTCGAGTAGAAGCTTCTTCAAAGGAAGTTGGTTCAAAGTTAGTAGATAAATTAAATTCACAATCAAATGATAAATCCATGTCATCACCTGAATTATCTGCTTCTCCTCCATCTTCATGTCTTTTTGAACTTCTCATTCCCGTCTTTCCAACTTCATCCGGATGGACACTTTCAA
>LPNX010777578.1:15080-29667 GCA_001517045.1 Pseudotsuga menziesii
AATGACATATCTGGAAATAACAAACTTCTTGTTTACCTCATCATACAGATGGTATGCCTTGGAGTTTTCTTCGCACCCCAGGAAAATGCATTTTCTGCTTCGAGCACCAAGCTTGTTTCTTTGCTCCTTTGGAATCAAGGCATAACAGGTGGAACCAAAAACTTTGAGATGCCTGACTGAAGGGAGATGGCCAAACCACATTTCATGTGGAGTCTTGTTATCAAGAGAATTTGAGGGACTTTTGTTTCTCAAATAGGCTACACATTTCACTGCATCACCCCAAAACATTAGTTTTACATTCTTAAAAAACATCATTGAGCGTACCATATTCATTATGGTTCTGTTCATTCTTTTTGCTACACCGTTTTGTTGAGGATTGTAGGGAAATGTAGTTTGATGTGAAATTCCATGTTGGCGAAGAGAATCTTCAAAATCATTTGAAGTGTATTCTTTCCCATTGTCAGTACGAAGTGTACCAATTTTAGATTGTGCTTGTTTTTCTATCAATGAATGAAAGTCCTTGAATGTTTGAAATGCTTCTGATTTTGTCTTTAATGTGTAAATCCAACACATTCTTGAGTAGTCATCAACAAAGGTCATAAAATACTTATCCCCATTGGCAGAAGGAGTTGGCATTGGGACACATAAATCAGAATGCACTAATTCTAATTTCCTACTTGCTCTGAAATTAGATTCATGGAATGGCAGCTTACTGTGTTTCCCTAATATACATGCATCACATTTTCTCTTCTCTTTGGGAATGGTGGGAAAACCAAATACACCATTCTTTCTCAACAAACGAAGACTATTATAATTCAAATGACCAAATCTTGCATGCCACAATAAACTTGATGACAAATTACCTTCTCCATGCTGAGAGAGGTAGGCATAGTTCTGAACCCTTGCAGATGAACCCTTTAGCTTCAACGGGTTCCCATCTTTGTATCCAGTCATGATGACTTGGTTGTCAGAGGACTTTCTTATTTCTATGATTCCATCAAACATGTGGATGGAATGGACTTGCTGTCGAATCTGTACCAAGGACAGCAAGCTTCTCTGCAACTCTGGAAGATAAAGAACATTCTTCAACAAGAAATCAAGGAATCTAGGCATCTTCAGCTGAATGGTGCCCATTCCCTTTGGTTTAAGACTTGACTTATCTGCAAAGTAAACTATGCCATTTATTGTTTCATTAAGTTCTTCAAAACAGTCTTTTCTAAAAGTCATGTGTGATGTTGCACCAGTATCAAGTAGCCAACAATCTGTGTAAGATGAAAGTGAAGTCATGTCATTAATACCAAGATTACAATGTGCAACAATACAATGAGCAGAATCTGAAGATTTAATAGCATCTTGGTTCTTATTGTCATCTTTCTTCTGGTTATGTCTGTCTTTGATGGAGTCCCACGAAGCCCAACACTGATCTGTTGTGTGTCCAATCTTTCCACAATGCTTGCACTTCAAATCTGATCTTTTGTTGGAGTTGTTTCTACCTCCTCTACCTCTGAAGTTTCTTCTTCCTCTGCCTCTCTTGCTACTTTCTCCTTTGGGATGATCTTTGCCAGTGAGAGTGGCACCAACTACAGATGCTATAGATTGCATCTTTTGCAACTGCTAGTGTAATTTACAATAATGAACTTAATATGACAAAGAGAATGAGATAATAGAAAAACAATAACCTTGCAATTCTACAGTCTCTGCCAAGGTGATTTAAAATCTACGTGGGAAGCGAAAATATGTAGAGAAAATATGCTGTCAATAAGTTCATAAGAAAATTGTTAGCACTAGAAGAACTACTCAACAATACGCCAAAGGAAATATAGGGTTTTGAACAGCATATTGCAACCACTAGTCAACACACTTCACGATCTAGTTGTAGTCTGTAACTCTTATGTTGTAGCAGTCAGACCTTAACACTGACATGGAAAGAGGAGGTCAAGCCTTAATCCTCAGATCCTATTCTTCAACGCGATAGTCTTCTCAGCTTCCATGGTCCTTCATGGTCTCATATGCAGCTTCGGGCGTTTGAGTCAGTTCGCAACAATTCAGGAAGAAGAAATTATTCACGCAGCAGTTCCAAGAATATACTATTCAATTTCATGGCTCCAATACACCGTTCACATCATATACAGTAGTCACGGGCCTCTTTCACCCAACACAAATGAAAATATTTGTAGACTTTTCCAATTAAACTCCACGCATAAAACTAGGGAAAAAATAGGTTTTATATATTCCCAACAAACAATTGCAGCACTGAACATAAAGCATTTTACCTCCACGCATCTGAATGAGGGCGTGAATCTTCACCGATGATAATCATCCTTCAGCAGCATGCTTCAATCTTCAACACAGAGGTCACAACAACCATCACGCAACCACAACACATCTTCATGCAAATGTAAAGGCATGATCCTTAGCCTTCAATAATCGGTCTTCAACAAGACTCATCATATTCAACATATTCTCATCTTTAAGTACTGATATTTCTTCTTCTCAAGCCGCAACACACAATATATTGGCTCTCAAACAATACTCACATATTAACTTGCAGCTTACATTGTGAATCTAAAAAATACGACTTCAGATATTTGAGCATAAATCACAATAATTCCACAACTGACTGCCTATTGATGGAGGTTGTAGATGGGATAAGAATGGTGAATCGTTTTCATGGAGAATGTATTAAAATTCCAAACGCAGCACACACAGCAAAATGCAGCACACACAATGTTAAACACACCAGTCTTCACGAAGTCTTCATGAGGTTAGGGTTTCTAGCAAAGAGAGTCTTCAACTCTCACGCACAGTGTCAAAACTCTTGGCAAGACTCTTAGAAACATTGTCGATAGTCTATACCACTCCCATATGGAGAGATCACACTTGCGGATGAGAGCAGATACATGAAAAGAATGGCATGCATAGGTTGTAATTTTAGGGTATGCGAGAGGAACGTTATCTACAAAACAGTTGATAGAAGAGACAAAGAACAGAGAGCAGAGAATCTGACAGATTAACAGGAAAGCAAGAGTTATGGCCAAGGTCTGATAACGCAGGTGTGGAGAATATCTCAGCAGGTAGTGGAATGGAAGCACGATGGGGCTATGAGAAAAACGCATGCAAATACAGACTGATGGGGCAGGAAGCCTGAAATAAATAAGGTTAGAATGGAGGTCTGGCAGGCATGCAGGCAGGATTTATGGAGCTCTGATACCACTATCAGGTAGTATAACTCCCGAATTCATTTATTCCATTGCAAAATCATTTATTTATACATTACATATGATGGTTGAGTTTCATCTTCTGACCAGCCTTTTCAGCTTCCTACATAACTATTCATTTTCCTTTATTTATTTACAAAATATAATCCCGACGGATTATATTCCAACACTTTTGCACGCAAATTTTTGGGCAACTTTAAAATTTTGGGTGTTTCTTCAGTACCTATATTCTACTCGTCAACAACATTCTCAGCAGGTCAAACTTTCGGATCCTTTACAACATCATTTTGATCAAATATTTATTTTTAGGTGCATCAAATGTCTTGGAATAAAATTACTTTTTAACTGATTATGTCTTTTCCCCCTATCATTTTTTTCAATTTTTTCTTTTCAATATCTTCTTCTTCAGTATGTACATCATCTTGGATGTTTTCTAATTTCTCATTCTCTATATCTATATGAGTATTTACAAACTCATATGACATCTCCAAAAATATTTTTATATGCATACCATCATCGAAAACCTTCCAGTACTTGGATTTATCGAGTATAGAAGGTCTATTTACAACTTAGATTTTATAATTCTTCTGAGAATAAATGGGAGTTTTAAAATTACCAACAGTTGTATCCAAAGAATCAGCTAATTGATTTTCTATTCTGGGGACGACCATGATTTTGTGTTCTATAAAATAATTTTCAAACATGTCCTAAAATTCATTCCTGTAATCCCTCATTATGGGATGTTTTGTCTGGTAACTATTATTCACTTGATTCACCACAAGTTATGAATCCCCAAATACTTCTATTCTATTTTCTCCCAAATATTTCAAAGCATGTAAACCCAGTAGTATAGCTTCATACTCACCCACATTATTAGTACACTCAAATGTCAATTTATAATACATAGAATCCTAAATTCTCTTATTCGAGAGATAATCCAAACACCAGCACCAAACCCAGTTTTACTTATTGATCCATTAAAATACATAGTCCACAATCCATCTTCATTTTGTTTCTTTTCTAATGATTCTTGTCTTTTTTCAAATTACTTATCCTCTTTAAACTCAATATTTAAAGGAACTTTAGGGTCATCATGAGTGGATTCATTGCAAAATACATAGAATCCTAAATCAATGTCAACAACATAAATATGATGGTTTCTAGGCTTATCTTGAATGCTAACCACATAGGCTAACCTCTTTTCTCTATATTGTCTTATGTTTACTCCAAATAAAGGAATGGTGGCATATGATATATCCATCTGTAATGTTCCTTTCAAATTTGATTCCCAAGATCTTGACAACAGCATGCCAAACTTGGGAGGAATGTCAACTACTACAACATGCAAAACAATACTTTTAGCTAGAAATTGTGCAAGGGTAATTAACACCATATATTTAATCAATCCCAAACATATTACCTTTCTAGAATCAAAAGAATATAGGTCTTTGTAAGGCCTAGTAATCTCCAATCCCAGGATTTCCACTTCCACCCTTGGCATTAGATTATGAGATGCACCAGAATCAAGCATTAAATTGTGAAAAATCATATCATAGACATTAAAATTAGATGAAAAGGAGGGACTCCCTCATCATATGTATCTTCAATTTTAGTCCCAAGGAAAATACTAGGAGCACCATATGTTACTTCAAGAATGTATGGATGATAGTCACCCTAATTCTTGACCATTTTAGTGATTTTATATATGTATTTGTTGTTCCTCAACAATTCATTAAAGGGGATAGAAATTTTAATCTTTGATAGTTTTGATTATAGATGGAAGGATGAAGTTGTTCTATCTATGCTGGCCTATTTCTCTTTCCTATCTTGATGCACAATTCAACAACACCACAATACCAAAAATAAACCACAAGACATCGGCCTGACACAGTTACTCTATTGGCAACACCTGCGAAGCAGGCGCAGTATCACCTGAGATATCTAATGGGTAACTACAAGAACCATGTTTCCATAGTTGGCAAGGGATTATAGTCCGTTGGCACGTGACCAAGGCGCTCGATAAAGGAAACCTAGACGGATGGATAGTTCCTGTGCGACTGAGCACAACTATATGTTAGCACGCACGACACAGCCTAGTGCTTAACCTTAACAATTATTGCAACTTGTGCAACACAAATGATTCCTTGAACTAATATACCTTTCGCAACTTATATTTTAACTTGCGAAATTAACCAAAAACATGGTGCTACATCTTGTTGGAGACATTTACCTTCATACTCACTCCTTCGGTCAAATTGGCCTAGTTAAACCACTATCCTAAGTTTAATTGACATTAGTGGAGAATTAATTACCATCATCCCAGTCACTCCCATGCCTACCTACAGTCAAGGAGGCTAACTGGAGCACTCTAGGGGTGATCTGTGTGACATTAATGCACCTAAATGCTAACTGGTGGTTACTTTCAGTTCAACCAATCAGTTACAGTCAGTTAAGGAACCTCCATGCATTAAATATATTATTTAATCATTATTTAATGATTATTTATTATTATTTAATGAACTAGAGTCAACAAGGGGCCTTCACCAACTTCTGATGGTCAGTTCAGCTTCAGTTAACCTCATCAGGGTTTATTGGAGTCATGCAATACTAGCACTTGATGATTGGACTGCTATGACATGTGTTTGATCTCCTTCAATTGAGATTCAGTCATTTATTGCACTCCAACTTTAGTTAGGGTTTGGTGAGTCAATTAGGGTTTTGGTCAAGTGCTTAACTGAGTGAGATTGCATGGCAAAGAGTCAGTTAAGCTAGACTCACTCATTGAATTCGAATTGTCCCTTAGGTATTCGAATTCTTCATGGAGTTAAGCTATTGCTATGCATGGAAATTGTAATCCTTTATTGTTTATATAATATACAGAGAGGAAATCTATTTGGATTCCAGTTATTTCCAATTCATGAGTATTTGTTAATAATTCTTTGATGATTTTGATTCCTAGTTCCTAGATCATGTTCAAGAATTAATATGGTATCAGAGCATGCGGAGGGATGAAGATAAATATCTCAAGAACAAGTTTTTTGACAGATTTCTCGATGAAATTTGAGCAATAGCTCAAGAATCCAGCACTGCACCAGAAGCCAAGGCTTACCACTCAATATCTCAAGTAAAGAACTTGTTGATCAAGCTTTCTTGATTGACTATGCTGGGTGTGATGAAATCCTAGAGTGTGCAGTCTGTCTGACCTTACGGTGCTCTTTTTTTTTTGATTTGCAGGTCTTAACAGGTACAAATTCGAATGGACTCATCAATCCCTCTTCTCACCCCATTCACAAGCTATTTGGAATGGAAGTTGAAGATGATTGCCTCTCTGAAGAGACGAGGTCTCTATGAGGTGTCTATTGGAATTGGAAGGGAGACTTATGAGAATGAGAATGACTGGATAAATGACGGTGACAGAGATTTTAGAACAATGTGTCTGGCCCTTGATGATTGCTTGTACTACCTTATTCCTGGTTCTGCTGAATACCCAAAGAATTTCTGGCCAATATTGGACAGAACCTTTGGCAAGCACAGTGAGGATCATAATAGAAATTTGGAAATTACATCTAGCACCACAAGAGTTCTACACTCAAAACTCTCAGCCTCTACTCTCTCTGATGAAGTTGTTCAAGATGAAGATGAAGCAGAATCTTCTACACATTCAATTCGAATTGAAGAAAGTCTCCATGAAGTGACTCCTTCTCCTGATGCTCCAGAAGTTCATGAGATCTCTAATATCTCATATTATCATATTTCTGAAATAGAAGAAGACATTCGAATCTCTGATATTGAAGAAAAACAATGCTGCACTTCCATGCAAACATTCACCGGTGATTTTCCTTTGAATTCTGTGATAAATTTACCAGTAATTGCTTCCGAAAGTGAAGAGAAATTTGATTTTTCTCCCTATAATGTTGCTGCTGGTGTGAAAATATGTGATACCTTGGATATTTTAGAATAAATATCAGATTACCAGAGTGATCCATTCGCTCCCCATGATCTAGATCTTCCAGCAAATTCCTGCAGGATTGCATGCACCAAAATTCAGAATTTTGAAGAAAAAAAACACTGTGCATCCACCGTCTCGATTGACCATAATTTTGGATCTGATATGAACCTTATTGGATCTGATATGATCTTATTTGGATCTGATCTGATATCGCTTGGTTCAAAATTTCAGGCTCATAAACCTTCAGTACTGCTTGTAGCTGTTCTCATCAATGATGTGAAGAAACAAGTACCGCAACTCTCCTACAAAACTGCTGCTGGGGATTTGATTTCATTTCATAGTTTTGGATCTGTTGTGAAATTATTTATATCTGATTTACATTCTGATATGATATTATTTTTTCCATATTTTAAAATCCAAAATCTTTCAGTCATGCTTGTAGCTGCTCTCACCAATTTCGGTGTGAAAAATCAAGTACCGCAATTCTTCTTCAAATTTGCTACTGGGGATTTGGTGTTAGTTTCCTCTTATGAGGTTGCTGATATTTTATTTTGAGAATCATTATATATTTCAGAATATATATCAGATTATGGAGCTCAAGCATTTTCTCTCCAGATTCCCAGGGATTCTCTACCTTTGGTCACAAGCTCATCTCCTCACAGAACTAGTAAAGAGGAAGACATTCTGCATCCACATGGACACTTGCTCCTAATATTTGGGGCTGATTTTACCACTCATGGTTTGCTGTTCATGGCTGCAACATATCAGTTTCTTGAGTGTTCCACACATGGTTTGAATCCTCAAGAACCTTTGCTCTCTCTTCAGATGATTTCAGTTGCTCTACATGGGTCCAGTTTTCACCGTGCAGCTGTTTATATTTCTGATTCAGTTGAGTGCATTGTTTTTCTTCCAAAGTGGAAGATTCCTCTCGACATATTCATTTATTTTGGATTCAGAGGTTCACATGCACAGTCTCAGGATGCTTCTGCATAGAAGAACCAATTCTTGATTTGCTGCTTAGTTTGAGGGGGGGTATTTTTCCCATGAGGTTTTCCCCATTTCCTTAGTTATATTAAGCAGTTACTTTATTGTACAGGGTGACCTATGGCCTTTGTTTCCAGGGCCCTAGCATTTTATGCATCTATTTTTTCTAACTCTTCCTGAGTATAGCTTAAGGGGGGGTGTTGGAGACATTTACCTTCATACTCACCCCTTCGGTCAAATTGGCCTAGTTAAACCACTATCCTAAGTTTAATTGACATCATTGGAGCATTAATTACCATCATCCCAGTCACTCCCACGCCTACCTACAGTCAAGGAGGATAACTTAGCCTTCTCCTATAGTCAAGGAGGCTAACTGGAGCACTCCAGGGGTGATCTGTGTGACATTAATGCACTTAATTGCTAACTGGTGGTTACTTTCAGTTCAACCAATTAGTTACAGTCAGTTAAGGCGCCTCCATGCATTAAATATATTATTTAATCATTATTTAATGATTATTTATTATTATTTAATGAACTAGAGTCAACAAGGCGCCTTCACCAACTTCTGATGGTCAGTTCAGCTTCAGTTAACCTCATCAGGGTTTATTGGAGTCATGCAGTACTAGAACTTGATGATTGGATTGCTATGACATGTGTTTGATCTCCTTCAGTTGAGATTCAGTCATTTATTGCACTCCAACTTCAATTAGGGTTTGGTGAGTCAATTAGGGTTTTGTTCAAGTGGTTAGCTCAGTGAGATTCCATGGCAAAGAGTCAGTTAAGCTAGACTCACTCACTGAATTCTAATTGTCCCTTAGGTATTCGAATTCTTCATGGAGTTAAGCTATTTCTATGCATGGAAATTGTAATCCTTTATTGTTTATATAATATACAGAGAGGAAACCTATTTGGATTCCAGTTATTTCCAATTCATGAGTATTTGTTAATAATTCTTTGATGATTTTGATTCCTAGTTCCTAGATCATGTGCAAGAATTAATACATCCCAACGATGCTTTAACAACTATACATTCACTACTTAACAATATAGTGTTATGCATTCAATAGTATCTCATCAACAGAAAATAAGAGAATAATAGACATTCAAATGAACATACACCATTAATCAATCACTAAACACAAGGAATAATGTGAAAACCCATGTAGAAAAAACCACTAAGGTGCTCTTCATCTGGCATGAGAAATGGATATAGAAGCTTGCATTCTACGATTCGCAAACTGACCTTATGATATGTCTTTATGACTCAGACTTCTTACTCTCATGCTCTCTGGTTTATTCTTCTATCTACTCCTACTGATCCACACATAGCCTGGATCAACTCTTCTATTTACCATCTACGCACTCAGCTACATATTCCTTCTATTCCTAGTGGTATGTTCACACAACTGCAAGATCCGTGGCTCAACAAATTCCTACTGCTACTAGACTCCTATCTGAGTCTTTTCTTCCACTAACTCTAACTCAAAACACAGAAAAAATGGCGTACTTAGCTCTAGGCAACCAACAAATAACCCACAATGAAAAAAAACAACAACCAACCCTTATACAATATGGGTTCTTCCTATTTACATCTTTTATCAGACCATGCAGGGTCAACTACATACTGCTCATCAGTTACAGGTCATGATCAGCTGTTAGAACAGGCTATCATGGACTGACACAAGGCACTATCAGTCTGACTTACAAATATTCTTCCACATGTGCATTGTCATAGGCTTACACCATCTTTAATGACCATGATCTTCACTTGTCTCTTTTCAGTCGTTATCACCTGTACGCATGTATGCTTTCCTTTCCTCTGTCATGGGCATCTCCATTTCATCTGTGATGCTCCCTTTGCTTCCTGCATGACCTTCCTTCCTTCTATTCATGCATGCAATGCACCTTCTTTTGCTTGCACATGAACTTCTTCCTTGTGCTCCTTTCCTAGCCCAATAGTCCCCCAATAGTCACATCTGGCTCGTCCCGAGCCACTAAGAAAAAATGGATTCGTGCTCAAAATTTTTTGTCACAAAACTTAATGTTTTTCCCACAAAATTTTTATGACTCTAGCTCTGACTGCACCGCAGGACCAACCTTGTCCTAAAACTCTTTCACCATTTGTTGCACCCCCGTAACTTCCTCTGATACCTCTTCTTCCTGTGCAACCAATTTCTCTATTCAGTTGGAACTAATATGTTCGAATGGACCTGTTTGTGCTGAATCGGTGATAGTCTCAAGTTATTACTTCAATGATTGAATAACATTGGTGATGTGTGCTGCTTTGACTAATTTACTTCAACTTCTTCTTCTCTATCCCGCTCTCTATCTTGAAGATCCTAGACCTCTTGCTGTAGTCACTTGATTTCAGTCATCTTTGCCACTTTTTGTTGGAAGGCCTACTTCTATATGTCTTCTCTCTCTACGGTGATTTTCTCTTTATCTATGTTCCTGTTTTCCCTTATGATTTCAAGAGTCATGTCCTCCATAAGTGCATCCCATATCATGAAAACATCTTCTAGTTCCTTAGCGCATGATTTTTCACCTTGTTTTATTTTTCTAGCAACCTCAAATGCTACTTTTCTTCTCTCTTCAGGATCCTCAGGAGGTGTGCACGACACATGTCTGGCTTGCAGCTCTTCTACCTGCTTTCGGAGATCTTGCATGATATTTTCTATCCTGGTTACCTTAGTCGTGGAGTCCTCATCTTCTTGTCCTACTTAAGGTGGGAATTCTGCAATGCATTCTTGATGGTCCTTGCTAATGTGATGCCGTTCTGTTCATGTGCGAGTATTTCTTGTACCTTCTCAATAAGAAGTTTGAAGTGCCCCTGAAGTTCTTGTTCTTTTTCGTTCAGCAGGGCCTTGCGTGCCTTTTCCTTCCTTTTTTGTTTTGTTTCCTGATAGGAAACAACATTCTCTCTTTCCCGCATTTCCTATGTGGCTTCTTACTACACTTCATAGAATTCGCTTAGTGGAATCTTAGAGAATTCCAACTAGAGTGTGGAAAACTCCTTTAAAACATTATCAAAGGCACTCGGACCTTTTTTGGTTTCTAGTGCACTCACCTAGATTTTTAGTTTGATGGGTGGCACTAACTCTGGTGCGACTATCGTGACTTTGGGGTCGATGCCATATGTCTCAGCCTCAACAGTGGCTTTGACCGTGTTGATAGCTTCTATTAACTTATTTAGATGGTCCCCAACTTTCTGAGTTATGTTTTCTTGCTGGGTATTCAGGATGGAAAGGTTGTCTTGTGCAACTTTAGAAACAACTGTTGCGAGCTCCTCCACATCATCTTCTATCAGTGTGTTTGTGTTCAACACTTTGTCAGATTTTTACTTTTTGCGATGTGGTTGGCCTTATTGTTGCCTTCTTTATGTTTGGGTCTACACATTCTATGGAATTAGTGTGCACTCTTAATCACTTCAATCTAAGCTACGCCTATCGTTGTCATCTAGTTCTTCCTCGTCATGCGACCGATTATCCTATCTGTCACCTCCTTATTACCTTCACCACGAACTCGATGAAGTGGTGGATCCTCTTCATCCCATCCTTCGAGAAATGGCTATACTAGTGGGCCATGTGATTCTTCTAGCCATAGGTGGATGATTGCATCCACGTCCTCATTCGTCACCATGAATCCCGCATGGTGCACTTGTTTGGCCGATTCCATTTTTAGTTCTAGTATTATATTATGTGCTTCATCCTGAAAGTTAATAAATGTTGTGTACCTATGTACCATCAAAGCACGATTTTGGTGGGACTGGAGGGAAACATCATTCAACACCACTGCATGCATAAAGAACTCGATGTTTTTGTCCTTCTTCCTAGTTTTGTCTTTTTTGTTCTCCCACAAGTTTTGGTACCTTGCGCCATGGCAAGGTAGTGGGACATCCATCTGCACATAGTCCAACGGTTTGGCCCACATAGTGAATGAGATTAAGATGAGCAGAAAGGAATAATGGAATTTGTAGGTGGGCTCCTGCTGGGCTTGTGTTACATCATCTGTGATTTCATTTAGTAGGTATCATGACCAATTGAACCCTTAACCCAGCACGCATAACTATGTGAGTTCCACCCTCAACACTGAACACTGATTGGGCTACATCTTGTGTAGCAACTTACAAGATAAGATACTCATGGAAAACCACACAATTGCATTGTTGATTAGGCCGATTAGGAATCCCTTCTTTTGCATTGCAAGTTATACTTCTGCTTGATCTGGGTGGTGTCTTTCATGGCCAAGTATGGCGCAGGGTCATCTCCTTCATCTGGGAAGCATGTTATCACCAAAATCAGCTCGACGTTGACTGGGTATGGTCGATCGAGCCACAGGAATCCTCTGTGAAAGCATACCAGCAACTACTTCACAAAAGTATTTAATTTTAAACTATGGATGAAATGGGGCATAAACAGTACATTAATCAAACCTACACAGGAAACTCCCTCCACCCACTTCATCATCCTAAGCACTTGTGATCCACTTGGGTTGGGCTGGTCCAATACCATACAGTCCGCTCTCTTTCATCTGTCCTACAGTCGAGTGTCAAAGTCCTCAAAATTCAACTTAGACAACTTGGGGATGATTTTTTTCAAGTAGGAGAACACTATTAAGGATTTGTGGTGCTACCAGAGTTGTATTCACCTTCCTGGGGAGGTCCACCTTCGGTGCACAGACTCTCCTTGGTTGAACATAGTATGGGAAATTCCCATCATCTTCCTCCGCATCCGTCCTTCTGCGTGGTGGTGAGTCTTCTTCCATGGATTCGTCCTCCTCTTATTCCTCTTCTATGGGTGCTTTACCCGAAATATCCACATAAGCGGTAGTCTTGTGTTTCTTCATCTGTGGTAGTTTGAACGGTCCTGTAACTACTTCCCCAGTTGGTTGTCCCAACTCCATGATAGGTGTTGCAGTTGCAGGAGCAGCTGGTTGTCTTTGAGTTGGCTTCATCATAATGCATGAACCAAGGATAGGAATGGTAGTGTGACCGGACCCATTGGTAGGTTTCTTCTGGGTTCTCTCTATTGGATTAGTCTCTGGTTGTTGCTGCAGTTGTTGTATCTTAGGGGATGTAATATCTTCTTTGAATGGGAAATCAGAGATAACAACTACATCTGATGGCTCACTGTCACTAGGGATCTCAATTACCATGGTGATCGGCTTCCTTCATCAAGGATTAAACAATTCCTCTCTACAATCGCTCAGCTCTATTTCTCTCTAACTCACTCCATGGTATTAAAAGAATACTTTTTGATGAATCCTTGCACTTATACCCACCACCACATCGTGTAGTCATCATGAAATGAGTGGTTAATGTATAATCCGTCACATGGGCTTCTTAGCTACTACGTCTACTCATTAAGTTGTTAAATTTAGTGTTGTGCTATTTCTGTCAGAATAGTTATGGCAGATCCATAAGATTTGACCTTACAGCACGTTGTCATTCTCCTTGTATCTTGTTGAATTAATGTCACTTTTCTATCATAGCTGCCTCAATCTTCGCCAGATATTTTCACTTTAATGTTAGTGAGACTGTCATTTTCTCTTTTTGCAGCACTTTACTCCTTTTTGCTGCGCTTTTTTATTTTCCATGCACTTGTTTCCCTTCTTCCATGCTTCATACTTGTTCCATCGTGGACGTGCGACAGGGCGATTTTTATGTCTTCGGACCTTCCTTTTTTTTCCCTTGTTGTGCGGTGGGATTCTAACCCAGGATGTTATGATCATTGTAATATAGTTTCAGGAGACTACCGTCCACCATACCCATGACATAGGTACCATCTAGATTTTGTACTTTTATTGTGCCCACATTAGTGATGTGTGCGACCACATATGGTCCTAGCCAATGTGTTTCTAACTTGCCCAGGTGTTTGAATTTTTTTTTGTCATATAGAAAAATAATTCCTCCGACTTCAAATGGCTTAACCCTAATATGGGGATCATGCCATGCTTTCTGTCACTTCTTCTCAACTGTCTAATGGAATCCTGTGACGAAGCATTCTTCTTCCATTTGCATGAGTTGTGCCATCCTCTGCTCGAAAACATCTCCATTGGTCATGCCTATCAGTGAAACGATTCTTAGACTTGGCATAATATACTCCATTGGCATAACAGCTTCTTTTCCATATACCAGTCTAAATGGGGTGTGCCCTGTTAGTTGCTTGCAGGTTGTGCAATATGCCCATAGCACAACTAATACATGTTGATCCCAATAATCTTGGCACATGTTGAATACCTTGGTCAATGGATTCTCATTAGATGAATTTTGAGGTCTAAAATGGGCCTCCTAAGGAAAATAATAAAATAATATTTATTAATTTTGGGGGAAAAAAAGAAAAAACCTACTTTTTGCGTTCGTATTTTCGACATATATGCCTATGTTTTTACTCAAATTTCAACCGGGGGAGCTTGTTGGATACGGAATTTGATTCTG
>LPNX010777578.1:29853-41628 GCA_001517045.1 Pseudotsuga menziesii
CATCCAACAACATCATCACATTTTTTCAGGTATTTCATGTTTTTGGGGTAGCAAGGTCCATCAAAAGTATGCAGTGTGGGTAATATTTGGATGCAGGATCAAANCATCCAAAGAGTACCCACACTGCATACTTTTGATGGACCCCGCTACCCCAAAAACATGAAATACCTGAAAAAACATGATGATGACATCATCATCACAATTTTTGAGGTATTTCTTGTTTTTGGGGTAGAGGGGTCCATCAAAAGTATGCAGTGTGGGTACTCTTTGGATGCAAAATCAAATTCTGCATCCAACAACATCATCACATTTTTTCAGGTATTTCATGTTTTTGGGGTAGCAAGGTCCATCAAAAGTATGCAGTGTGGGTAATATTTGGATGCAGGATCAAATTCCGCATCCAACAAGCTCTCCCAATCAAAATTTGAGTAAAAACACAGGGAGATATGTCGAAAATACGAACAAAAAAAGTAGTTTTTTTTATGACAAATATGTCAATTCAACCATTATGGTTGACTCATTTTATTGGAATTCTATTGGTTCCTGAATTCCAACTCACAAGAACTTATTGTTGGTGTGTTTTCTTATAAGGCCCATATTAGACCACAAATTTCCTCTAATGCTAGAATCTTATTGAAAGCTTCGACCATTCCATTCTCCTAAGGATGGTAGGGAGTCGTTTTCTTATTCTGGATCTTAAATTCTTCAGTCATCTCAACAATCACTGTGTTAACAAAAGGTGTACCTTGGTCACTTAGTAGTATCTTTGGACAACCAAATCGGGTGAGTACGTTTTTGAACAAAAAATTTGCCGTAGTCGCAGCAGTACAATATTTAACAGGTGCAGCTTCATCCCATCTAGTCAAATAGTCTGTCACAATGATAGTGTAGTGTGCACCACTTCTCTTTCCTTGTGGGATGATTGGTCCAACAAAATCAACTTCCCACTTGTCAAATTATTGAAGGTTTATCTATCGTGCAAGTGGCATGTCATCATGACGTGATGGGTTTCCTATCCATTGAAAAATATCACAACGCTAGGAGAAGCTTTTAGTATCCATGTGTATGGTTTGACACCATAATCCTTCCTGCAATACCATGCACATTGTCTCTTTGCCTATGTAGTGTCCACTTGTGACACCAGCATGTGCTTCACTCATAACCCAAGGTCATTCATAGTCAAAGACATAGCGACACAGTACCTCATATGCACCCAGCTTATATAGATTTCCCGAGACCAATGTATAATCAGCATCTCTGATGACCAAGTGTTTCTTTTGATTAGTTTACATTCCTTTAGGTGCATATCCTATACTCAAAAAGTGAATGATGGCATTGAACTCATGGTTCTAGTCATCCATCATGTGGATCGCCAATAGTTGCGCGTCAGTAAAATTATCTTCCAAGATGCTTGGCACTTCACTACTCTCTATCCTTGATAGATGGTATGGTCCAACATTTAGTCGACCAGGTTTAAAAATGACCTCAAAATCGAACTCTTGAAATGGGACAAACCATCTACAGATCTCGCCCCCCAACACTGGCTTCTTGACTAGATATTTCAGCACTGAATGGTCAATGTACATCTGAAAATTTCCACCTAACAAATAGTTTCATAATTTGTGAAGCTCATACGCCATATGAAGGCCTTCTCTTTCTATCCTCATGTAGTTGTTTTTTGTTGTTGATAGTTTCCTGCTTGCAAAAGCAATAGGATGGTCAAGCACACCCTCTCTCGATTGTGTCATGACTATGCCAAGAGTGACAAATGATGTGTTAACATGCACATGGAATTCCTTCTTTAAGTCTGGGAATACAAGTATTTGTGTAGTGGCCATTGCAGTCTTCAATTTATCCAAGATTTCCTGGCACTCTATTGTCCACTGGAACTTTGCGTCTTTCTTCAACAGTTTCTCCATAAGCATAGTATTGCTACATATCCTCTTATGAACTTCCGATAGTAGAATGTATGTACCAAAACGGTTCTGAGTTGTATGACTGATGTAGGCAGTGGTAAGCCCAGGATAATCACAATATTTGCTAGGTCGACCAAGATACTGTCATGGCATATGACATGACCTAATAGCACACCAAATGGTGCACAAAAATACATTTCTTAGAATTAAGTGCAATATGATACTGGAGACAACGGTCCAGCATCATGCGCAAACTCTCAATATGGTCTCTTACTAGACCAAACACAGTCCAATCATCAAATTATACCTCAACATATTTATGCATAAAATATTTAAAAGAAGAGACTACTATTCTAGAAAAAATAGCAGGTGCATTCTTGAGTCCAAAGGGCATTACCGTATACTGGTAGCATTCCCATTTAATGACAAAGGCTATTTTGTGGCGATCCTCCTTTGCAATTCTAACTTGATGGTAACCCAAAAAATCCACCAGTAAATGAATACATCTCTTTCCCTTCGACACTTTCAAGTACTTCATCTGTAAATGGTGTTGGGAATGGATCATGCAAGCTTGCGTCATTTAACTTCCTTAAGTCGACATAGATCCCGACCTCGCATGTTGTCTTCTTATCCTAGATCACTAAAGGGTTGATCCACTTTGACTCCTCAACATGTTCAATAATTCTAGCGTCAAGCATACGATCCAGTTTTACTTTTATCCTTTCTTTATACTTGGGTCTCATCCTATATGGTCAATGCTTATTGGGTTAAACATCTAGTCCTAGGGGTATCTTCATCTCCCCTAAGTATCTTACTATTCCCTTCATTTCTGAGAATTTGGTAGGGAATAGATCTTTATACTGATGTAGTAAATTCATGATTTTTGCAACTATCTCTTCATCCCAATAATCTCCTATATTGGAAAACTTTGGGTTCTCTAGCGACCCAATCTTTACATTATTAATTTTTAATGTCTTAAGGAACTGGTCACTTGAAATACCACTCGCTTCTACTTCGTGCGTGCCTTCTAATTTTAGTATGTTTATATTAGTCAGATCATCATCTGGATCTCCAGCTAGGTTGTAGAAATCCATCCATTGTTGAATGGTTACACTGCACTGGTGAGAGTTATCCTCTTCTATAGGGAACTCAACAAATATATTATCATTTATCTTCTGAAGCATAGCATCAAGTGTATGGTGCTCATCAACAAATTCAAATGTATGCACAAAATTTTTAGTGAGCCCTTCACACTCTTGGGTTCCTTGTCACAATTAAATAGATGCATACCAGCTTCTAGGTATCATTTCTAATGCCTGTGTGAAATGATGGACCCACTCCTGCCACAGGTATTCTGGAAATACCATGCGATAATGATTAAGATGTTCCACGAGGTCTTCTATCCATAAATACTTATGGTTTACAAGGGTGACCTCTTCTACGAATATGACTTCCATCAAACTCTTGCACTCTCACCAGTTTGTTATAGGCTTCTTATGCACACCCCACAATCTAGTGGGCATAGCTTTTAGTGCATGATCCAGCACAGACAAGCACTGTGACTCCATTACAATTCCTTCAAACTCGTTTAAGAAGTTCACAAGGTTAAGTAAACCCTCATAAGTGGGTAGCTCGTGCAGCTCATTCTCCACCTATTGCACAGACCTGGTAACTCTTGTGCACCTCCTCATAGAGACTTCATGTAGTCTATTTTTCCAATTCTCCAAAGCTTCCCCTAAGTCAGATGTGTAGGAACTAGCACTCTTCCAGCTTAGGTTTCAATCCATTGTCGGATTGATGTAGTCTTCTTGTAATGCAGTAACATTGTATATTTGGTCGAGGTAGTCATCTTGTCCATCGTTATATAGAGGCTTGATGTATCTCTGTCCCTCTAATGTATCAATGGGTGACACCACTCTTATCTCATTGTCCTCGAATGAGAGGACCCTTTTCTTGAAGTTTATGATAGTTTGGTTGTCTATAGCCCAATCTATTCCCAATAATGTAGGATATGGGTTTGTGTCATCAACAATGTTAATGACTTCAAAGTCCGTAAATGTGCGTAATCCTTCAATGTTGACAGGGACCTGACTCAACCGACCAATGGGTAGGACCTTCACCTACTTAGAAAGTCACTGTTGGACAAGGGACCAATCCAAGTGTGGATTTCCCATACTTTATTATGTTTTTCCTATCAAAATATTGACATCAAACCCTAGGTCTAAGATGATGTAATCCATGTCAAAGTCGCCTATCTGCATAGTCATTCTTAACTCAGGGCCATTTTTAAACTTCTTTCTCACTTGGTTAACTTTATTTTTAGGTCGTGACTCTATGGGTATCTCTTCTATCATTGCTTGTAGTTCTGCAATAGCATCTTTATCTTGTATTAGCGTTAAAAAACTTGACAAAAAGGATTTGAGCTTACTAAAATTTTGTGGGACATTCTTCTGAAATATGCGCTGAAATAGTCCAGGAATCTCCTTTACTTATTCTGATGTTCATGGTTCTATTGGATCCACAAACTATGGTCGCACCTCCAAGAATACTTCCTTTTTTTCCCTGGACGTCAAATGATACCTTCTTCTGTTTCGTAGGTTGTACCTATGGTTGCAGTTGTTCTTGTGATTTATCCTGGTCATCTCTTATCATAGCCCCTCCTTGTGTTATGACATCAACATTCATATCTCGTGATTCAACCACAATCATCTGAACATTCATGTTGGGATTTGGGTTTGTGTTTTGCGCATGGTTAGGTCCTGCGATAGTCCTTCCTTGCCATTTTTCCATCAACTGAGGACATTGATCCACATTATGGTCATGTTCCTTATAGTATGAACATGTCTTCACAGGTTCTAATCAGTCTCTCGCATAGTGACCCGGTTTTCCACAATTATAGCATGTAATTTTACCTATTCCTCCACCAAATCATCCCCCTTTGCCTCTTCCTATGAAGTTTCCACCACCCCTTCCCTACGGGTGTGGTTGTTGTGGTGGGTACTGGTTCTACTGGTAGTGTGTCTGGTAGTGATTTTGTTTTGTGTATGGCTATTGAGGTGCATACCCAGGTTGATACTGATTTTGGTATTAATTGGTTGGGAACTACATAGGTTGATACGATGGTTTTTTCGGTTGAGTCTGAGCGATCCCTTCATTTTTCATTAAGTAGGTGTCGAAAGTCTTTTCTTTCAAGAGCTAGTATGCTTCATGATATTTTTCTTCATGTCCTACTGACTTACAAAATGTACAAAAGAGGTTTGTTGGGGTACTTACAACATTTTTCAAATATAAGCATACCTCGTCACAATGCCCTCTAGGCTGGCATATGCGACACCATGGTAGCCCATGGCCATTTAATGGGTTTGGTGCACCTGACGAGATATAGTTCATGAAGGTCGAGAAGTTATCTGTAGTGTGCACATCTATTCTGCATGTTGTGCACCATAAATTTTCTTATGCTTCCTTACCCTTCTTGATGTCCTCAAGTTCTATTGTCAGATTACCCAACTGTAATTGAATCTGCACCATTCCTATAGCACCATTGCCAATGCGCGAGGTCTCTAGCTTCATCCAACGCTTCTGTCTGTGACTCAATCTTTTGTTGCATTAGTGACCCTCGGATATGTGGTAATAGTGCATGAATAAACCATTCTTTGTGCTGCAAATCCAACATTTGAAAACTTACTTTTGCCATCAAATTTTTAAAGTGCTCGTCAAATTCCTAGACTGACTCTGTCACTGCTTGTTTTATCTCCTTGATCTCAGTAATGCACTGCAACTCAGACTTCAGTTTTCTGAACTCAGAGATCATTGCGGCTCAGATCCCGTTGAGTGTCTTTTGTGGTGTTTCGGTTGTTATAGCACATAACTTCATGAACCAATCCAGTGCACAACCCCTTAGATTCATGATCATATGTGCCTTCCTTATGTCTAGATTATGAACTAAGCGAACCATCCAAATAGCTTCATAGCGGAACCAGTGCTGCTCTGGGTCTTGTGTTCCATTTCCATTGAATGTAGGTAATCAAATATCCGTCCCAACCATTGAGTCGTGTCTAGGCTCTATGGTAAAGGATTCAAAGGGGGTGAGCCCTCTTTCCTGCTAGTCACAGTAATAACACTATCAGTATTAGTAGTCCTTTCCGGGGATGAGAATATTGATCTTATCTCTAGTGATACTCCTGGTGTGATGTAGTTGCATATTGATCTTGGTGTCTCTATAGTTTATTTTCATTCCTCTATTCCTTCTGATATCGAGCTATAGTCCTCCTCTTTGTCGCAAGACCCTTCATCTTCGTGCAACTGAAGTTCATATTCTCTCTCCTTGAACAGACTAGGTTTTTCGTTGTCCTCTTTCAGTCTTTCTTCTTTTCCCTGATCTGAATCTCCTTCCACTCCTGAGGAATCCTACCTCTAGTTTAGGTTCTATACTTCCAGGGAACATCTCAACTCACCCTCTCCCATTTTATTAATAGGTCATATGCGACATAGCCCCCTTCATGGATATGCGACTCCACTAATCAACTGCAAGATACCCTTCTCATAGATGAGCATATTGATCCACGCATTGATAAATAGAAGATACCTTCTTCTGGTTCAGGAGCAGAATAGGGTTTGACTTTTTCAGAGTTCTGTCCAACCAAATGCTTTGATCTTGATCTGTAAACTTTGATTTTGAAGAGGAGATCAATCCAGGCCGATCCTCACTCAAAAATTCCACTTCTGTGGAAAGCCCTAATTTTTGGTATAGTGTCGGGTCCAAAACTGAAAAAGCTCAGAATCAGATTCTACATCGATAGAAAGATGCGCCCTAGGGAGGAGAGTCATCCCAGCCTTCTTTTGCTGAAAATATGTGGAGAGAGATCCAAAAAGTAGGAATCCCTAGTTCACGCAGTTGCACAATGTCTTCTTCTCATGTTACCTCTGATACCATGTTAGATTTTTTACATTAAGCTAGCATTATATTAGGATCTTTAATTGAGATAATATCAAGCACATCAATCAAACACAAGAGATAATGAACACAGTGTTTTTCCTTGGGGAAACCATAAATGGAGAAATCCCTACAACTTCCTCAGAGATAGAATCAGAACCAAAAGTAAAACCCCAAAACAGTAACATGATCTCCCGACAACAGTAACCTCTTTTTTCCTAGCCCCATTAAATTCTTCTTCCTCACCTATGCACTACAACTGAGTGTGAGTGAGTGTGTGATAAATAGAGAGACTCACTCTCTATTTATACTAATTGCTGACTTGACAATAACCTACGAGGGCTGACTTCTCTAGGAGAGTATAATAACCCTAGTGCCTCAGAACTACGAGGACTTTAACCATTGATCACTAGGAGGGTTACCCACAATGAATTGACATGACTTGTTTGCATTATAGAACCTCCCGATAGGAACATCGAGGCATGACATGACTCAAGTACATTACAGACACATCCCGGAATAAACATCGAGGTACAATACATAAGATATATGAATGAATACATTTCGAAGTTACAAATACATTAACAGTCCAAGGGGGTTTTGAACATCAAGAGGGATTTGAGGAGGACTATGAATAGGGATTGTAGGTTGAAGTTTAAAATTTTGAGGATGAGACTTATTTCCTTCTGATTTTACAGTATTTTTTGAATTATGCCACAGGGAATCTAGCATGTATGATTCAAATATATTTGGATTGATGTATTTTTTTTAAGCCTAATTATGATTTTTATCTTAGTAAAGACTTTCCAGCATTTAATCCCAAATCCAAATATTGAAAAATATAAAATTATTCTTGAAACAAAGACCTTTCAGTATGAGAAGCACTAACTTTTTCTTTTCCACTTATACATCTAAATAGACTCTCCGGGTTTTCCACACTATGTAAAATTTATGAATCAGTATTAACTCATGTGTGTGCCCTCCTGGAAGCTAAGATGTATTCTAAAAATCTTGTTTGAAAATCAGCATGGAGTTGCCGAGGAAAAGGTAGAACCTTCCTCAGCTATAGAAATTTTTGTTTTCTCACAGAAATCCTATCTTGCTTGAAATCTTGAAATATTTATTGTTCCTCCAAGGGAATATTTGAACTCTCATTCCTCAGCAACTGCACCAATATGTTAGCACTCAAAATCTACCTCTAGTTGCAAAAGGTAAATCTCAAGGTTACCACAAAACCAATCTTTAGGAAATAAATTTGGATTCTTTCTCTCCAGAGAGGGATCTCTCAATGATTGTTTTCACAAGGCCATACATATGAACAAGAAATAAACTTAAAATTGTTTTTGGTTGAAACAAGGTAAGCGCTCATTGGACATGGAGTCAAGATAATTATATCAATTACAGTGTTGTTACATGGAATTTTATAACAAAGGAAAGGTATCAATCTTCTTATCGTAAAAATGCTTTGGTATAGTGATTATAGAAGAAATCAAGAACATTTCATTAATGTGGGAATCTAACTAGGATGAATCCAACATCAACTTTATTCGAATAGGTTTTGTGAATGTTTGAAATCAATAGACAAAGCATATGAGTATGAATTATGTGCTATTAAAGACTTATTTCAAACATGAAAGGAAAACATTGTGAAGTAAATAATAGTAGACACATTCACATAAGAAAGAGAAAATACAGACTAGAACATAGGCAACACATGAATCTCTGCAAAATTCCAGCTTTGGCTCTGTGATTTTATTAAAAGATGGATCTTAAAATACAACGTTGAATTATCATAGGTTCCAACCCTTTATTCATTGCAAAAACTAATTCTTATAAAAAATTCTCCATGATCTATATATCAAAATTTTAAATATAGGAAATAACTGCCTTTACATCTTTCATCTACATTTATTAGCTACTAACTGTATTTTGAAAAATAAACTAAGCCCCTAGTTAACTAATCTTCAATGATCTTCAATAATATTCATGCATGTAGTTTGTATTTGTATCTTCCAAACTTCTCGACCAATTTCCATTGATTAAGATATGGTAGGTCAAGGATAGACATTTATTTAGATAGCACTTGCAGCTCCACGTGGTCTCTATATGAAAATTTTGGTAAACGTGCATACATGGATTTACAAGCAAATATCATTTGAAATTCATCTTCTAGGTTGTCCACCATTTCCTTCCCTAATAATGATTGATACATATCTTAAAACTTTGTGTGATATAACCTCCATTCAATCAAATAGAACTGACACTCTTTTTGGGACATCATACTACCTTTCTCTTCCCAGAAGAAAAGTAGTCCCTTTTTAAATAGTGGATCAAACATGTCCATAAACAACTTCACTTGATGTGTCATGATACCAATCTTCGCTTCATCAATGTCCAAGCTAAGTGATGGTATTTATTCACAAATTCCCTTTCCCGAATAATAATAGAAATTCTATTTTTAATATTAGATTCTTTCAATTTCTCTTTTGTCAAACCATTCAGAAAATCAATGGTGTTTTTAGCAAACTCTATGCCATATTCTTGTTCAATCTCTCTTTCACAACTATCACACTTTTCTTGGAGGATTTTATCACAATTTCCTTATCCAAAATGTAGTCCAGGTAGGGCCCAAATTTAGCTACCTCATATATAAGCACATCCCAGATTATGTGCTTGGCCCCTTGTACAAGTAATTGTCATGTCACTTGTTTTAATAGCTTATCATTTTTGTCCTGCAACTCTTTACATTTATCTTCCCAATATTTCCTTATATGTTCCATTTTCAAAACTAAATTTTCTAAATTCTTATTCTAATTCCTCAATCCAACAATCTCCAATTCCTTTGAAATGACCTTTGACATGGCTTGAACAAGAGATTGTTTACCAGATTCTACAAAAGGTGAAATTATTGTACCCTCAAGTTCCCTTTATTTTTCTTGAAACTTCTTCTCCAATTCATCATCCTTATCCTTAAGAGTATTCTCACTTTCAACCAAAATAGACATGTCTCTTTCCCATTGTTTCTTCTCGTCAACAAATTTTAGTATCTTTGTCTTGCAATCATTTAATTCACCAGTCAATGTTTCTTTATCCTTTTCGAACTTTGTTCGCTCTGAAGCTTGTTATAATTGAGTAGATGGAATTTTTTCTTTTTATTCAACAATTAAATGGTGTTTTCCTTTTCATTCAGTAACTTTTGGGTTGCATCCCCTTTATCTGCTTGATTGTCAATAACCAACAAGTCTTCTAGCAACTTTTTAATCTTTTGTTGATGAGCTTTATTTTCCACCTTTTCTTGCATGAGATGGTTCTCAATTTTTCTTTTCGTACACTGCAACATCGACACCTTCAATTTTTCTTTCAATAAATCAGTATATATGATATCTCTAGTCTCTTTGTGTAGGTGGATCATGTCAGGAATAGGAATATTTTCTAAACTCATCTTCATTTCAGCAACTTTGTTCTTAGTTTCTATTGTTATGTTCAAAGTTTTTTTTATTGTGATCTATAACAGCCATTAGGGATGCATATTTAGTAGATATCTTCTTGAAATTTTCATACAGTTTCAAAGCTTCATATATGGCCACTTCCTTATCATATGTGTACTTATCAAACAGTTCATCCCTAGTTCTAAATTGGGAAGTGGTGTTTGTAGGTGTTTCAAAAAAATCATACTCCTTAACTTCATATGTAGGTCCTTTAACCTTCATATGTTTCTTGTTACCTTTGAAGTATGTTACTTGGACTAACTGCCCAGCTTCTTCATTTTATTTTTCTTTTTGGGTGTCTTAGTTGTATCTTCTTCCTTTGTGTCCATGGCATCCAAGAAATATCTCTTGTTTGTTCTTTGAAAACAACTCGATATAGGGGTGATCCTTACAGTTGTTGAAACAATGCTTGAAGGGCCAGGTTGTTTAGAATTAATTTTATTCACTAATGAAGTAGAATCATGTTGCGTGTCCTCATCCATCTAGGTCTCATGAGGGTAATCTAGCCAATTTTCACTCTCTGTCATACCTGCAATCTCATGATGCCCAAAAGGATTGTTTTTGTTTACTTGTCTTCTAATGGATGTGATGTGATGGGGATCATAGTTAACATTGACATCTATCTAAAAGCCCATTTCTTTCAATAATTTATCCACCATCGATAGAGAAGCCTTTTTTGTGATAAATGGGCCAACAACCCAAGGGATTTTGATTACAGATGTCTTTTTCAAACTGAGAAAGTGTTCATTTTCCACAATAAGATTATTCCTGATCAACTCTAAGGAAAACACCCTATGGGTTAAGAAAGAAGGTAAAATGTAAGTTTAGTAAAGAAATCCATACAATCTGATCACTGTGCCTTCCTCCAGTAAAACCAATATCCTATTCTCCTCTTAGGAGAAAATTGCATCACATTAGAGGAAATTTGGGGTCTAAAATGGGCCTTATAAGAAAACGTGCCAAAATAAGTTTTTGTGAGTTGGAATTCAAGAACCAATAGAATTTCAATAAAATAAGTCAACCATAATGGTTGAATTGACATATTTGTCATTAAAAAAAACTACTTTTTTTGTTCGTATTTTCGACATATCTCCCTTTGTTTTTACTCAAATTTCGATCGGGAGAGCTCGTTGGATGTGGAATTTGATTCCGCATCCAACGAGTACCCACACTGCATACTTTTGATGGACCCCGCTACCCCAAAAACAAGAAATACCTGAAAAAATGTGATGATGATGTCATCATCACATTTTTCAGGTATTTCTTGTTTTTGGGGTAGCGGGGTCCATCAAAAGTATGCAGTGTGGGTACTCGTTGGATGCAGAATCAAATTCCATATCCAACGAGCTCTCTCGATCGAAATTTGAGTAAAAACAAAGGGAGATATGTCGAAAATACGAACACAAAAAGTAGTTTTTTTCTTTCTTCCTCCAAAATT
>LPNX010777578.1:50483-71622 GCA_001517045.1 Pseudotsuga menziesii
CCATCTCTGAGAAATGGCCGCCGCAGGCACCACTATGACAATCATTAAGGACTTGTTCAGCTTCCTCATGTGTAAGGCAACGACGAAGAATTGTGTCGACTCCTCGCCGGTAAAGGACATCTCCAATGAGGAGGTAGCGAGAGGCATGGTGACGGATACGACGACGTCCGTTTCGAGTGAATGTGGGTTGAAACTTCTGCGTTCGCAGGTATAACAAGATATCGCCGTACCACGGGTCATCGGACAAGATGGTAAATAAGTGATTATTGGGTAACTCTTCAGAGATAGGTGGGGCTGGGATAAAGGAAGGGAGATCCGTCATGAGCTGGGCAAGCGCAAGGGCTTTGGTGCTCTTGGGTGTTCAAAAAGTAAGGTCATATTCTTGGAGGATAATGACCCATTTGGCCACACGACCTTGCAGGCGCCGTCGGTTTAAGAGATAGACCATGGGGTTAGAGTCGGCGACGACTGTGGTATGACTAAGTAAAATGTAGTGTCGCAATTTTTGGACGGAAAAGACCACTGCTAGGGCTAGTCTCTCCTCATGTGGATAACGTAGGGGTGGGCCGAACAAGGTCTGGCTGACGTAGTAAATGACATGTTCTTGGCGTGAGGCGTCTTCTTGGACCAAGACTCCTGACACAGCATACTCGGATGCCAAGATGTAGAGGATGAAGTCTTGAGAGAAATCCGGAGGGGAGATCAAGGGGGCTTGTGTGAGATATTTCTTGAGGGCATTAAATGCAGCTTCTGCTTGCTCGTCCCAGACAAAGGGTACTTGGGTACGGAGTAGGTGCAAGAAACCATGAACGGTTGTGGTGTAATCGGGAACGAAGCGTCGCAGGAAATTAGATCGCCCTTGCAGACTTTGGAGCTGCCTGAGCGTTCGGGGAGAGGGAAGGTCTAAGATGGCTTGGAATTTCAGTGGATCAACAGTAATTCCTCTGTGAGAGACAATGAACCCTAACAATCGGCCTGCCGGAACGCAAAAAACACACTTGTGTGGGTTCAAGCGGATCTGATATTTGCGACAACGCAGAAAAACTTGCCGAAGGTCGTTTAGGTGGTCTGACCGTTTTCGGGAACGAGCTGTAAGGTCATCTAGGTATACGAGCAGGATTTGGACCAAATCATGAAAACAATAGGTCATGGCCCGCTGGAATGTTGCACCAGCATTCTTGAGGCCGAAGGGCATAACGCGATAGGCAAAAGTGACCCATGGGGTAGTAAAGGCGGTTTTGTATTGGTCTTCCTTGTGGATTTGTATCTGATTATATCTGGAAAAACCATCCATGAATGAGAGGACTTCATGCCCCGCACACGCATCGATGAGCTGGTCAATGAATGGCATAGGGAAATTGTCTTTGGGACAGGCATGGTTTAGATCTCGGAAGTCAGTGCATACTCTAAGGGTGCCTTGTTTCTTGTTGACAATAACAGGGTTTGAAACCCATGTGGTATAAGCAATAGGATAAATGAATCCTGCTGTGCGAAGTTTCTCGATCTCTGCTTTGACAGCTGGGAGTTTGAAGGGGTGTATGGGACGTTGTTTCTGACGAACGGGGGTTATATCAGGCCATGTGTCGATGTGGTGTTCTATAATGGCAGGGTCAAGGCCAGGCATTTCAGTATAGGACCAGGCAAAGACATCACGGAATTCTTTGAAGAGTGCTTTGTACTCGTCAATCTCCTGCGCAGTGCAAGATGCTCCTAAAGCGATGAGTTCGGGGGTGCCCCCGGGAGCAGCAAGATCGATTTGGATAACAGGTGACATGTTGGCCATGTTACCCTCTTCGAAGGCGTCGGGAGCGGGAATAGGGTCCTTGAACCAGTCGACCTTCGGGGGGAGGAAGTCTTTGGTTTCCACTGCGAATTGAGGAGCAGTGCTAGAAGATGGTTCATCTGGGAGAAAGTATGAACGATGATGCATGTCATCCCAGGGATAATCTGGGGCGGTGAGAGCCTCAAGAATTTCTTCATCACTGTGGAATGTTCGGGTTGTCAGATCAGTTGCCGGGGTGGTGGTGATGGAAGAAAACATATAAATGGTCTCGAACTCGTTGGAAGAAGAAGAGTCCGGGGGGTGGATCTCAACAATGGGGAGTTGGGTTGTCTCAAGATCCAGATCTGAGGGGAGGATCTCCACAATGGGGAGTTGGGTTGTCTCAAGATCCAGATCTGAGGGGAGGATCTCCACAATGGTGAGGTTTTCCGTATCCAAATATGGATTGTTCATCTCAAAGAGAGCTATTCTGTACTCGGGGAGATCGGGACAATGATGGGAGTAATGCCCGTAAACATCACATAAGGCACATGAGTGGTTAGTGCGCAGGGATTTGTTGCGAGGCATAGGGGTTGGATCTAGATGGACAACCGGTATATTGGGGTCGTCGTCGAGCATTTGCATGTATTCTTTTAATGCTGGTAAATGAGGACATAGGTGAGTCGCATGGCCCAACTCATCGCACAGCGCGCATTTGGGAGGGGCGCGGAATACAGGGGGGTTTTTGACTGTTTTAGGAGGTGGGACAGTAGTGTAAGGTTGGGGGACTCTGCCCCCAGTGGGTTTGGTAAAAATAGGGGGTGGTTTCGCGGGGGTTGATGGGGTAGCGATACCGGGAGGTGGTTTTGCGGGGGTTGACGTGGTAGCGACACCGGGAGGTGGTCGACTAGTAGTGGCAATGGGTTGCACTGGTTGCAGGATGACATTTGGTGTCGGCGGACGAACTGGAGGCGAAAGGTACCAAACGGGTAATCCTAAGGTTAAACCAGGGAGGCTAAGGGTAGCCATGACTGGGGCGCTAACCACTCCTGAGGGAGGGAAGAGGAAAGGTATGGTATGTATGGGTGTGGCACCAATGTGGCTAGGTACAAAAGGGGGTTGAGGCAACAACGGTGGTTGATTACTGGGGGTGCTCGTGTGGTGGGACAGAGTCAATAGATCGGCCACTTTAGTAGTAGATGACGATGGTGGGAGAGATGGAAAAGTGGAGGTCATTGGTGTGTCTGAGTAAACTCCGGGCCCCACAGAAGAAACCAAGGAGGTGATGGCATCCGGAATAAGTTGTTCAACTATGGGGAGCATGGGCCCTATAGAAGAAACGGCTGTGTTGGGGTCACCCGAGGTAGTTTGTTCAATCATGGGGAGAACATTTTCGGGTGTCGCGGCGGCCTTGGGATCATAGTACGTGAGTTGGTCAACTTTGACCATGCGTCCCTCATGAGGGAACATCATGATGCGAAAAACGGTAGAAGCAACTGGCCGCATAGCATACATGTAGCTGCGGCCAAGTAAAAGGTTGTAGTCAAGCTGGGCATTGATAACCTCGATGTTTATCAGGACCATTTTACCAGCCAACTGGACGGGGACATTGGTTAATAAGCCTTGTGGTTGAGCTGAACGGCCGTCGTAGGCTCGCAACGCAGTGGAGGACGGTTGGAGAGGGGGGGATCCCATTTTCTACCAAATGGAGATGGGCATGACGCATGTAGAGGCACCTTCATCAATAATGCATCGATGGACGACAAAATTCCGGATGGAGATAGTAACTTGGAATGATAAGTTGGAGGGCAGGCGGGGTTCGGATTGGTCCAAATCATATGCCATTAACTGCGAATCTTGTGGATCGATAGCCCCAATGACCGAGAGTAAATTCTTACGCTGCGAAGGGCAATTTCTTAAGACTTCTAGCGCAGACATGGCTGCGGGAGATTGGGCTAAATCGTCTACGATGTTGTAGTTTGACGCAGCCCGCGTATTGGGGTTGTTATTGATACAGCGAAGTGGGAAACGGGGTGCTTTGGGAGCTCCATCTAGTGGAGGTGGAGGTATACGTAACGGCTGATCGGTGGGCTGAGCGTTAGTGGGGTTATTGGTGGGTGGTGCTTCCGGGGTGGAGCCATATTGGTTCCGTCGGGTCTGGAGGTTGACCTCATCGGAGGACATCATCAACAGACGGTGGGTACCTGAGTCAGACGGGGGTTGATCAGGAGCAGCGTAAGTGATTTGTTGGATAGGCACAGTAGCTTGAGGGGGAGCCAATGGTTCAGTTTTCACTAAGCCTTGATTTGGTAAGGGGTTTTGCAGCACCAAAGGTGGCTGTTGAGGTTGTGGGGGATTGGGTGGTTCTTGAGGAGCCGCCTGTCCTGGGTGTAATCTATCAGCAGCCAAAAGTTGTTGAACTCGCTCCATAAGTGGACAAAAATGTGTGTAGTGGCCATAGACCCCACAAACAGAACAAGGAAAGTTGGTTCGCAAATTAGGTTTTTTAGCCTACTTGGGTGGGCGATCAGGGTTTTGGTTGGGAGGGGCCGCGTTATGGTTAGCGGGGGGATTAGGATGTTGACCAGCTTGCTCAGTCTGTTGGTTGTTCCCATGGTTTCGGCCCCTGCCACGATTTTGTTGGCCCTGGTTGCGTTGGTTGTTCTGGTTTTACGGCGGGTTTTCTTGGGCGTAAACCTGCCCTTGGGTAGTAGGTGGATTCTGAGTTTGCGCAGGTGCGGGAGCGGGCTGCGGTGGATAATATGGAGGTGGAGGCTGCATTGGCGTGGCTACTTGAGGGGGTTGTTGATAATGCTGTGGAGCGGGTTGTGGGTTTGCCGCAGGGGCTGGTTGTGGCTGATAATAATGAGGTTGGGATTGTGGCGGCACAAGAGCTGGTGCAGCCTACTGGTGATAGTATGGCTGAGGTGCGACCGGGGAGGGGTAAGCGGAAGTCATATTTCCGAAACACTGAGGTGGACATGAGGGTCCATGGGTATGGTGTTGATGGGGCATTTGGGCGTACGAGTTGGTTGCTCCGGACTGTGATGTAGCCCGCAAAGGTTCAGGGCCAGGGGGAGGACGAGCTATGGAAAATGGCTGGGGCTACGAGGAGAGATGGCCAATGATGCCATCGGCAGCGTGGGATGCCCCCGGCGCATCGTGATGTGGGGGATCGCCTCGAGGGACGTCTGGTATGATGGTGTAAAGATAACCCGACTGGGCGTAAATGAGATCGAACTGCTGGGCTTTAAGGATAGCCTCTTCCTCCGACTGGGGTCTTTCGGCTGCCACATCCTTCTCAATGAGCGGAAGGAGGGACTTAAGGAACCAATCTAGGAAGATCCGGTCATCTAGCTTGATTTTGCATAGGCTACGGCGTCGTCGCCATTCATGGATGTGGTCTGTGATATGGGTGGCCGTGTTCTGTCTGCATGATAGGAGGATTTCGACGCCTGCATCATAGCGAATAGGTAACTGGAAGAACTGGAGGAAGGTCGAGGCCAGGGACGTAAAGGTGGTGTGGGTTCCATGGGGTTGCTCGATATACCATTTGGCAGCCGAGCCAGTGAAAGTGCGCCGTAATAAACGGAGGCGAATGGAGTTGTCTACTATGGAATTGGAGGAACACCATAGATGGAAAGACATGATATGGTTCTGTGGGTCCTCACCTGCCTTACCCTCAAACTTAGGTATGTCAGAGGGGAGTTTGGTAGGCATGTGGGGCCACACAGGGTTGTGCCGGATGGGGTCGTTGGTTAACCTGGCTAGGTCAGGTAGGTTGAGGCTAGCCATGTATGGCAAACTGGATGAAGGGTGTGGCACGATAGTGGGTTGGACCACGTTGGGGCCCATGCCCCCAGGTGGAGGGGTCATGTGAGGGAGGTTGCCCCCAAGTGGGGGAAATACGGTGGTATGAGAATGTCCTGCGCCACCAAGGGCGGTAGGAGTTACTAATGGAGTGGGTATGGGTATTCCTGCCGTAGGAATAGGTACGGTGAGGGGAATGGTAGATGGGCCTCCCGTAGAGGGCATACCCATGATAGGTGTAGTAGCTGGTATAGTGGCGGATGTACCACCGGTGGTCCCTATAATGAAGGGATTGGGATTCACGCCAGCCATGGGGCTAGTGGGGGCAGTGTAAAGAGTGTTCTCGGAATCTGGTGACGGAGTCCTATGCCGCTGACGAGTGGAGTCAAGTGACAAGGCTCGAGATCTACGGTGATGACGGGTGGTGTCAAGTGAACCGTGCTGTGGGGGCTCGCCTCTGAGGCGACGAGAATGTCTCGGAGAGTCAATGGTGACAAGTGGTTTTTAACTAAGTGGGTTGTGGTGTCGGAAAAACAATTCAAAAACCCTAATGCAACCGTGTGTGCAGAAGGAGAGCTTTTTAAAAAAAATAAGGCACTCAGGCCAAAAAACAACTCAAAACACCTAGTGTAACTGCGTGCTACAATAGGCGGAGTGTCAACAAAGTGGTCAGAATACCAATAAGCAGTCGGTTTCCTAAAAAAGAAAAATCGGTGGACTCACTAGACCAAGAGGAGGTAAGGGAGCATGCAAACACCTAACTAATAGTATTATGACTCAACTAAGTATATCCTCTGCAAGGTGATGAAATCCAAGTCAGACAATATAAATAGGAAAATCAAGTGGCTAAAGTATCCCCCTACCGGGAGGGACACTAGGTACGCAAACCTAGAAGTATGGCAACTAAGATACCTCGTTCATGACACGTCCAGAAAGGTAAATCTGCCGCTTGGTCCTTTAACCGCAATATTCCCTATACAGGGATATTCTGAGAACTACGAAAGGTAGCCCTTTAGTTACTGAATGGATTTCGGTATTCCACTCAGACTTCCGGAACCAATCTCATGACTTCAACCCTCCTAAGGGAGAGGCCCTCTGATAAACCGGTTGTGACCGTGTCAAAAAATACTAAGGGATTTTGGTTCCCTAATGGATAACAACTATGTCTCACGTGTAAATAACCGAGGGGTGTTATTGGAAGCCTGTCCCCCCGATCCTACCTAACTACAAAGTTCTTTTGTGTTCCTCAAATGAGGTTATAGTGTTGGTTGAGTTAAGTAAATTTTAGGTCTCACTTGAATTAGGGAATAGATTGTGTGCTTGTGAGGTTATGAATCCAAAATAGTTGCTCAATAACAATAATAATGTATGAAAAACTTTAAAAAATATTACCATGCGAATTTTTTCTGAAATAAATAATGCTAATTTTTTTTTTTTAAAACAAATCTGTAAACAAGGGGCAGAAATGGTTGTAGGGATGCAAGCAGAACAGGTGGCTGTGCAAGTGCAGGAAAAATGGAGGCAAAGTGGCTGGGTTTCAGTGCGGAAACAAGAGCAAAAAATAGTTCGCGGACCGCGGGTATGGGGCGGACTCGCGCGGTTGGACCGCGGGTTTGAAGGCAACAGTTGCGCGCAGATCGCGGGTTTAAAGGAAACAGGCGCGGTCTAGGTTGTGGGGTTCTGGCTGACAGCGGTGGTCGGATCACGACTATGTAATGAACAGGCGCGGTCGGATCGCGACTGTGGGCTGAAAAAACGCGGTCGGGGCGCAACTGTGAAAGTTCAAAGACGCGTCCAGGACGCAGGAAAAAGGCCGACAGCGGCGATCTGGTCGCGGTTTAGGGCCTGAAATGCGCGGTCGGGCCGCGACTGCGGAAAAAACAAGGTGCGGTTTCCGGCGGCCGAAAACGACAGCGGAAAGTACAGTACGAAAAAATAAACTAAAAAAGACAGCGGAGTCGCCAAAACTGTTGCTAGGGTTTTCACCCTAGCTTGTGCGAATGAGCACCTACTAAGGAATATGGATTCCTTAGTAGCAGTTCAATGTTGTATGAATTAAAAGCTATAACTGAAATAAAAATTAAATCTAAACATTCGTGAATCAAAACAGTAGAAAGTAAATAACATAAAACAAAAAGCAGTAAATGGTAAATGATGAACTTTATTGATGTTACCTCCAATGAGGAGGTTGATGGAGTCCGTTGCGCTGGTCCGATGTCGATGGATTCGAGCTCCAAGCTGCTTCTTCTCCTTCTCCGGTGGTGGAAATGGGCCAAAAATAATTCTCAATGGTGAAAGTAGCTTGATGGTAAGCTAGGGTTTCAAGAATAATTTCGGCAGAGGCAGGGTGCTTAAGAGAATGGATATGGAATAATGGGTCTCCATCACTTATTTATAAAACCATGTGGTTTAGGTCAGCTTTTTAGGGTTTTAGCTATTTAGGGTTTCTTCTTTTTTCCTCATTATTTTATATTTTTTTATTCCTTTTTGGATATTTTTGGAGGAAAAAAGGATTTTATAGCCTTTTGGAGGCATTTTAAGCTTTTTGGTGACCTTTTAGGTGGTTTTATGGGTTTTTGATGGAGATATGGTAGGAAAGTGGACAAATGAGCCATGTAATGGGGTAGATGAGGTAGTTAACCATTTTTGGGTGTTAACAGAAACCATAAAGGAGAAAACCCCACAACTTCCTTAGATATAGAATCAGCACCAAAAGTAAAACCCGAAAACATAAAGATGATCTCCTTACAGCAGCGGTCTCTCTTTTGTCCCAGTAACTTCTCCTCTCACTCATGCGCCCCAATGAGTGAGTGTGTGTGTTATAAATAGAGAGACTCACTCTCTATTTATATTCTTTTGTTCACTTGGAACCCTCTCCAACATGTCGGCCTCATTTAACAATTACTTACTAGAGCCAACATCTCTAAGAGTGTCTAATAACCCTAGTGCCCCACAACTTGTGGCGAATTTGCCTCCTCCGACCACTAGGATGGTAACACAATGGTGGGGACTATTGCCCCAACTTACAATGACTCACCTAGGGTCGACTTCACTAGGATAGTCTAATAACCCTAGGGCCCCACAACTATGGGGACTTTAACCCTTGACCAATAGAAGGGTTACCCACAATGATGTGACATGACTTTCACATTATAGAAACTTCCTGGAATAAACATCTAGGTATGAAATGACTCAATTACATCCCATAATAAACATCGGGTTACAATAGATAAGAAATACAAGTGAATACATTCCGAAGTTATAATTACATCAACACTCCCTCTTAACTAGGAAGGTATTCTCTCGACACAATTTTCATCACTGGTCTTCTTCTCTGGATCATCTCGTCATCTGCATCTTCAAGTCATCTTCATCTTTGGATCTGGATCATCACTCAATATGAATCATCACTGGACATCATCACTGGATCATCACGAGTGCTATCTCATGATCCTTCTCATCACAGGAAGTTCTATAGAGCCAGACCTTTTTCATGCTGGTTGCAGGCCTAGCCTCCATGTAGGTCTTCTTCAGCACTTATATCTGACCTACTCGTTAGAATGGCCCACCCAACACTTACATCTGAACTACTCATCAGAAAGGCATGCCCAACACTCACATATGATCATGTAGGAACCAATCCTACAATCACACCCGAAAGGCCAAGCACTCACAGTCACCAGCATGATAGGACACAACTACTATCATCTGTGAAAAGGCTCAGCACTTACATCTAACCTACTCTTCAGAAAGGAATGCACTCACATCTGATCTTGTAGGAACCAATCTTACAGTCTCATAAGAATGTCCCCCAGTCCTAGACTGAGCTACCTGGTAACTGACCAGGTGGCTCCATCCTCCCAGAGAATGGTAGTAGCCCTTACATCTGACCTACTCATCAGAATGGCCAGCACTCACATTTGACCTAGTCATCAGAATGGCCAGCACTCACATCTGACCTGCTCGTCAAAAAGGCATGCACTCACATCTGATCTTGTAGGAACCAATCCTTTAGTCACATCAGAATGTCCCCCAGTCCTAGACTGAGCTACCTGGTAAATGATCAGGTGCCTCCATCCTCCTAGAGAATGGCAGTAGCCCTTACATATGACCTACTTGTTAGAATGGCCAACACTCACATCTGACATGGAAGCAACCTAATCCTTCAACCATGATAGAATGGCTCATCCCTTACATCTGATCAAGTGGGAACACATCCCTCTATCACATCAGAATGGCCATGCACTCATATCTAATCATATGAGAACACATCTCACAGTCATTTCAAAACGGCCCTCAGTCTCAGACCGAGTTTTCCTGGTAACTGACCAGGCACCTCCATTCCAAGAATGGCAATAGCCCTTATATATGATCATGTAGGAACCAATATTACAGTCATATGATAATGGCTCAACACTCATATCTGACATGGAAGGAACCAATCCTCTCACCATTATAGAATGGATCAGCCCTTACATCTGACCTACTCATCAGAATGGCTTACGGATTCAACATTCATATCTGACATGGAAGGAACCAATTCTCTCACCATGACAGAATGGCTCTAGGTCTCATCATTTTCCATTAAAGGGAACCTCAATCTTGAAAACACCAAGATTCTCCCTGAAGTACTCAAACTTCACTTTGGCCATTTCTAGCATAGAATCACATTAGTGCTGATTATGTCCAAGGATGACCTGCGAGATTCACTAGGACTGATTACATTCAAGGGAAACCTATCTCATCAGCGATGCTAGAAATCCTTCTTTCAAGAGATCTCGATCTGGATCACTGCTCCTCTCTACATCATACAAAAAATGTAAGTCAAATCAACCAAATCAAATAGTATTTTTCAAAATAAACATACTACCTCCCAAATAGCAACTGGAAACATCTTTTGCCTCACCTGTACTCAGCTCCATACAAGACTCCATCCTGCCAAACCAAGAGATCACACATGATCCCATATTCATATGTACCCTTTAGATACCTCACTGCATGCTTTGCAACCATCAGGTGAACATGTCTCAATGTGTTCACAACAAAGCAAATATATGGTCTTGTATTTGTTAGGTAAATCATCTGACGATACATCGAGGCATCAACCAACTCTGATGAAGAAACACTCAATAGCTTCAGGTTCGATGCCATAGGTGTGGTCATGCAATCCATCATCCTGAACCTATTCAGTATCTCTACTGCATACTTCCTTTGTCCACACCTACATGCCTAGAAAATAGTGCATCGACACATAACAGGAGCATCACTGGTCTTCCACCTTCAACCTTGAAGCAAAGGGTGGAATCCACTTTACTCTCAGTAAATCCTAGAGTCATCAATGGTCTGTCCATCCTGTCATACCATGTTGAACCTTAGGATCTTCTGCAGTCACTCCCTCTGAAGCATCACACTCCCTCTATCTTTTATCCTCTATGCACTGAAACATTCTGTACCGGAGTGACAAGTAGCTTCCTCTACTACTAACATTCTATGTATCCATCTAGGATCATTGGATACCAAGATCCTCTATCTTGAACCTTTTCAAAGGTTCTTCTCGCACCCTTCTATGATCTTGTCATCCTCTATCAACCTTGTAGCGAAGGTTAAGATTTTCATCAAGCTCCTCATGTATGTGTTATCCCATGGGTGTTTTCTGAACACATGATTCTTCCTTTCATGTGTATTTATAGTGGCTACAAATGTCTCTTCATAGTCTATGCCTTGTGCTACGAATATTTCCTTGTATTCCATGCTGTTTCCATCTACTGCATGATGGAACTATGAACTTCTCTTTATGTATCGATACTACATCGTAGACATCATTCTTCTTGAACCTTTCTTCTTGGTTACTTCTTCATTGTTGGAAAGTTCTGCATCGATGATGTCATTGCATTCATCATATTATTCTTTATTTTGAACTGTCATCACTTGTTCTTCGGAACAAGTATCATCCTTCTTTGCTTGTAGGTGATTATGTATGCGATCTTTCCTACAAGTCAAATGCATTGGTATGGTTAGAAACATTTGATAAGGCATATTCATAATGGAAAATTCTAATTCATAAATATATGATCACACAACTACTTTAGCCAATACAACATCAATCCATATCTCACAGAAACTTTCTAGATACCTTCCTTCTCTACCAGGACAACATTGAGATTGTGTATTAATCCAATATGTCAGCAAAGAGGTTTCATTCTAGATAAGTAGCAATGGAGAGTTGTATAGCACCATGAGCTACTTACCCATCACATGCATATTAGTAGTATACTGTCATTAATGCAAACATTCTATCATGCATGATACATTAACTAAATATAAACAAATGCATAACAAAACAATGAAATGACAATTGAATACTTATCTTTGTTTGTTTCGTGGGTAGACTCCTTCTTGAGCCTTCAGCTTCATCATCTTCTTCATTCATAATAGCATCATTTCTTATCCAAATGCTAAGGTGGATAAGATATTATTCAGGATTTGAGTTCTTCATATTCCTCGTCACTTGAGGGATCTTATTTCGATGGTGAGAGCTTGATCTTCAGTTGCTCCCATCTTATTTTCTCTTATTATTAGTTGGGCTTCTTCTTCTTCCCATAGTCTACTGAAAGTAATCACTTCCTTCTGGCACATTCCTCAAATGAATGAATCCCATGATCCTGGGAGACCATTCAAGGTGGCTATCACCACTTCTACATTCTTCACTTCTTCTTTTACCACTTCAAGTTGTTCTTTGATTTGAGAGACCCTTGTAAAGTATGACTGTATGGTCTTTGCATTCTGGATATTCACATTCTTCAATTGGTTTCTTAAGGTCATATTCCGAATTATGTTTTTCCCTTCAAATAGATTGGTCAAGGAATCAAACATCTTCAGTGTCTTTAGGAAATATACTTGTGGTACAATTTGATCCGTGATTGAATCAATAATGATCTTCTTGGCCTTGACCAAGTTCTTCTGGTGTAAGGACTTTATCCTCATCTCCCTCTAGAACTGGAACCTATTTACTCATGTAGGTCTCCAATTCATTTTCTTTAGAGAGATAGAATACTTTCATTCTTGGAATTTGTCCACTTCACCAAGCTTATCATCAATCTGATGTGATAGATCACTTTGAAATGAGAACCTCAAATGAAAATAGCAATGGATGAGAACTTACCGATTTGAGGTGTCCGTCCTGGTTCCAGAGCTGGCTGATCTAGGGTTTGTCAGAGAAACCCTAATTTTCAAAACTTGGAATATTTTAGATATGATTGGATAGAAATATATATCTCTTCAAATGGATCTATCCAATGTACTCCTTTTCTGAAAACAGTGGAGGGAAGCTCCGGGAAGAGGAAGCCCTAGTTTTCCAAATTCTTCTACAGAAATTCCTGTTACTATTTCTGCGGTATATAGAAAATTTATGCTCCTCTATGTCTAAAATTTCTCACTGTGGTATCCTACAATGTTCCTGTTCCAACACCATAGGTTTCATCAAAATTTGTTTCACCAATTGGGACTTATGGTCATCTTCCCAAGGTGACCTATTACATGATTTTTCAGAACAGAGAAGTTGTATGGACTGCCACATGTCATTGGTTCATCTTCTAAGTCTAAAAATTGGACCACAGAAATTAAATTCCATGCCCTTTCTGGAACATCTTCATACATCTCCTTTTGGACCTGTGTAGCTCAAGATATAGCAATTCTACCCAAGTTAACTGTTTAGGGATGAATTCTGGAAGAGGCTAGAACCCTAACTTGGATGGTTGATATCTCCTAGAATATAGTGAATTTGAGGATGAATTGTGGACACAGTGTACATAAGGATTTCATCTTCGGTCTTTGTAATTTTCAGCTTTTGATCCTTCGCCAATCTTGGGATATAGCAAATTTACCAAAACTTATCGGTTTTAGTATTTACGGTTTTTTCTAGCTCGGGGTCAAACTAGGGTTTGAATTTCTTGAAGTTTCACCCAACCAAAAATATTGATCCAGGTCTCTAAACTTCGATTTTGATGAGAAGAGAAATCCTATGCCGGGATCATTCAAAAATTCCTCTTCTGCAAGAAGCCCTAATTTCTGCACTGAAAACTGAAAATGCTTGGAATCGAATTCCGTTTCGACAGAAAGATGTACCCTTCAATGGAGAGTCATCATAGCATACTTTTGCTAATGGATTGAGGAGAGAGACCCAAAAAATAAGAATCCCTAGCTTCTGCAGCAGCACAATGTCTTCTTCTTAGGTTAGCTATGATACCTTGTTAGATTTTTATCATTCAAGCTATCATTATGATATTAGGATCTTTAACTGAGAGAATAACATGCACAACAATAAAACACAAGAGATAAGAGACACAAATAATTTTCCTCGGGGAAACCATAAAGGAGAAAACCCCACAACTTCCTCAAATATAGAATCAACACAAAAAGTAAAACCTGAAAACTTAAAGATGATCCCTTGACAGTAGCAGTCTCTTTCTTGTCCCAGTAACTCCTCCTCTCACTCATGTGCCCCAATGAGTGAGTGTGTGTGTTATAAATAGAGAGACTCACTCTCTATTTATATTCTTCCATTCACTTGGAACCCTCTCCAACATGTCGGCCTCACTTAACAATTACTTGGTAGAGCCGACATCTCTAAGAGTGTCTAATAAACCTAGTGCCCCACAACTTGTGGGAAATTTGCCTCCTCCGACCAATAGGAGGGTAACACAATGGTGGGGACTATTTCCCTAACTTAAAATGACTCACCTAGGGTCGAATTCACTAGGATAGTATAATAACCCTAGGGTCCCACAACTATGGGGAATTTAACCCTTGACCAATAGAAGGGTTACCCACAATGACTTGCATGACTTTCACATTATAGAAACTTCTTGGAATAAACATTGAGGTATGACATGACTCAATTACATCCTGGAATAAACATCGGGTTACAATAGATAATAAATACAAGTGAATACATTCCGAATTTATAATTACATCAACACATAGCATAATTTATTTTAACCGTTGATCTAAATCACCTTTGAATATCTGTCATTGTTCAATTATGGCCCTATAAAATTCCACTGATCCTTAGCATTACTTTCCCCACACATGTTATTCCAGCAGAATTCATATGCATTGTATATCATCTATATCCCCCAATATCCACCATTTTTTTGTGAGGGAGCTACCTAATTCTGCTAAAATGAATAGTTCATTTTTCCATGCATTTTTTATAATGAGAAATCTTACTAGTCGTAGATCTGCTTCCCTGTTCTCATCTGACAGTAGATTTCAGCTACATGTTAATCCATTCTGTAGGTAATCAAATTCATTTATTCCCTGCAACATATTCTTACAGATTCACCCACAACTGGCGTTCTCCTTTGCTACAGATCTACACCATTGATTGTTGTTGTGACATAACATTGAGTCGGATTTCTCATATAAAAATTATTCCCAAGCTTAGGATTACAGTTTTCTTCACATGTATGAATTTTAAACTTAGGAATAAGTCCTCCAAAACATTTTAAAGTCACTTCTGCATACCCTTTAGGTCACATGATAGATTTTATACCTTACCTTGTATCTCTTTTGGTATGATCCCTTCCGACTACTTATCCAAAATGGTGCTAACACACAACTTGCATCATTCTTCTCTTGTACATCCACAACTGCATCATAGAACCACAAATTGCATCATTTTTCTCTTGTACATCTCCAACAACATCATTTCTTCTTTTGTAACTAATTGCATACTATAATTCCTATAAGTAAAATATAGTTGTGTGATTAGAAATATTCATAATGACAAATTCTTATGCATAAATATATGTGTTATATAATTATGCAACTATTTCATCTAATGCAACATTCATCCCATATCCCGTATACATATGGTAACTTTCTATATTCCTTCCATATCTACCAAGACATTATGTCAACAAATAGGTTTCATTCTAGATAAGTAGCATTTAAATGGTGTATAGCACCATAAGCCACTTACCCAGCATATGCATATTAGCAATAAACTATTCTTAAATGAAAAACGCTATAACATGATTCACACACTTCCTAAATATATGAAAATATTTATGTACATAACTGAATAACTATGAAAATTAAAAGACTTATGTTTGACTTTTTGTTAGACTCCATCTTGATCTCTATCTTCTTGAATTACTGGAGTCTCTTCCAATGTGTTCAACTTCATTGTCTGATTCTGAGGACCTCTAATCCTAACAATTGTGTCAAGTTTCTCTAACTTTGAAATATACCATAGTCACTCCCTATGAGGTGGAGAACCATCCTCTCTCTTAATTTTGTACTATTTGCATTAGGACATTAGAGTGATATGAAGCCTCCTCTGCTACTAATTTTCTTTGTATACATCTATGTCACATGTCAAGGTCACTAGATATCAAGGTCCTTCATCTCGAACTTTGTTACAAGTTTTGGCTTGCACCCATCTACGATATTCTTATGCTTTGTAGGATTATATCTTCAACCTTGTAGTAAAGGTTGAGATCTCCATCAGTCTAGTTTATCCTCAAGCTCCTCATGTAATTGTATGTGCTATCCCATGGGTTCCTAGAGAGATTGTAAAAATCCTTCTCTGCATGCATGGTTCTCTGTACAATGTATCACACCCTTTAGATGCTTGATTTGTTCTTCTACTTTCATTACACCATCAATGTAGTATAATATCCACCACTAAAGAGGTGTGTCTAGCAACTAAAGCAATTCCTTTTCAGAATTGTTTCTCTCTTTCTGATAGAACCACGAACCTTGGTTTGTATCTTTTGATACTTCGATATGCTTTATACTTGATCTTATAGATCTAGTTGGAATACTTTACAAAAATTCCCTTCATATATTGAACTCATATCCAAACACCATTTTGTATGATCGAATTGTACTTCTTGAGCATATCATCCTTCCATCATTCTTTATTGGGGCATTATTTCGCAAAGTGTCATTTTTCATCACAACTGAACATTTGAGTTGTGAGTGTCCTTCTTCTGAAGTCCTCTTATTCCTTGCAAGAATGTTCTTTATTCTTCTTGGCATGAGTTGTTAGGATTAGTCCATCTCTTTCTCTTTTTCCATCAATCAATATTATTCTTACATGCATTCCTCCACAAGTGTTCTTCCTTCTAGAAAAACTCCCTTGACTGAACTTAGAAGACCATTCAAGGTTTTAATCTATGCTTCTTCTTCTTTTACATTTCCTCCATTTGATTTTAATTTCTCCTTGAGATGAGATATCCTTGTGAAGTAACATTGAATGTTTTCTAACATTTTCACCTTCACATACTTGAGTCGAGTTCTCAAGGTCATATTTATACAAGTTGTTCATTGCATCAAACATATCCTTGGGATTCTTAAGGATGATGCATATGCGATCCAATGGAGATGAAAATACTCATATTTTTTTTATTATAACCTTATTTTTCTTTTCTTTGACTTCATCTCTCTCTAGATCCAAAACTTATTCTTTGACATAGTTCTCCATGTCATACTTCTACAAGTATGAGAAGCACTCTATACTTCCATCCTTAGAATTTCTTCACTCTTTCAAGATTGTACTCAATCTTGGTACTGTTTTTCATCATGATAAAAACGAGAGCCTCAAATGGAAATAGAGTGGATATAACTTACCAGTGAGATTGCTTCAACTTGATGTTTGTTTCAAGGATCTTCTGGAAGAATACTTATGGTGGATGTAGGGTTTGATAGAGAAACCCTAATTTTTTAACTTGGGTATATTTTAGATATCATTGGATAGAAATATGTTCCTCCTCAAGGAGAGCTAAGAAGCAAATTTTATTTTTCCGAAATTGTGGAGATAACTACAAAATATCTTATGCCCTAGTTTTCTCATCAATCTAAAATTGAAAGTCCACAAAATGAGAAACTTCTTACATATAAATATGTGCCCTCCTAGGGCGAGTTTTATGGTCCTCATTTTTCAACTAATTGGTGGAGGGAAGTACCTAGAATAGGAAGCCCCATCTTTTCTCAAGTTTCTTCTATAGAATTGACTGGTCTTGTTTTTACTATAGCTTTGAAGCTTATGCTCCTCAACATCTAACAGTTAGTCTTGAAATAGAATTTTTTTTCTTCTTTCCAAACCCATAGGTTAGATCATAATTTGATTCACCAAGTGGGACTTATGCAAAGTTTCCCAAGGTAGCTTATTTCAAGACTGTTCATCATAGAAAGCTTGTACACACTGCGACATATCATTTTTTCACCTTTGGGGTATGAAATGTTTACCACAGAAACCAAAATAAATTTCCTATATGCAACATCTAGCTAAATTTCATTTGGAACTTCCTATCCTGAGATATATCAATTATCCCTAGGTCACTTGTTTAAGGCTAAATTTTGGGAGATGGAACCCTGAGTTGGAGGAATCATATCTCCTATATTATAGCGAATCGAAGGATAAAACTTTCACACAAGGTACAGAAAGATTTAAAATTTAGCTGGTAAAAGTTTCATCTCCCGATACGTCTCTAAAATTTATTTATAGTGAAAATTCCATGATGACTATATTTTTCATTCTAGGGTTTTTAAGCATGAAACCCTAATCTCCAATAGTTGTAGTTGTAGTAGTGTTTCAGCTGCACAAAGACTTCTTTGAGGGTCGATATGATACCATTTTATATTTTTAAAGGGTATGCAAGATATAAAACATTTATCATCATAACCATAAGAAAAGGATCACTGAAATAAAGACAAGTAAAACATCATAAGAGAATAAAGATATTTTCCTCATGGAAATCGAAAGGGAGAAAACCCCACAAAACTTACTTCGTATAGAATTCGACTAAGTACAGTGTAAAAAAATAAAAAAAATAATAGTTCCTCCTATTCCATAGTATACTCTCTTTCACTCTCTCTCTCTCTCTCTCTCTCACTTGTGCAATGCTTGAGCGTAAGGTGTGTCCTTGTAATGTCCCCATTTTAAATAATTCAATAGCAGGACAATTCCATCAATTCTACTAGTTTCCTAGGTTGGATGGATACATTTGGAATTTTAATAAGGGAGATAATAGATGATGTTCATACATTAGAATGAAATAACTATTTAATAATGGAGATAATTAAATAAATACAAGAGAAAATTGAAGTGGCATTGGAGCATGGAGATACATGGAGATTATGAGGCCCACACAAGCTAGAATTTTTGTTCCACATGGCATCATCCTCTTGCAATTTTGAATCCATGGGAAGCATAAATGTCCTTGGATGAGTTAAAAGGCTAATAAAATTGGAAATATGCATCATAGGTCTAATTTGGAAGGAAATGTAACTTACATAGGAGAGGAAGAGTCATTTTGGAGCTAGTGAGACACTTGGACTAGATTCCCTAGCTCTATGACAACAATGATGAAGATGCTATGACACCTATGAAAAAAATTAGATACGAAGGCTGAAATATGACATATCTAACATGTCATGTTGAAATAGAGAATCCAATAGGGAACTAATGTGATTTTGGGAAGCTCAATGGGTTCCTACTCAAAGTGGGGGAAGATGGAAGGCTAGGAAAGGGAGGGCACATGGAAAATATTGAGCACATGTTGGGCCCAGAAATGACCCCTTTTTGACCACATTTACCTACCCCTTTTTTCCTTATCTTACTCCATTATATGCACAACATTTTTTTTTTCCTTCACTTGATCTCTCGATCCATACAGGTATGGTTAATTATTGTCTTACCCTATTAATACTTATGATTGTTGTAATCAGGGCTCTATATCTTGGATTATGCTAACATATGGTGATTTTATAAAGATAGTTCGAGATGTAAAGGATACAGGTGTAGTAGGATGAACGAGTCAAGAGAGAGATGGACATTCATTGCTAAGTTTATTTCCACCTATTCCATCTCTATACAAAGGACGCAGTCAAAGATTACTATTCCATGTGATTTATACAAGGGTGGCTGCAACAAGCTTGGCTGCAACAAACTCGGATGCAACAACGTGCCGTTGTTCAAGGGTAGCTACAAATAAAGGGGCATCTTCTAGATTGATCCTGTTATATCACTGCTAGCTCAAGTAACAACCTTCCTATATTTTCTGCTTCTATCTTGCCCACAGCTGTAACAACATATCATAAATGCGACAGCCTAAAGATCAGAGATCTTCATGGATGCCTGATATCAGTGGGTAGAAGTTACAATTGTGAATGTATAAATATTGGAAACTATTATGAGCCAAGTGTTGGAAATTAATTGATATTATTGTATAAGTTGTAACAAAGACTGTATCTGTATTTGATAATTTAATACAAGGAGCAGGATTCTCTTGATCTTGGTGTTTAACTTGTGTTAATTTCTGGTGTCTCTATTCGAAGGCTGGGTTTGCCTTCCTACATAGATTGTCGAGTTAATTAGTTATTTATGCCTATATCATGTGGTGTGGATGTTACAATAGATTCATTCCGTTATAAAAGCTGCAACAATAGTGATTTATTATGTGTTCCTTCAATCGATTAGTAAATGCATTCCTTATGAGCTGCAGCAAAGTGGTGTGATAGTTGACTGTGTAGACTAATTTTATTTATGCAATTGTGTGATAGCTATAACATCTGATATCATCCCTAGTTTCTTTCAATTGATTTCTTTCTTGAGTTTTGTTAATTAAGTCCATTTGTAGTTATAATTGTTGAAGTTCAAGTTTTGCATTTCTGAATTCTAGATCAAGTTGGATTGACATATTCATAATGGATCTTCAGATGGCCTGGTAATTTAGGATTTAACTTTCTGCAAAAGTAAATCTAGATGTTTATTTTCCGAATCTCTTATTTCTAGATTAAGGATTGTAAGAAGGTGGTTTTGGTTTTGCATTCTTAAGAAGGTAAATTATATTAAGTTGATCATGGGATGAGTTGGGATGAAACGGAAGGTAGGATAATTCATTTATAGTATCAGCTACTTAGTGTTTAAGCATATACAGTTCACATTATCTTTGAAATAAAATAATTATCTGGGTTAACAATTTATATTGAACACTCTGTATGTTAGCTTTAATTAACTTGCATATATGGTGCCGAACATTTTGGCGTCGTTGTCGAGGAAAGATAATTATTAGACACCATAGTCGTTGTATCCAGTAGTTACATCTATTCATTTTTATTTATTTTTTAAGTTTGCATGCCTGGGGTTGCATGAATACAAGAAGGGTACAGAGTGACAATCCTATAAACCCCAGAACCCCACAGAATACTAACATGGTAGGTGGTCAAGGTCGTGGACGAAATCCAAGATTAGGAAGAAGGAAATTCATTGATGATCTGGTTGATAGGACCAATTCTTCTAGTGGATATCACCATCAGGAATCATTTATTATAAGGATCCCGATTACTGATGGAGTGGAAGCATTAGTTTCCATAGTGGAGAACACAGGAGAAACTGCAACACCCCCGGGTGTCCGTGCAGAGGAAGAAAAAGTTAGTACTGTGGGATCAGCTGACTGTGTAGAAATTCAGGCCTGCAATAGATTAATTTCACTCACAGCAATTAACAATTGATCATGCAAATTATCAACAATGGAGACTGAATATGGAGCTGTAACA
>LPNX010777578.1:73719-123137 GCA_001517045.1 Pseudotsuga menziesii
GCCTTTTACTTCAGTGGTGAACCATCAGCAGCAAATTTGGTCATATAGAACCACTTACACTGTACTAGTTTTCTCCCTGGGGGAAGATCCACTACCTCCCATGTGTTGCTTTTCTGTAGCGAGTTGAACTCCTCATTCATGGCAGCTTGCCATATTGGATCTCTTGCTGCTTCTTCATATGTTTTAGGATCAGACTCCACCATTAAATAGCATTTTTAATCAAACTCAGGATCCTTCATGCACAGACCACTCTCAAATTGAGATCTAGTCCTCCTTGGGTCATTGGGATCACCAGCTAACTGTCCTGGTGCATGTAGTGTCTTGGCTGCCCATTTAGGCCTTGTGGGGCTGTTTGGGTCTGCAATAAACTCATATCCATTAGACAAATCAGAATCAGCATGTTCAACAAACGTTTCACTTATTTCTTGAGGTTCAGGTGGTGAAGAGGCTTCACCAATCTCCACTTCTGCAAGGGGTTCTTCTTCAAACTGAACACACCTTTCAATGAAGGATTTGTTTGTGCTCAAGTTTATCAACTTGTACCCTTTTGAATCTTCAGAGTATCCCACAAAAAGGAACTCTTGGCTTTGGGGCTGCAAATCCTTCCTCTTCTCTGTCGGTATTCTAGCCCATGCCTTTGAGCCAAAAATCCTGAAATGGGTCACATCTGGCTTGTGCCCACTCCATGCTTCGAAAGGAGTCATGCCATCCAACTGTTTGTGAGGCACCCTATTCTGAATATAGGCTGCACAGTTGATAGCTTCAGCCCAGTACTTTGGTGGAAAAGTTTTGGCCTCCATCATGCATGTTGCCATCTCCTTCAGTGATCTGTTCTTCCTCTCTGCAACACCATTTTGCTGTGGTGTGTAGGGGATAGAATGCTGCATCTGAATACCTGCAACTGAAAAATAGTTAATAAACTCATTCTTGACATACTCACCACCGTTGTCATATCTGAGTGCTTTGAGTTTTCTTCCACACTGGTTTTCAACCAAAGCCTTGAAGACTTTGAATAGGCCAAAAACTTCTGACTTGTGCTTCATGAAGTGAACCCAACAATACCTGGAGAAATCATCAATAAAGTTCAATGCATATTTGTCCTGAATCATGGACATATGAGGGAATGGACCAGAAACATCACTGTGAATCAGTTCGAGAGGTGCAGAGGTTCTCTCATGGCTGGCTTTCTCAAATTTGTGCTCTGGGTGTTTTCCTAGGATACAGCCTTGGCATACTCCTTTGGAAAATTTTATCTTGGGAAACCCTATGACCATATCTTTCTCACTAAGATCAGATAAATACTTGTAATTTAAATGGCCAAATCTTTCATTCCATAGCTTTCTAGATTCATTAGCATGGATAAGAAGAGCAGAGGGGTTTGAGTAAGGCAGGAAGTGTGAAAACATGTATACCTTGTGAGCATGATTCGCTACTCCTTTTGCAATGATTCTTCCACTTGAGATTTCTGTGATCTCAACTTCATCTGGTGAGAATGTGACTTTCTTAGGAGACCTAGTGTGGGTCATCTGGTACACTGATAGAAGGTTGGAGGTGAGACCAGGGACATACAGCACATTGTTGAAGTTACCATGATCAAGTTCTATCCTTCCTTTGCCTTTGCTTTCAGTAAGAGAGTCATCTCCTAGTACAATAGATGGTCCTTTCGACATATCCAGTGAGGAGAAGGCCTCCTTAGTAGAAACCATGTGTCTTGAAGCTCCAGAATCTATGATAAAACTGGGTGAGCTTGATGTGCTAGCAACTAGAGCATGAACTCTCTCTCTGTCATCAGAACTTGATCCTCCTTCTCTCTTCTTTGAGCCTTCTGGAAGGGAGATTCCATTCTTCTCCAACAGTTGAGTTAACATATCTATCTGCTTTTTCATACAAGAGCTTTCAGTATGATTGCCCTTATTGCAGTATGAGCACTTGTTCATATCACCTTTGTTTTTCTTCTTCTGGGTATTTTTCTTGGGACCATGTTGATCCTCTGGAGACTGCTTCTTGTCTCTTCCTTTCTCAGGTGGATTTTTAGCTTTCTTCTTGCGTTTTGAATCCACCTTAGAATCTCCAGCAACCAGAGCTTGGTCTTTGGAAGGTTTGATGGTGCCCATCATCACCAGCTTGTCTTGTTCCTGTGTGAGAGATTCCATGAAATCTGCAAGGCTAGGCATCTTCCAGGTTCGAGCTGTGAGTTTTGTGGCATAGAAGGTCGAAACAAAGACTGAATAGTTAGGCCCTAGCTTCGATAGGATGGAAAATACGAGCTGCTCATCTTTCTTTTCAATACCACACTGTTTCAGTTGCAAAACTAGTGCTTTGAACTTGGAGAAATATAGCTGCAGGGATTCAAAATTACTGGGACTCAGGGAAATCAATTCATTTTCGATTTGGTGTCCCCTCATCTCATCTATCTTTCCAAAGAGTTCAGAAAGTTTCTCCCATACTTGATCCGGTGAAGTCAATCCATCGAGATGGAAAAGGAGGTCTCGGGAAATACTGAGACATAGGAGGCCATAAGCCTCATCTCTCTGATTGTGCCATTTGATCTTCTCGGAAGCAGCATTGGGCTCTGCTTCTGTAGCCATAGTCACCCTGTAGAGGCCTTTCGCTCTCAACAAGATCTCCATCTCTGCTTTCCATTAAAAATAGTTGAAAGGAGTGAGGATAGTTTTCTGCGAATCCATAGCTTTAGAAAATCTGTCCCGGCTACGGTAGAAGGCTCCCAGTCTTGATGTCGAACCTACAAAACAATTTTTGGAGGAGAGTAACAACCTACAATGGCTCTGATACCATGTATAAATTCAGGCCTGCAGTAGATTAATTTCACTCACAGCAATTAACAATTGATCATGCAAATTATCAACAATGGAGACTGAATATGGAGCTGTAACACAAAATTATATTAACTGAGTGTACAATAGCCAACCCTGTAAAAACATAGGCTGCTGAATATATAGAATACATGAGCAAATCGAATGCATAAGGAAGCATCCAAATCTAGCATAAAGCAGGCTTACCCAAAATAGGCAAATCCCCCATAGGTGTAAAAAGCTGATCCCAAATCTATCAAGGACCCCACGAATTAGCAAGGGCGCATGGGAAAGATAAAGAGTGGTAAAATCGTAGCTCATACATGCTTTTGCATGGAGGAAAGAGTGGAGGATGAAAGGGGAATAAAACAGGTTCACCTCACCTAGTCTAGCTTTCCTTATGTGCTTTAAAAACTGGAAAAGCAGTCAACAAAGCAGAAAAAGTAGAAGGGCACCTAGGAGGCCTGGAATAAAGCAGATTTGATTCCCAGGACTTTCCCAAGCGCTCCATGAGTCAATAATGGAAAGTTTGACCTCTATGGATAGGCAATTGACAACTTGCACATGGTGGGACTCATGGACTAGGAAAATAAGACAAAATAAATGAAATAATGTCTAAGTGGGTAAATACTATGGGTTGATTATTCTAACAGACTAGGATTTGGTTTATCACATTAATGAGAAGGTTGTGAAAAAATAAAATTGGACACAGTTCCCTCAATAATTAAATGATCCGTGGAAGCATAGAGAGGAGAAAGAAGAATAAGACATGAACAACAGACGCGATCCAGAAGATCATGAGGAAGCAATGGGAGAATATCATCATCAAAAGGGTAATTCCCAACCTAATGGGACTTTTTCTACACTCCAGTTCCCTATTCAATAGCCAAAGGGGATCGCCCCCATGAAAAATATATCGCCATCTGTGTTTCCTCATTTTTATGGAAAAGAAGCAGAGGATCCAAATGAATTCATTTTTAAGTTTGAGATCCTCTGTCACATCTATGATTACACCTCCAGTGAACAAAAGTTGAAACTCGTCCCTACTACTCTGAAGGACAATGCGTTACGTTGGTTCATGAGCCTGGGTGGGGGAACTATCACCACCTGGGACCAGATGAAACAGGTGTTCCTAGAGAAATATTAGGAGTATCGAAATACTAAATATAAGAGAGAATAAATTTTTAAAATGGTACAAAGGGATGACGAAATCCTGGAATATTTTGTTGAAATAATTTTATATAATGTGCAAAGAGCTGGACAGACTAATATGGGGTTAGATGTGCTCAAGATAATCCTACTTCATGGGATCAGGGATGAATTCCTAGACATGTTGAACCTATTAGGAAAGGGGGATATCTCAAAGGAATCCTTTGAAAAAATTATTGAATTATGCAAGAGGTATTCTAGAGGATCTTCGAGGAACAACAAATGGAAGAAACATGATAAACTAGAACAAGATGTCTTCGACATAACAAAGAATTCATCTAATGGAGGAGCCACTCAAGAAGAAATAGGCAATATCCTAGAAAATTTCAAGATAGAAATGATGAGCTCCATCTCCTTAGAAATAGATGTCCTTAGGGAAAAGCATAAAGAAGCAGTAGAAGATCTCACACTTGGTGTATTATTCCCTAAATGTAGGAAGAACCATCCTCTGAAGGAGTGTCCACTCGATAAATGAGAAGTGTGTCAGCTTTGTGAGCTGAACCATGACACAAAAGAATTCCATTCACTACCTCAAGAGAAGTCAGTTATGCAGGCATCAACTCCAGATGTGGAACCATCCTACTTTATCGCATAGAAAAATCCTTGGTAGCCTCGAAATCAAGGTATGATTCCAGAATCATTTTAATTTTCAAATAACATGAATAATTGGAATAATATGCATCACATGAATACACAATTCCCTTTATATTATTCCAACCATCAATGGTATCCTTCTCTACCTCCGATGCAAAATTTTAACTACTAAAACTCTTGGACGCAGTCACCAAACCAACATAATTCTTGGTCTCCTGGGTGGAGGAAATTCCATATAGGGAACCAATTTCCCCATAACCAACGTCCTCAACACTTTTCACATCAACCATTTCCTCACCAACTGTATCCTCCTCAACAATACCCTCAGCCTTATCAATAGACACAGCTGCAACTCTAGAATAATGCTACCCCCAATATGCCTATACAATCGCAGCTTCCCACTCAACCTAAACCCAATACAAATAATAAAGCAGTCAATCAATTTGATATTTCCAACACGCGCGCTTACTCCATTACTCTAGTTCCCTGTAACGACATTTGCTTATGATCAGGGAGGGTAGTGGAGCCTTTGGTCATTGAGGATGTTCCATCCTCTGTGTCTGAAGAAAGGATGAACCAACATTAATTATCCAATGCAGTGATCCCCATTATTGAGGATGTTGAAAATCCTACCAAGATACCGGCTAAAACATAAGAATAAACATCTATCAACACACAACCTACACAATTGGTTAGGGAACCACCATACCCTGGAAGACTTATACTACTAAAAGTAGTGGGACAACCTCAATTTAACCTCTTAGGAGAGTTAAAAAACCTCTATGTTGAAATTCCACTCTTACAAGCCCTTCACGATGTGCCTATCTATGCCAAAACTGTTCAGGATCTGTGTACAAGAAAACCAGGAAGAAAACTTAGGGATCCTCCCACTGTTCATGTCATAGGGAAATTATCTGAATTAATAATGGGTAAAACCCTCTTGTCCAAATACGATGATCCTGGGAATCCCACTGTCATCGTGCAGATTGGGAGCATGCAGATACCCAACATACTGGTAGATTTAGGTGCAACAATTAATGTCATGACCATTGAAACTGTAAGGAAACTTGGGCTCACTAATCTCAGGAAAAATCCTATCGTTTTAGAACTTGTAGATAGATCCAATATTAAACCTGAGGGAATCTTGGATGACCTCATTATCTTAGTTTATTAGTGGGAATATCTGGCTGACTTCTTGGTTTTACAACCCAATTCGTAGCTAGGAGGACACCCACTGATCCTGGGAAGGCCCTGGTTAGCTACAGTTGATGCTTGCATTAGCTGTGAGTCTGTGTCTATGACCATATCAGATGGAACTGAGATACATAACCTCACTCTTTATCCTCCAGCTTAGCCGAGTCTAGAAGCTGAAACTCGATTATGGATGGAGCTAGAGGAAGAGGGAGTTCAACCACTATTAATGATATGGAAGGCCTTGACTTTTAAAGATGAAATTGAAGACGATGCTATTAATAATTTCATCAGTGAACCCAATTCTGTCAATAAAAAAATTTATCAGATCCTGAATGGTACTCTAGGTGAAGAAGACCAAGAAAATCTCATAGAGGAGACATTAGTCAGTGATACTCATATAGTTCCAGTGTTGAAAAATTTGAAAAGTATTCCTATCGAGATAGAACCTGGAAAAACCCTAAATATCAACCCCAGTCTTTCTTTGGATGAATGGGAGTGCCTAATCACTCTCTTAAAAAACATAAGGGGGAATTTTCCTGGGAGTATACATACATGAAGGGCATCCCTTCTAATCTGTGCACCCACCACATTTATATCAAAAGTGACTCTCGGCCTGTGTGCCAGCCCCAACGAAGGAGGAACCCCAATCTTAGGGACATCGTGAAGGAAGAAATTCAAAAACTCTTGGAATCAGGATTTATATATCCCATCTAAAATAGCAAGTGGGTGTCTCCACTCATGATAGTACCCGAGAAGAATGGTAAATGGAGAGTCTATGTGGACTATAGAGAGTTGAACAAGGAGACACAAAAATATCACTTTCCCTACCTTTCATCGACCAGGAACTTGAAACCTTATCTAGGAATAAGTTCTTCTCCTTTCTGGATGGGTTTAGTGGGTACAATCAAATCTAGATTGCTCCTGAAAACAAGGATAAAACTACCTTCACCTATCCCTGGGGAACTTTTGCATACAGGGTGCTTCCCTTTGGCTTATGCAATGCACCAGCCACATTTCAGATAGTTGTGATTGGCATATTTTCAGAGTTGGTTAATGATAGTATGGAAATTTTCATGGATGATTTTACTCCTTACAACAAGGACTTTGAAGAAGCATTGAAAAATTTGGAAAAGGCTTTAACGTGCTGTGAGAAGACCCCGCTATCTTTGAGCATTAAAAAGTGCCATATGATGATGAGTGAAGGGGTAGTGCTGGTGCATTTTATCTTTGCTGATGGAATTTAGGTAGATGCCTCTAAAATCAGGGTAATTGAAAATATACCCACTCCTGGAACTTAGAAATAGGTACATAATTTCTTAGGGCATGCTGGTTATTACAAAATATTTATAGAAAACTTTTCTAAACTTGTTTCTCCTTTGTTTTCTTTGTTAATGAAGGATGTGCAATTTATTTGGAATGATGCATGCTAGACAATGTTTGTTAAAATTAACGAGACGCTGTCTATTGCTCCCATCTTAAGGGGGGCCAATTGGGCCCTACCTTTTCACATTTCTTCAGATGCCTCTAACATTGCCATGGGAGCAGTATTAGGACAACAAGATGGTTAAGCACCTTATGCAGTCTATTATATTAGAAAAAACTTGGCCCCTGCCGAACTTAATTATACTGTTATCGAGAAGGAGTTTTTATCCATTGTCTACTCCATTAACAAATTTAGACACTACATCACTGGATATCCCACCTTTGTGCACACTCACCACTTAACCATTAAGTATCTAATGAATAAACCTATTACAAATTCTAGTGTAACTAGATGGCTGTTATTATTACAGGAATTTGATATTACTATTATAGATATACCTAGAAAAGAAAATGTTGTCACTGATTTCTTATCTCGTTTTACTAACAATGATGATAATCTTCCTGTTGAGGACTCTTTTCCAGATGAGCACTTATTTGTAGTCTCAGCTTAGTCCCCTTGGTATGCATATGTCCCTAACTACTTGGCTGCAGGGAAGCTTCCAACACATTTGTCAAAAAGAGAGAAGAGGAAAATCATTCAACAAAGTGCCAGGTATTGTTCAATAGGTGGTCATCTCTTCTACACAGGCCCTAATATTGACATCAGAAGATGTGTAAGAGAAGATGAAATCTTCCATATTCTGAAGGCCTGCCATGTTGAGCCACATGGGGGAGATTTTGTAGATAGGAGGACAGGTCATAAGGTGCTGAGAATGGGCTACTATTGGCCGACACTTTTCAAGGATGCAAAAAAACATGTCCAGTCTTGTGACAGCTGCCAGAGGATGGGCCAACCTAACAAATTGGATCAAATGCTTCTTCAACCATAGTTGAAGGTTAAATGTTTTGACAGATGGGATCTATATTTTGTTGGCCCTATCAACCCTCATTCTAGGCAGAAATCCTACATCTTGGTTTGTACCGACTACATGACGAAATGGGTAGAAGCCATGGCTTTGGTGAAAGCCAATGACCAGGTTGTAATCGATTTCCTATATGGTGAAATATTTACCCATTTTGGAGTCCCAAGGAAGTGGTTACAGATGGAGGACCTTAGTTTTTGTCACATAAATTTGAAGCTTTGCTATAGAAGAACCATATTCAACACCCGATGGCTTCACCATACCATCCCGAGGCCAATGGCCAGGTGGAAAGAACTAACAAATTTATTGAAGCTATCCTTACCAAAATAGTTAGGAGCCATCATAGAGACTCGGCTGATAGAATTCTGGAAGCATTGTGGGCATATCGTACTACTTGGCACAATACTACAAGTTTCTATCCTTAGGACTTGGTGTATGTAAAAAGTGTTGTCTTCCCCACTGAATTCGAAATCAAGACCTTGAAGACAACTATGGAGGCAAACTTAGATGTGACTGAAGCCCAGAGGAGTAGATTGAATCAATTGAATTAACTTGATTAGAAATATTTAGCTGCTGTAGATCAGACAATATTAATTCATCAACATAGATCCAATTGGCACGATCAATTCATTAAAAAGAAAGTCTTCTATGAAGGAGACTGGGAATTATTATACAATTAAAGATTCAAAAGGGACTTCAAGGGTAAGTTACATACAATATGGTTGGGCCCATACCTAGTAGACAAAGTATTTGACAGTGGTATAGTCCACCTAGTTACCATTGATGAGAATCGTGCACCATTATTTGCTAATCGTCATTGGCTACGACTGTATCATAAGCCCATTTTGAAGGACGCATTCAGTTCACAAATTGCAGCTGATCCGGAATACCAGTTAGAACAAGGGCATGAATCTTTATCTTCCCCTGTTAATATTTAGACAATAGCTATGATTCCTACACAATTTTTTGTACATAAATAAATTGATTTTATTATTATTATTATTCCTTTGCGCTTGATCCTTTTTTTAAGAATATGTGCAGGGATGTACCTGAGGAGAAATGGTCATGATCGGTCCTAATGAACGTGGGCATCCTTTTGTAACTTCCTGCTTCAAAAGGAAACTCCTTGAAGAAAAATAAATAATGAACAGTCAGGTGTAGCTGCGATTCCCATAAAAATTGCCTATTTTTCTGTTTATTTCCATCTGCAACACCGAAAAATTGCCCTTTTTTCATCCTGCGTAGCTACAACACTGTAAAACCTTGTCTATTTCTTTGTTTATCTGTAGCTACAACACCGTAAAAAATTCCCTTTTTCCCATTTCGCGCAGCTGCAACACTGTAAAAATTTGCCTATTTTCGTCTACCTACAACTGCAACATTGTAAAATAATTCCCTTTTTCCCATTCCATGCAGCTGCAACACTGTAAAACCTTGCCTATTTTTTCGTTTATCTGCAGCTGCAACACCATAAAACCTTGCCTATTTTTCCATTTATTTGCAGCTGCAACACTGTAAAATAATGCTTTTTTTTCATTCCACGTAGCTGCAACTCCATAACATATTGGCCATTTTTTAATCTCACGCAACTACGACTCCGTTAAAATTTTTCCCATTTCTACCTTTTCCGGCGGTTGCGACTCCGTTTGAATTTTGTCCATTTTTACCCTTTTCGAGGGCTGCAACTCCGCCAAACTGGCTGATTTTTCTATGGTTCACAGCTGCGACTCCACCAAATTGGTTGATTTTTCTATGGCTTGCAACTGTGACTCCCCCAATATTGGCAGAACTTTTTACAATTTTGGTTCGTGACTCCTCCAAATCTGGCGAGAATTTCCGCTACTAGCAATTTCGACTTACTTCATAGCATTCATTATGTTTTCGACAGGATTGACAAGATTCTTTTTGTCCACTGGGAGAAAATATCATGACAACATGCCTGCAATAATGTTTAAATTTAAATGGATGCACTTCACATGCTTTATTGTCCTCAAAGGTCATGGTTCATAGCATATTTATGAAGGTATGGTTCTGATTATCTACATGATTAAGCGTTAACTAGATTTGACAGGATTAATCATGCCTTCCTTTTTACACCGATTATTACACCCGCATACCGTTAACTGTCCACTCGTATGAATTAATGGCCATTTAAGCTTATCCTATAACTGCCACCCTTTCTTAATTTGGGATAAATTTTAACAAAAATTCCATGCTCTTAACTTTCTAAATTTACCCAACTACACTCTCAGTTGTTCACGCATACTCTGTGCTTTAACCTCCATTGTCGATACCGATAATTTATTGGGATGATATATAATTTAGAAGGAAAATGAACATGGGTATCCCAGCTTGGCACAAACCTCCAAATACATGATAATTGAATAGAAATGCTGAAGTTTTCGCTATTTTTGGAAGCTGCGGGCTGGACTGAATTCTTCCAATGCCTGGATGGGTTCCATCGAGAGACAACTCTACAATTCAATTTAAATATTACATTAACCCACTCAGAGGTTAGGGGGTTGCATATAGAAGTATTTGAAGCGATAGTGGCTAAAGTCACCATCCTTCCTCAAGTGGGAAGAGCTTGGTTTGGTCAAAGAACCCCTAATGCTGCCGCAGTACAGGATTTTCTGATAGAGGGGGAACAGATTCATCAGTCAAGGTGAGGGATAGCATTACAATCACTGCTCGACCATGGGATCAAGTAGCATTCTTCCTCAAAAATTATATCACCCGTGAAGGTAGGTATCAAACTGTTTATTATTCTAAACTTCCTCTACTGTCTCATCTATGCCATAGGGCCTTACTGAATATTCCATTTTATCTATTTAAAGACCTACACCATATGGTGGGGTTTGACAGAATAACCAAGCATCCAAAATCCTCCCTTACTCATCACGACCTAATCAAATGAATTATCTTAAGGGCCTTAGCTCAAAGGAAACAAACCTAAGATCAATTCACAGGTCAAACTCAAATAAACTAGGAACCCACCCTTTTGACTGGCATTCCAGTAGAAAAAGAATTGGAAGTACATGTACTCTTGGGGGATGTTCAAATCCAATAGGAGCATGAAAATGTATAGTTGGGGGGATATGAGGAGAAATAGGAGGACCAGAGTCCCTCCAATTTAGTTGGGGGAGGGGAGATGAGACTGGATCGGATGATCAGTCAGATGACCAAGGAGAGGAATCGGAGGAAAATGTAAGAGAAAACCCTGTGGAAAGATTAAATAATGTGGGAGCTCTGAGAGCAGAGGCTGAAGCAAGAGAAGCATTAGATGTTGCGATAGCTGAAGCCAAGGATGTTAGAGCCACGATAATAGAAGAGAATGTAGAGGTATTGACCATTGAATCTTCCCCAGAATAGGGGGGAACTTTGATTGAAGAAGAAAAGGAGGATGTTGAGATAGGAGACATGCCTTCCACATCAGCTGCAAATCTATAGATTCCTGCACCATGAAAGAAAAGAAGAAGATCAAAAGAGGAGGTGTAGGCACCACTACTGATAAGAAGAAAAAGAACCATGTCGATTACAGCAGCTGAAATAGCACAAGTAAGATGTGCAAACCTAGAAGCACATATTGAATTCCCCATTTTGAGACCCAAAGCAAATGATGCCCCATAGGAACTGGTTGCAGAGGAACCTCAAATCGAGGGAATTTCACATGAAAATGGTTTATTGAAGGAAGAACTGCAGACACTTCAAAGAAAAATAGAAAAATCGAAAGAGGTGTGTAGGAAGCAAGTAGAAAGGAAGTTGCGCACGCTAGTTGAAGCTGCAGATCAATTAGAAGAATCACCTCCTGCTGAGGATGGTGAGGAGGAAGAGAGAGTGGTCTGCCCTGTGTGTGGGTAAATATTTAACCAACCAGGCTAAAAATTCATAGTTCCTACCTTTGTGACAGAACAACTCGTAGCAGCGGCTGTGTAAGAACAAGGACAAGAAGCACCTAAGGTGGAAGTGAGGGATGCAGAATAAATGGAAATAGACCTGGTACATAAAAGGGGGGAAATGAACAATTACAATCACAACCAGTAGAAGAAACAGAAGTGCTCCTAGGAAAATCTGATTGGAAGGATAGTGAAGCTCCCCAAGATCAACCTCTACAAATGGAAGCAGTAGATAAACATGGTGCTGATACACAAGAACCAGCGTCCCCAAACATTCTTGTAGAATTTGCCACCCAAATTGGGGTAGATGAACCAGAGACTGAAAATATTCCTGATTTTAACAAAGAAGTCTATGCTGTGACTCCTAAACCGTATCGGGGCACAAAATTAATAGAGATGGAACCTCAGTAGTAGGATAATGATGAAGTTGACCAAGATGTTGTCACAAAAGAACCAACATCCCCAAAAATTTCTGCTAAGATTCTCATGCAGGAAGAAGAAATCAATCCCTAGGTGGACATATATCCTAATTTGGATCTAGGAGAGGATGAACAAATGCAATCACGGTCCTTGGGGGACAGTGAAAATCTTTAAGAACAACTCCATATTGCAGAGGACATGGAAGCAAATCTAGAACAACCCTAGCATCATGAATAAATAGAAGGGTAGGGATCTGATACACAAGAACCAGTCGCCTTGCATCTCCCTGTCAAAGCTGCAGCTGATAATCAAGAAGATGTGGAGATTGAAATTCAAGAAGAGGTTTTCACACAAGAACCAACACCTTCATAATTGGCTACTCAGGTTGCTGTAGGAGAACTCCAAGGAGAGGATGTTGTTACATAAGAACCAGCATCCCCAGAAGTTAATTCAGAGGCACCTATACCAGTTGAGGTTGTTGTGGGAGAAATCTAAGGAGAGGATGTTGTTACATAAGAACCAGCATCCCCAGAAGTTGTTTCAGAAGAACCTATACCAGTTGAAGTTGTTGTAGGAGAAATTCAAAGAGGATATGTTGTTACACAAGAACCGACATCCCCATAAGTTATTGCAGGAGTACCCATACAAGCAGTGCAGAATGTTCAAGTTAAAGCATCAGCTGGCCAGGTATGGACTCAACTTTCACAAAATTTTGACAATATGGATTCTAATAGTTAAGATAATGCTGAAGATGAAGGGATCCAGAGGCTGACCCAAGAGATCTCACTCCTAAGAATAGAAGTGAGGAAGTGGAAGACTCAGGTGGAGAGGTATTAAGAAGGAATGGTTCCCCTTGCTGAACATAGGAAGACCATCAGGGAATTGAAGGAAAGATGGATAGAAGAACTAATGTTCAATAAATTTCACTGGGAAGAGATATAGAAAGAGCTGAAGGAGCTGAAAAAGTTCAAATCCATGCAGGTGGAAAAATACCAGCTGTACACTCTCTCCTGGGAACTATTAGGTACCAGATCACCATCTTCATCTTACCCTGTTTTTTTATTTGAACAGTTCATTTGGTTTAAACTTAAGGCTATAAAAGAAGGGGGACCTTATGAAATAGCAACCTCAGTTAAATTTCTAGAAAGTGATTTTGTTGAGTAGAACTTGCTTTTTGAGATTTATTTACATGAGCTAGCTTGTCCCTTGGACTGCCATTCAAATCCTACCCCTTTCTTAGGTGATTTTCAGCTGAGGGATTTTGCCTCCTTTGTTAGCAATCATGCTCAGTGGGAAATATCCTTCCAAACTTTCTCTCATAATGAATCCCACTCTAAACTTTGGGTTCGAAGTGAACCTAAAACCCCTCGCCTTCTCCTTTCTCATCAGCAGCGTAGGCTCACATGTCCCATCAAAACTCAGCAGATGATGGAACTTCAAGAAAAGGTTATCTCTACCTGTGTCAGCCAGATTTCCATGCATCAACAATTGGCTTTGGAAGGTAGCCAGCATATATGGCAGGCTGCCTTTTCAACCTTGAGAAATAGAGATCCCTACTATTTCAGAAATTTTAAACATGCACTTTCTAGGGTTGAGGGATATGTGGGATGCATGAAGGAATGTGGAGTTAATTGGCTGGCACTCAAATTCAAATTCTTTCTCATTTGGTGGTTATAAAAACCATATAGAGAAGACTTCTCATTGAAAAAGATAGAAGAGAAGAAGTGTTGGAGATATTGGGTTGTCTATAATGGATTTTTGGAAAAACAGGGAACACCTAAAGTCTCATATAACTTTTCCTCTATCCATGAACGAAGTACAATGCCAAATTCATATTTATACTAATGGAGGTTTTTGCATAAGGACATGCAACAAGACAATTGGGGGGGGATGTTGGGCCCATAAATGACCCCTTTTTGACCACATTTTGCCTACCCCTTTTTGCCTTATCTTACTCCATTATATGCACCAAACAGATGTTTTCCTTCACTTGATCCACCTTCACTTGATTCGTCGATCCATACAGGTATGGTTAATTATTGTCTTATCCTATTAATACTTATGATTGTTGTAATCAGGGCTCTATATCTTGGATTATGCTAACATATGGTGATTTTATAAAGATAATTCGAGATGTAAAGGATACAGGTGTAGCAGGATGAACGATTCAAGAGAGAGATGGAAATTCATTGTTGAGTTTATCACCACCTATTCCATCTCTGTACAAAGGACACAGTAAAAGGTTACTATTCCATGCAATATGTATAAGGGTGGCTGCAACAAGCTTGGGTGAAATAGACTTGGATGCAAAAACTTTCCGCTACTCGAGGGTAGCTGCAACTGACAGGGCATCTTCTAGATTGATCCTGTTATATCACTGCTGGCTCAAGTAACATCCTTCCTATATTTTCTACTTCTATCTTTCCCACAGATGTAACAACGTATCGTAAATGGGGTATCCTGAATATCAAAGATATTCATGGCTTCCTAATATCATTGGGTATAAGTTACAATTATGAATGTACAAATATTGGAAACTATTCTAAGCCATGGGTTGGAAATTAATTGATCTTATTGTATAAGCTGTAACAAAGACTGTATCTATATTTCATCATTTAATACAAGGAGTAGGATTCTTCTGATCTTGGGGTTTAACTTGTGTTAATTTTCGACATCTCGGCTCGAAGGTTGGCCTCACCTTCCTACAAAGATTGCTGAGTTGATTAGGTATTTATCACTCTGTCATGTGGTGTGGATGTTACAGTAGATTCATTCCTTTATAACAGCTGCAACAATAATGATTTATTGTGTGTTCCTTCAATCGATTAGTAATTGCATTCCCTATGAGCTGCAACAGAGTCGTGTGATAGTCAACTATGTAGAATAATTTTCTTTATGCAATTGTGTGATAGCTGTAACAGTCGATCCAATCCCTAGTTTCTTTCAATTGATGTCTTTATTGAATTTTGTTAATTAAGTCCATTTGTAATTATAATTATTGAAGTTCAATTTCTGCATTTCTGAATTCTAGATCAAGTTGGATTGAGATAGTTATAATGGATCTTCAGATGGCCTAGTAATTTAGGATTTAACTTTCTGCAAAAGTAAATCTAGATTTTTATTTTCTGAATCTCTTATTTCTAGATTAAGAGTTGTAAGAATCTGTTTGTGGTTTTGCATTCTTAAGAAGGTAAATTAGATCAAGTTGATCATGGGATGAGTTGGGATGAACATGAATGTAGGATAATTCATTTACAGTATCAGCTAGTTAGTGTTTAAGCATATATAGTGCACATTATCTTTGAAATAAAAGACTTCCTTGGGTTGACAATTTATATTGAACACTCTGTATGTTAGCTTTAATTAACTTGCATATAGAGTGCCCAACAACACACACCTAAATTCGAATTGTCTTGAGTTTGTGGATGGATTGATAACATTAAGAGGCTAAGTTGTTAAATTTTCATATGCTTAGCTAAGACATCAGTATATCATTTCATTTTTCAAAACAAAAGCATATAAATAGGTTCACTGAAAGAAAGACAAGCACAACCATACAAAAGGAACACACAGATTTATCCTAGGAAAACCCTAAAGGGAAAAACCCAGCAAAAGCTTCCTCAATATAGATGCCCCAAAAACATAAAAGATAAAACCAGCAAGGAGATCAAAGCCTAATCCTCCTCCTTCTCTAGCTACTTCTCTTCTCCACTAATGTGCTACACAAGTGAGAGTGTGTGTGTCTCAAATGAGGAGCACTACACCTCTATTTATATTTATCTGTTTACTTAAGTTAACTCATTTGACATGTAGGCTCGAGTTAAATCATGTAGGCTCGAGTTACACATGTAGGCTCAAGTAACCACACTGGGGTGCTGATGAACCACCTTTACAATTAGAAGGGACTACCTCATGACTCTTATTAATTCTTCCGATTAGGAGCATCGGGGTACAATGTAATACAAGTGGTTCTCCCGATAGGACCATCGGGGGACACAAAAAGATACATATAGAATATTATTTGAAGTTACAATATTTCAACACTCCCCCTTAACAAGAAGGGTATTCTACAGCAACATCAACAACAACAAGAGTAGAGATAGGGGACATCATCAACATCAATAGGGTAACACATATATAAATCATTGGAATCTTTTCAACATCATGTAGTCTTCATCTTCAATCTTCAGTCTTCATCATAAACAACATCTTCAGTCTTTGATCCACAACATCTTTAGCATTTTGATCTTTCAGTTAGCAATGACATCTTCGGCACTTTGACTTTTCTTTCAGCAACAACATCTTCAGCACCTTGACCTTTCGATCAGCGGCAACATCATCATCATCATATTCTAATCTATCGATCATAATCATCATCACATTCTAATATTTCAATCAGAAACATCATCATCATACTTTGATCTTTCGATCAGAAACATCATCATCATACTTTGATCTTTCGATCAGAAACATCATCATCATACTCTGATCTTTCGATCAGAAACATCATCAACATACTCTGATCTTTCGATCAAAAACATCATCATCATACTCTGATCTTTCGATCAGAAACATCATAATCATAGTGCGTCATCATCATACTCTGATCTTTTAGATCAGTACGTCATCATCATCATACTCTGATCTTTCATTCAGTATGTCATCATCATCATACTCTGATCTTTCGATTAGTACGACATCATCATCATACTCTGATCTTTCGATCAGTACGACATCATCATAAACAGCAACAACCTGCAATCCACAACTCAAAGACAAAAAGTCTTTGGATCACTTTTGGAATTAAAGTCCAGGGATGATACAATCCCACCACATTCTCGACAACTGAAGTTATCATATTGATTATGGGAGAATCAGTCCCTATCACTTTAGGACTAAGTCCAAGGACAATGCAATCCTACCACATTCTCGAGGACCAAAGCCACCGGATTGATTACGGAAGAATCAGTCCCTATAACTTTAGGACTATGTCCAAGGATGATGCAATCCTACCACATTCTCGAGCACCGAAGCCACCGGATTGATTATGGGAGAATCAATCCCTATCACTTTAGGACTATGTCCAAGGATGATGCAATCCTACCACATTCTCAAGGACCGAAGCCACCAGATTGATTACGAGAGAATCAGTCCCTATCACTTTAGGACGATGTCCAAGGATGATGCAATCCTACCACATTCTCGAGGACCGAGGTTACCATATCTATTATGGACAGATGTCCTGGGATGATACAATCCCTCTTCATTCTCAAATACCGAGGTCTCCGGATCACTTTAGGGCAAGTTCCCAGGGATGATACAATCCCACCACGTTCTCGAGGACCAAGTTCACCGGATCTATTGTGGACATAGTTCCCAAGATGATACAATCCCTCTTCATTCTTGAAGACCGAGGTCTCTGGATCACTTTAGGGAAAGTGCCCAGGGATGATACAATCCCACTATAACATCACTACTCCCCCTTTCGGGGAAGATCTTTTCGAACCACACCAAGCTTGTCTCGAAAGTGTTCGAACTCTACTCGAGGCAGAGGCTTCGTTAGTACATCATCATCCAAACCATCATCATCTACATCTTTAGTATGTGAATACTGAACTATCACAATTTGTATCTCCAGTATGTGAATACTGAAAGCATCATCATCTATATCTTCAGTATAGAAATACTGAATCACCATCATCTGTATCTACAGTATGTAAATACTGAAATATCATCTATATCTTTAGTATGGGAATACTGAAATCATCATCATCTATATCTTCAGTATAGAAATACTGAATCACCATCATCTGTATCTACAGTATGTAAATACTGAAATATCATCTATATCTTTAGTATGGGAATACTGAAATCATCATCATCTATATCTTCAGTATGGGAATACTGAAACATCATCATCTCTATATTCAGTATAGAAATACTGAATCACCATCATCTGCATCTACAGTATCATCCTCTGCATCTTATCTTGTATGTAGAAATATCGGGTTTCTACGTGTTACGTCGGAACATAGGGTTCTTTGTCATCACAACTATGTTTATCACATAGAATCATTGTAGTGTCCATCTTCAGGTCAAAGAGACCTGATATCAGCTTCTGAAGCCATATGGCTTCACAACTTAGTAGAGAAATCTGTTATGTATTCTGCTTCAACCGTGCTAAGAGAAACACTGGACTGTTTCTTGCTAAACCATGAACTCATAGCAGACCTCAAACAATAGCATCTACCTGATGTGATTTTCCTATCTGAGATACTTCCAACCCAATCTGCATCTGTGTAGCCATACAATCTATACTCATGGCTACCATAATAGTATAGACCAAATTCTATAGTCCCTTTCAGATATCTCATCACATGTTTTGCAGCTACTAGGTGAACCAGTCTTGGTTGAACAAGATATTGACTTAATGTGTTCATAGCAAAACAAATGTCTGGTCTGGTATTTGTTAAGTACATCAATGACTCAATGATCTGTCTGTAGTGAGTCACATCCACTAACTCTAATGAGTCATCAGCTAACAGCTTCAGGTTGGAGTCCATGGGTGTGGCCATGACTTTGCATTCCAACATATTGAATCTCTTCAATATCTCTACCACATACTTTTCCTGGTTGAGAAAGATTCCTTCTGAACTTTGCCATACTTCCAGACCTAGGAAATAATGCATTAACCCAAGGTCTTTCATCTCAAATTCTTCTCCTATTTTCTTCTTGCTTTCCATGATCTGTTTCTCATTCCCTGTCAAGAATATATAGTAATAGAATGACAGGTACATCTTCTACAACCTTGTAGGAAAGGTTAGGATCAACTTTACTCTTGGAAAAGCCCATGCTCATCAGGAAACTATCTATTCTTCCATACCAAACTCTGGGAGCTTGTTTCAGGCCATAGAGGGCCTTCTTCAACTTGCATACTTGATTCCATCTGTCTTCAACTTCAAATCCTCGTGACTATTCTATTTAAAACTCTTCCTCAATCATACCATTAAGGAAGGCTTGTCTTTACTTCATCATGGAAGAAACTACCATGATAGTTTTGAAGGAAGTGTACCTTGCTTCGTGGAGTAAGTGTCTCTTCAGAATTAATTCCCTCTTTCTGATAGAAACCTCTAGCCACAACTCTTACCTTACTTCTATCAGAAAGATATCTTATCTTGCAAATCCATTTGGAAGATACCACATTCTTGCTTTCTATTTTGAGTACTATATCCCAAACATCATTCTAGTATCATAACATCTTCTATGAGTTTGTCTTCTCAGGTCATCAACATATCCTAGTCTTCTGCATTCAACCTTGAAGTTTGGAACCCACTTTACTCTTGGTAAAGTCTCGATCCATCACAAAGCTATCCATCATGTCGTACCATGTCGAACTTAGATATAATTTTCTGTAGTCACTCCCCCTGAAGTGGAGTATCATCTTCCCTCTTCATTCTGTACAGGTGGTTCTATGCTTGATATATACTGGTCAATAGAGTATGTCATGTCATAGTCTATTCTTTCTGGGGAGAATCACGAACCTTGCTGTGTACACTTGTTCCATCATATCGTATACATCATTCCCCATGATCAACTGTTATTCTTTGATCATAGCTTCTTTCATAGCATTCTTTTCTTCATCTTGAGTTATCTCTTGTACCCATGGTGGTCTTCATCCTTCAAGGTGGATCTACCACTTTATGAAGCTCTTTCTTCCGTCATGGTCTCTGACCCTGGGAGCTTCAGATTCATGTTTATTGGAGTGAATCTTGAATTGTCATCACTTTTTCTTCGGAACAAGTCTCATCCTTATTTTCTTGTAGGAGGTTGTACATGACCTTTCCTACAATTCAAATGCACCAGTTGCATGGTTAGAACTATTTCATAAAACATATGCATAGTGACAAATTCTTATGCATCATGCAACTATTTAGTCAATACAACATTCATCCATATCTCACATAAACTTTCTAGATGCCTTCCATCTCCACCATGACATTATTGAGATTGTGCACTAATCCAATATGTCAGCAAAGAGTTTTGATAAGTAGCAATGGAGAGTTGTATAGCACCATGAGCTACTTACCCATAACATGCATATTAGTAGTATACAGTCATTAATGCAAACAATCTATCGTGCATAACACATCAACTGAATATAATCAAATGCATAACAAAACAATATCATTAAATGACAATTGAATACTTATCTTTTGTTTGTTTCATGGGTAGAATCCTTCTTGATCATTCTGCTTCCTCATCTTCTTCATTCATGAAATCATCATATCTTATCCAGATGATAAGATGGATAAGAGGTTCTTTAAGAATTCAGTTCTTCATATTCCTCATCGCTTGAGGGATCTTCTTTGAATGGTGAGAGCTTGATCTTCAATTGCTTCCATCTTTCTTCTTCTCTTCTTATGAGACGAGCTTCTTCTTCTTCCCAAAGTTTCTTGAAAGTAATTACTTCCTTCTGGCACACATTCTTTGTATGAATGAATCCCATGATCTTGGGAGGCCATTCAAGGTGGCTATCACCACTTCTGCATTATCCACTTCTTCTTATACCGCTTCAAGTTGTTCTGCATTCTGGATCTTCACATTCTTCAACTATTTTCTCAAAGCCATCTTCTGATTTAAGTTCTTATCTTCAAATAGCTTGGTCAAGGAATCAAACATCTTCGGTGTCTTTGGGGAGACACGTGTGGTACAAGTTGATTCATGACTCAATTAGCAATGATCTTCTTGGCCTTGACCAAGTTCTTCTTGTGTAAGGATTCTAGCCTCATCTCCCTCTCGAAATGGAACCTCTATACTGATGTAGGTGTCCAAACCATTTTCTTCAGAGAGATCATATACTTCTAGGCTTAGAATTTTTCAACCTCACCTAGCTTATCATCAAGCTGATGTGATAGATCACTTTGAAATGAGGACCTCAAATGAAAATAGCAAAGGATTAGATCTTACCGATTTGAGGTGTCCATCTTGGTTCCAAACATCGCTGATCTAGGGTTTGTCACAGAAACCCTAATTTTCAAAAATTGGAATCTTTCAGATATGATTGGATAGACAGATAGATCTCTTCAAATGGAGCTGTCCAATGTACTCCTTTTCTAAAAACAGTTGAGGGAAGCTCCAGGAACAGGAAGCCCTAGATTTCCAATTTCTTCTGCAAAAATTCATGTTACTATTTGTATGATATCTATGAAATTACTGATCCTATGTGTCTGAAATTTCCCATGGAGGTAACCTCACATACCCCTGATCCAACACCATAGGTTTCATCAAAATTTGTTTTACAATTTGGGATTTATGATCCCTTTCCCAAGGTGACCTGTTACATAACTGTTCAGAACAGCGACATTGTACGGCATGCCACATGTCACTGGTTCATATTCTGAGTCTGATATTTGGACCACTAAAATTAAAGTTCATTCGATTTCTAGGAAATCTTCAGGAATTCCATTTGGACCTCTGTAGCCCAATATATTGCAGTTCTCCCGAGGTGTCTTGTTTAGGGATGAATTCTGGAAGAGGCTAAAGCCCTAACTTGGAGGGATAATATCTCCCCGAATATAGTGAATATGAGGCAGAAATTTGGACACAGTGTACATCAGGATTTTATATTCATCCCCTGAAATTTTCAGCCTGTAATCCTTCGCCAATCTCGGGATGTAGCGAATGTACCAAAACTTAGTCGTTTTAGTACTTAGGGTTTTTCTAGCTAGGGGTCAAACTAGGGTTTGATTTTCCTAGAGTTTCACACAACCAAATTTATTGATCTAGGTCTCTAAAATTCGGTTTTGATGAGGAGAACAATCCTATGCTGGTCTCCCTCAAAAATTCCTCTTTTGTAGAAAGCCCTAATTTCTGCATCGAAAACTGAAAATGCTCGGAATCGAATTTCGCTTCGACAAAAAGATGCGCCCTTCAATGGAGAGTCATCCTAGCATACTTTTGCTGATGGATTGTGGAGAGAGACCCAAAAAGTAAGAAGCCCTAGCTTCTGTAGCTGCACAATGTCTTCTTCTCAGGTTAGCTCTGATACCATGTTAAATTTTCATATGCTTAGCTAAGACATTAGTATATCATTTCATTTTTAATAACAAAAGCATATAAATAGGATCATTGAAATAAATACAAGCACAACCATACAAAAGGAACACAAAGATTTATCCTGGGAAAACCCTAAAGGGAAAAACCCAGCAAAAGATTCCTCAATATAGATGACCCAAAAAAGATAAAAGATAAAACCAGCAAGGAGATGAAAGCCTGATCCTCCTCCTTCTCCAGCTACTTCTCTTCTCCACTAATGCGCTACACAAGTGAGAGTGTGTGTGTCTCAAATGAGGAGCACTACACCTCTATTTATTGTCATCCGTTTACTTAAGTTAACTCATTTGACATGTACGCTTGAGTTAAATCATGTAGGCTCGCGTTACACATCTAGGCTCAAGTAACCACACTGGGGTGCTGATGACCCACCTTTACAATTAGAGGGGACTACCTCATGACTCTTATTAGTTCTTCTAATTAGGAGCATCGGGGTACAATGTAATACAAGTGGTTATCCCGGTAGGACCATCGGGGGCCACAAAAACATACATATAGAATATTCTTCGAAGTTACAATATTTCAACATAAGTATGTTTATAAAATATAGGAATCAACTAATAGAAGGTATTTTTATCATTTGAGAAATTTGCATTTGTGAATTGAGAGAGCTAGTGGATGACGAGTTTATTACCTTAGCCAATTTCGAGGGTGAAAGATTTCCATCTAAGTTGTTGCTTGGAGAGGCCACTCAATTATTTAATGGAGATTTAAAATATTTTTATTTTCAGTTGTAATCTAGTGGGAATATCATGATTCCTTCTATTGCAACACTTTCTCTCAACCATTTCCAGTTTTTTATTGCATATTCTTGCTCATGGAGGGATTGCGCTTTGGGTGAGCTATTGTAGTATTTGGGAGAGATTATCCTGATCCATTTCTAAATTTAATAAGTGTAATATTATATTTTCTCCATATTCATAAATTCTCAGGATGAAATACCAAATGGTTGATTGTAAAAGTGATTATTAGTGAGCAAACAATGACAATTTCCGTGCTATATTGGTGTATCCCATTGAATGCTGATTATTTCGAGCTTACTATGGTAAATTTCTGATTGTAATAATTTTAATATGACCTTTTATTAAATCTAATAAATTTTCAGATCTAAATACCTAATTTTTTTTATGTAAAAGTGAATATTAATGAGCAAACAATGACCATTTCTTTACTATATTGATGTATGCCATGGGAATGTTGATTATTTAGAGTGGGAGAATGTTTATATGGTAAATTTATTATGAATATAATTTAATTTATTATTATTAAAAGTTTCATTTTCATCACCTAAGCATTTGAGGTCATCTTAATCAGTTTAATTTCATTTGGAGAAGATTTGATGTCATTTCCCCAAGGGTCGAATTAGTGATTTTGTAGCTGTTTGGGAGAGGGTTATAACATGGTGTATAAACTGAATAATTATGGATATGAGACCTTAACAATGTCTCTTAAACATATTCTTCCTATATTCATAAATTTTAGTGGTTTTGGGATCATTTGAGAAGCCATCTCCAACATTTACCTAGGGGGAATTGGAACGCCAATTTGCTAGTAAAGACTCCTACTTTGACCAGAATATTCAAAAAGTTTGAAGAATTAATTGGAGGGTAATAATTCATACTTTAAAATCATATTCAATTATTAATTTAATTCATACAACTTCTCAGAATATTTGGGAGAAATTGGGTCAATTTGGAGATCTAGACATCAAAACTAGTCAAAGGTCGAAATAGGGAAAGAAGTGAAAAATTGGTCATTTTAATAAGATTATTAAAAGGGGAATTGTAGTGGAATAATAGCATGATACTGGGAATTTTTCATTAATACCATACATTGAATAAAAATTTTCAAATATGTCTTGGCTTCATAATAGAACCAAAATTCCCACTTTCCTTCCTCCCCGACCAACAATTACAGAAATTACAACCAATCTGAGCATGTCTCCAGGAGTATCAAAATTTGAGAGGGTATATTCATGAGTGGAATTATTTCCAATAATATATTTTCAATTATGTATTTAGTAAATAAGAAGGAAAATGTGAACTTATTAAATAAAAATCATCCTACTTGTGAAAAGAGCAAAGATTTATCATGCACTATAAATGAGAAATTTATAAACACTTTTATAGACATCGCATGGAATATGTGGAGGAAATGTTGTTATAAAGGAGATGAAAATAACTTAGATACACCATTAAAGGAAGAAACAGAGAATCATGAAGTGGAGCATCAATTATCTCAAGGTGATTGCAGAGAAAAACATAAAGAGGAAGGTGAAGACAAGCTCACAATCCTTGCTGATGGGGGTTGTCAAAATCAAAGAGAATCTATTGATGGGTGCTCACAAATATATGTTAGTGACATAGATATCAGATTTGAAAATGTTTCTACAATCAAAATTTCTTATGAGAATAAATATGAATACCTTGTAGCAGCTAATGAAGAACGAAGGTCAACTTGCCCATCACCACTTGAGCTTGAAGAAGTTGATCACATCAAGAAGAAAGAGGAAGAGGAGGTTCACTCCCATGAACCATCCTTCATTGAAGGGTATTTTAATATTATTGAAATGGATATCTATGATTCCCTTATCATAATCCATGACACTAACGCATTGGTGTCAAATTCTTGTTGGCAAATTTCTTCATTGGAGAAGCCATCCTTCCTTGAAGACATGGAGAAGATTCAAAGAGAATTGTGCAACATTGAAGGTAATTTCATGTCTTTTATTTTTGACAAAAATGATTTGGTTGAGCTTAATGAATTTTTACATGAATAATACTTGAATAATAATGAGGATGTTCATAAGCTCAAAATTCAAAATGAGAAACTTCTTATGAGGTTGCAAGATACTTGTTCTTCCTCCTATGTTTCAGATTGTCACAGGGTAGATTACTTGGAGGATTCCCATGACATGAGGGATCATGAGAAACATGGAAAATTGTAGGTTCTTTATTTTTTTGAATATGATCTTGATGAAAGCCAATCACTAGTTGTGTTAGAAGAGGAACTTGATTTTCCTCTTGAATATGGGTGCACACTTTTTGAAGAAATGCATGAATCCACTACCTTGGAACCAAACCATGAGGAAATATTTTCATTTTTAAGGGAGGTGCACACTAATACCCCTATGTATCCTTCACATGATGAAAATGTTTCACTTTCTGACCATTTGGGTGAGTCGGTTCTTCCTCCTACATCCTACATTACCAAATTTTGTAGCATTCATCCTAATGAAGTATGGGTGAAAGGTTTCTTTTTTATGGTGCCACATGAAGAGTATGGACTTTATATCTCTCCTTTTTATGATTACATTATTAGAGAACCATATTATTTATAATTGCAGTAGTATCCTTTGTTACATTATGATGATACCCATCTACATGGGTGTACCTATGATGTTCACTTGAGTCACTTGGAGACTCATAATTTTCCTTGCGCCTTCCCTAGTGCATTTGATGTTTGAGGAACTTCATCCCACACCTGGGTGAAGAGATATATGATTGAGGAAAATTATTATTGGAATAAATATCCTCTATTTTTTCATGATGATATGCATATTCATGAGTGTATTGATGGGACTTCTTTGAGACAATTGAAGTCTTCATGTTTTCTTTGCTCCTTATTTGGTTCAGATTTTGGTGGAGTTTCTTCATTAACTTCTTGGATGAAAGAACACATAGATGATTATATTTATGAACTTTATATATTTTTTGATAAGAATTATGGGACATTAGATACTCACCTATGTCATTGGGGCATATCTAATATAATACTTGATGCTTGTGTGTATGGGCCACATGGTGATCTACTTACTTGGATGCACAAGCACTTTCATGATTCTTTGATGAGGTAACTTCTTGATGTACATTTTTATGATGTTTTTATTTACTTTCATGATCTATATTTTCTACTCATGATGTTTGGAAAGGTGCAATGCAAGCAATGGGATCCTAGCATTTCTTGGTTTCATCTCACTTGGAGTAGCAGTTCGACTGTAGGTTTGAGAAAGCAAACCAACCTTCAGTTCTTTGAGTTCATATTTGCATAGCAATGTTCGAGTTTCCTATATGAGAGACCCTCTGAGATATGGATTCAATTTTCACATGCTTGGTGTTCATGGAATTTGATCATAGACATTTCACACCATGCATGTATTAGGATCATATGGGACCTTGGGGTAATTTTTGGTCTCATTAGTTTCAATTTTTGGGGCAACAAGTAGCATTGGATATTGATTCACCACTTGAGAAGATGATTGTAATCATATTAGTGAAGAAACAAGAATGGTGGATCCTCTCTAAAATTTTCTTGGAATATTAAGAAACTGAAAGTTTGGTAACTCAAAACCAACTTCAAATAACTATACAGAAGCAAAAAAGGGTGGAAGTTCAGAAAAGGTTTCCAAAATATGGAGATAAAGATTATTTGCAAAAATTTGGTTTTCATGGATTTGAATAATCCTTTTGGTGCTATAGATGATGTTATAGGATATATCAATATGAATAATCCACATATATTTACATTTGGGAACACAAAATTACAGTACATGAGTGCCACTATTCAAATTGCAGCAAAAGAAAATCAATGAGCAAAACCATAAGAGAGAACTTGGTGCAAGGGAAGGAGTACCAAATGAGGATGTCACTTGGGAATATGAATATTTTGTATCATACAAATCTGAAATTTCTTTATTACAAGAAATGTTAGGTGGGTAGGACCATAATGTCCCCATTTCAAATAATTGCATAGCAGGACAATTCCATCAGTCCTACTAGTTTCCTAGGTTAGATGGATACATTTGGAATTTTAATAACGGAGCTAATTGATGATGTTCAGACATTATAATTGAATAAATATTTAATAATGGATATAATTAAATAAATACAAGATAAAATTGAAGTGGCATTGGATCGTGGAGATACATGGAGATTATGGGGCCCACACAAGCTAGAATTTTTGTGCCACGTGGCATCCTCCTCTTGCAATTTCGAATCCATGGGAATCCTAAATGTTTTTGGATGAGTTAGATGGATAATACAATTGTATATATGAATCATAGGTATAGTTTGGAAGTAAATGTAACTTACATGGGAGAGGAAGAGTCATTTTGGAGCTAGTGAGACACTTGGATTAGATTCCCTAGCTCTATGACAACAATGATGAAGATGCTATGACACCTATGACAAAAAATATATATGAAAGATGAAATATGACATATATGACATGTCAGGTCTAAATATATCATCCAAGAGTGATATCATGTGAGTTTGGGAAGCTCAATGTGTTCTTACTCAAATTAGGGGAAGATTGAAAGCTAGGAAAGGGAGGACACATGGAAAATCTTAAGCACACACCCAAATTCGAGTTAGATTCAGTTTGTGGATGGATTGGTAAAATTATAAGAATAATTATTTTTATAAAATACATGAATCAACCAATATAAGGTATTTTTATCATTTGAGAAATTTGCATTTGTGAATTGAGAGAGCTAGTGGATGACTAGTTTCTTTCCTTAGCCAATTTCAATGGTTAAAGATTCCCATCCAAGTTAGTTTTTGGAGAGGAAAATCATGTATTTCATGGAGAATTAATGGATTTGTATTTTCAGTTTTAAGATACAGATAAGCTCATGGTTCCTTCTATTTCAGCACTTTCTTTCAACCATTTCCAATTTTTAGTCCATATTCTTGCTCATGGAGGGATTGCGCTTTGGGTGAGGTACTGTACTCTTTGGGAGAGATTAAACTGATCCATTTCTTATTGTAGTAAGTTTAATATGATATCTTATCCATATTCATAAATTCCTAGGTCTAAATTCCAAAATGGTTGAATGTAAAAGTGATTATTAGTGAGAAAACAATGACCATTTCCCCACTATATTGATGCATCCCATTGAATTCTGATGAATTCGAGATTATCATGGTACATTTATAATTGTAATAAGTTTAATATGATATTTTATTCATTCTAAAAAGGTATAATTTCTAAATACCAAATGGTTGTATGTAAAAGTGAATACTAATGAGCAAACAATGACCATTTATCCACTATATTAATGTATGCCATGGTAATGCTATTTTTTTCAAATGGAAGAATTTATCTCTGATATATATATATGATGAATGGAATTTAATTTATGAGTATTAAAAATTATATTTTCATAAATTAAGAATTTGAATTCATCTTACATTAATTGCATTTGGAAAAGATTTGATGTCGTTTCCCAAAGGGTTGAATTAGTGATTTTGTAGTCGTTTGGGAGAGGGTTATAATAGCCTGTATAAAATGAATAATGATGCATATGAGACCTTAAAAATTTTCCTTAAAAATATTCTACCCATTTTCATAAATTTGAGTGGTTTTGGGATCATTTGAAAAGCCATCTCCAACATTTACCTAGGGGGAATTGGAACCCCAATTTGCTAGTAAAGACTCCTACTTTGACCAGAATATTAAAAAACTTTGAAGAATTAATTGGACGGTCATAAATAATATCTAAAAATTATATTCAAGTATTAATATCATCCATAAAACTTCTCAGAATGTTTGGGAGCAATTTGGTCAGTTTGGAGATCTAGATATCAAAACTAGTCAAAGGTCAAAATAGGGAAAAAGGTGAAAAATTGGTCATTTTAATGAAATTATTAAAAAGGGACATTGAATTCCTAGTGAGAGAGGTGCCTCACTTATTTATATTAATCATGTGGGTGACTCAAATAACTAACTAGGTCATCCATGTTCTCTAATTGGGGTCGACCTACCTAGGGAGACTCAAAATACATTTTATATATTACTTTTGTGGGTACTATTTCCCTGACTTATAATGGAGGTTTTAACTCATTAATTTCACATGAAAAATTACCTCAAATACATCTCCAAATGGAGGAATAACATATCCAAAGGATAATACAAAATAATTATAATAGGATATCTTCTGAAGTTACAATACTTTAAAATTTGTTGTATCCAATCTGGTTCTCCACAAGTACCTTGAATTGCTTAAAACATTCAAAATCATCATATTTATGTTTTAGAAAATATACCCATGTTTTTCTTGGGTGGTCATCAATAAAATTGAGAAAATGATTGAATCCTCCCATGGATGATGTATGCATTGGCCAACAAATATCATAGTGCATAATATCAAGTGGTGCGCATACTTTGTATGAGTTTCTGAATAGAAAAGTCTCTATATGATTCTTAACAAAAATAAAGCCTTCACAAAATATCTCTAGTTTGTTGATCAATGGGAATCCTTTCACCATATTATTTTTGTGCAGTAGTTTCATCCCACCAAAATTCCTATGTCCAAATCTGAAATGCCAAAGCTAGGAATCATCCTAAAACTCTGATTTAAATGTTGCTTGAATATCGACACTGCCATTTTCCTCCTTGTCGTAGTGTTTTTTTGCTTCTGTTCTTTATTCCTTGAATGTATATTTTGAATTTTCCTTTCCTTTCATGTATGGAATTATTCTCAAAGGAAACAAGAAATTTCTTTTCATTGGTACTTTTTCTATCAAGTGGTTTCTTTGTCCCAAGTCTTCAATCACATAGTGATTGTATTTCATGTAGACTTGATAAAAATTTTGTATCATTTTTCCAATGCTGAACAAATTGTGTTTCATACCTTTGAAATAATAAAAATAAGAAATAATATTTCACTCCCCCTGTTTGGTTAGAATACCAACTGAGTCTTTTCCCAAAATAGTGACTTGGACACTATTTCCAAGTGTGACATCAGTTTGAACTTATTTATCTAGACTGGAAAACAAATTTAAATTATCAGTCATATGATTGCCACATACTAAATTTAAATTCCATATGTCGCATGGAATTTCTTGGATAACATTTCATGCAATTTGGGATGCACATGCCAACAACAGTGTTCTCGACAAAGTGTTGGTGTTGCTCGACTGGTTTTGGCTTTTCCTTCCTTGGTCATACTACTTCTTCACACATTCATATCATGCTGACCAAATTTATTGCAGTAATGAAATCATATTTTTGACTTATTAAACATGTGATCACTTGGATGACTGGGATTATGATTCGGTCCTCAACCACTGAAATTCATGGGACTACTGTTACATCCTCCTTCAGAAAAAAAGTATTCCTCTTCCTCTAGAGTTATATATTCACCTACCTCTTCCACAAATTATGCATAAATGTGTTGAAAATGAACCTTCTAATGATGTATTTGATCTACTTATTCTATGTTCATGATTGATAATTGAGGATTGTAACTCACCAATGGTAAACTGTAACAGGTCTTCCAAGGTCATGATCCAGGATTGAAATATCAATGGAATACTTCTCAAAAAAATTTCAACAATATTTATGTATTCTATATTTTCTCCATGATATTTGATTTGATTTATGAGATCACTAAATCTAGTATAGAATAATTCAAGTGACTTGGTATCTTTCATTAACAAATATTCAAACTCTCTTCTAATAATCTGTAATCTAGAAGTCCTTACCTTGTACAAGCCTTGATAGGAAGTTTCCAATGTGTCTCATGCCTACTTAGATTTCTTTTCTATTTATACTCTTGGGAGTATGGTTTCATGCATTTATTGGTGTATGTAGAACACAACCTTTCCATATGTCTTGCATGATATTATTATATGTTGCTTGATCTACTGTAGTATGTATAGAAATTTTGGACTTTCTCCCATACATCTTGACCTATGACCAAAACCTTCATTGTTAGAGACAAATACTCATAATTATTTCTTGAGAAAATTAGATTTTGTAAAATCAACATGTGTGTATGATAAGTGGAATCCATTTCTATAAAACAAGGTTTCTTTCCTAAACATGCTTTGATACTAGATATTAGATCTACTGCTGCAACACTTAATCTGAGTTACTCCACAAAGATAAATTTTCCTCCTTTTTTCTTTTACTTTTGGAATTTCCACACACTACCTTTAGGAAACCCCACTTTTTACTTGACAGGTTAACTTTGATGGAAATTATTGCGACATAAATTTACTATGACAGGGTTTTGTTGTGACAGATATTTATTACGACGGGTATTTACTATGACATACTAGTGTATGATAGACTACACTTCAACATGAATCAAATTTTTTCTTTTCACTCTATGTTCAACACACTTTATGTGGAAACTTAACTTGACACACATCTACCTCGACATACATGCACTTGAATTATACGATCGTTTACAGCGACAAGATTTACCTTTGACACTCTATTTGGTTGCGACCAATTCCCACTTCAAAAGGACCACTTTTAGTGGAACTTTATAAAAATGATTTCTTAGTCTAATGACTTAACATATGAAAAAAAAAACATTTCATGAACCCACTTTTAGTGGAAATTCCTAAAACTGATTTCTTAGTCTAATGACTTATAATATGAAAAACACTTTTCACCAACTCATAACTACTCTAATGAACTATAATTTGAAAAACACTTTTCACCCATTTGTAAATTGGGATAAACATTGAAACAAATATATGGAGTCAAGCTCACAATATCATATAACAAAAATATTAAATAAGACTTGTTTTGAGCACTCTGTGGTTTAAACATGAACTTTTACACAATGAAATATACATGGATTCTTTGTGTCTTTCACAAACCGTAAATGTATACAACATTCATACAAGTAATTCGAGAGAAGATGTGCAGAATACATAAGACAGGAAATGAAATAGAAACTATGGATTTATATATATTGTTAGGTCATAAGAAAGAATTACAATCGCAAATACAAACTTGAAAAATTACAAGGATAGTTCACCTTTTGCAAAGATTCGACTCTCAACAATTTCCAAACCATAGAATCTTGAGCTTCTCAAACTCTTCTTAGAGTTTTTCTTCTTCTCCACTTATCCTTGCTCTATTCTTCTCCATTTAGATGTCACACTTTCTTTTTTTAAACCCTCTTCTTGTTTATATCAAAATACTAAAAATTTAATACACCAAACAATTGTTTAATTATTTATTACTTTGAATAAATTTTTTTAATATTTTGACAATAAAGTCAAAATGAAATATGATTGATTATTATTATTGAATAAATAAAATATGGAGAGGAATCAGAACTGAAGTATCCATTAAAAGAGTGTTTGTTGACCCATAGGGGGAAATGAAAAATGGAAAAAATTAATGATTCAGAACTCAATTGATGCAGGAGGCATCTTCCCCAAAAATCGGGTCATGACTCCTTGTGGAGCCCTAAAGTGCAAAAGGCTCATAAATGACCAAGTCCCAGGAAAAATACTATAAAATAGTATTTCCATCAAATAAGAAGGAGGTTGGCGATGCATGGGGAAATAATATAATGATGCAAAGAGATGGAGCATTGAATGGAATTTTCCCTTTTGGTTCATCAAATAGCCTCAAGGGGTTTTGGAGCAAGTAAGTTTTGGTTGATCTCGGAGTTGGTTGGGAGCAACAGAAATTTTAGTTATGTTTTCGTGATGGTGGTAACGGGTTCCTTACTAAATTTATTGACTATTTTAGTATTGATAATTACAATCTGAAAAATATATTTCAATTTTAAGTGCATTATAAATTGAGAATTCTACCATGTATATATTAGTATTCTTTTCATCTCGTTTAATGCCAAATTCTTGGTTTAAAAGTTGTTATTAGTTAAATACTTATGTACAGAATGTAGAAATCACATATCTCTTTCCTATATAGAAATTTTAATGGTGAATAGATCTTCTTAGAATGTGTTCCTATGTTAATATACATCAAGTATAATCAACCCTATATTGTATAAATATCAGAATTAACAGGAAAGAGCTAGGAGATGCTTCACAGAGATCTCTTCTCTGTTTTAAAATAAAAATCTAAATATATTTACAACTTTTTGTTTCAAGTATTCATATTTCATGCAATACTAACTTTTTTGCTAAGTAGAGCCGAAAGTATTCCTTAGAAGTATTATTTCTGAATATTAAGTATAAGATAGATATTGTTAATAGACCTTTGTTTAAATAATAAGTTAAAGTAATAAATTAAGACATAGACTATTTCCAAAGCAAAAGTGAAATATAGATCTAAGTAAATTTAAAGCAACTGCATTCCTTTACGAGTTGAAGGCTTCTACACAGAGTTTAACTCTGTCGTAAATTTCATTATTATATACTTATACTAGTCCTTGGGATTCCATACCCAGGAATGGACAGATCTAAGTGAAACAATAAATCAAAAATGAACTAAGAGATAATGTTTAATCAAATAGTTACAAAAAAAATAATTAATCAACAAATCTAATTAAAATGTCCAACTCACAAATCTGAGTTTCCAAATGCAGCATTAATCAAATTGAGTTAAGATATAGGAATCATAACTACATAGTTAATATTATCCACAAAATTGGATGGATATCTAAATCTACTCAAAATAACATTCTTGCAAACCCTACAGGGGAAATCTTGGTGGAAGTGCAACACCATGGAGTGGTTGAGTAAGAACCTCCAACCATCATTATAACAAAAAAGAAAAATAAACCTTCATGACAGTATGAATGCATTATTAAACCCTACAAAACCTTTTTCATTTGGATGAAGGACAAGTGGACGGTAAGGATCTGGCCTCTCCCCTTAGCACATTAGTGGTAGCCATGTCAATTAAAATGCCTCGCTTTGTTTTCAACTTGTAGACAGGGTTATGATAGATATTTAATGCATGCTATTAAAACCTTTTTTAAACCATTCATATCACTATTGGAATCGACCTTGTATCTCTCATGGCTGCTCCAACACATAAAAATTTATAACATAACAAACATTATACCATCACCGTCATTGCTTGTAAATTCCGTGGGCTAGAAACCTTATGCCATGGCTTAAAACTTTAGCTATAATTCAACTTATAATACAATTGACACAACACATTTAACTCATAAGATTGTACCCCCTTTAATTCACCTTATAATATCAATTTTGATCTTAAGCTTGAATACTTAAAACTTACGCATAACAAGTGTAGTTACAACTAGGTCCATAGATTTAGGATTTTAAATCGTAGACAATAAAACTCAATTATTTAAAACATTTTACATCACCTTAGTAAGGGAATCGACCAAGTTTTTTTTATAAATGGATTCAATGTTGAGAATCCTTGTCGTCAACCATTAAGAATTCTAGTTAATCTTATCCAGGAAAATGAGTAAAAAGTATGCTACAACAAATAAGAACATGTCATGATAAGTAGAATAGTAATTTATAAACCATTTTTTTATGAAAATTGCTGGTATGTGACCGAATGGTATCAGAGCTAGGTTAAAACATTTGGACTAGAAAGAGAAGCACTCAAACTATATAAAACTAAAAACTAACTTTATTGTTATGGTTTTACTCTCTTTAGAAGAAAGAAGAGAAGAATAACCTTGTTTTGCAGATATCATGGGAGATGTGGGGATGGTTACTGAAGAAGAATCATGTCCTAAGGATCAAGTAAACAATGAATAAGGTAAAATTAGAGACAGATAAATATGGGTAAACCTGAATGAACATAGGAACGAAAGATCCTTTGAACTCCTACAAATACTAAAATATTTAAGGGAAAAAACTGGAACGATTTAAGGAAGATAATAAATTCATTTTAAAATAACAAGAAGAATTAAATAATGTTCTGATGACTAGAATGCATAGTGATGAACAAGTAAAAAATAAAGGACCCAAATCAAATATGGCAAGAACTACACCTTATAAACGCAAGGTAAGAAAGTTGGAATTCTCTAAATGTGAGACTGAATATTCAAGTGAAGAATCAACTAAACATCATAATCAAAAATATAAATATTCTATCGATAGTAGTCAGAAGAAAAAGAAATACAAACCATATGAAGAAATCTCTAGTGAATTTAAAAAGATCAGACATCCTATATTCAACATAGAAATTGAAAAAGTAGAAGAAACAGAATCTTGCCTATTTGGAATGAAAAATTACTTTCATATTTATAACTATTCCATTGAACTAAAAGCAAAAATGGGAATTTATAACTTGACAGCAAAAAATGATATCCGGTGGCAAGACATCAAGAAAGTAAAAAGTATTAAAAACATTATGCAACTTGGAAAACCTTTAAGAAATATTTCGTAGGAAAATATTTATCAGAACAGTATTGCGAGGAAAAATACAAGGAATTCTATGAATTATGATTAGGCGCAATTATTATGAAATATCTTTGCATTAAATTTTTAAGTTTATTACGTTATATACCTTGTATTATTAATGAAAACCAAAGAATTCAACATTTCCTTAGTTGTTTACCTCTTATGTTTAAAGAGAGAATCGAATATGATAATCCAAAAACTATGGAAGAGGCAATGAGAAAAGTAATTTTCTTCTATGATAAAAACAAATAGAAATGAGAGAACGTGCCTAATTGGAAAAATAAAAGATGTGACAATTTTGAACATAGAAAGAAAGGTACTAAGTTTCATAAGAACATTGGGAATAATTATCATGGATACCAAGGGAAAATTTTTAAAAATTATAAACAACAGAATCCTGCAACAATAAAAGAAAGAGAAACACCCACTTCCTTTAATAAAAATACTGCACAAAGGGAACCACTAAAATGTCGGGAATGTGGTGAACCACATTACTTTAAATATTTTGTTGTAAGAAATATTTTTTTAGTTAATCTCAATTTAATTCGAGAAGCTACTACAGTGGGAAATATAGCAAGACACGTTCCCAGAACCAGTGTATCCTTAGAGAACAGGCAAGTAGATCATCAAATACCTATGGTTGAAATCAAAGGTATGTTAAAAGACAAACCCATTTCTATATTGATTGATCCTGGTGGAATTTTATGTTATGTATCACCAAAAATTGTATAACTATACAAGTTACAACAAGATAAGTTCGAAAAATATTGGTTAGTCTGAAACTTTATACAGGAACAAAGCAAAAGGTCACTAGCTTCACGAAAAAGTGTGATTTTATTATGAATGGCTTACAAACACATGCTGATTTAAATATTTTACCACTAGGATATTATGATTTACTGATAGGAATGGCCTGGTTGGAGAAACGTAGAGTTATTTTAAACTACTTGATAAAAAATTCTCATGCTTGGATGATAAATCTAATACTATGGCCAGAAAAGAAATCTGTAGGAAAGTTACCATAAGAGAAAACTCATCCTTACAAATGAAAAGGTATGTTCGTAAATTATGCAATTTTTTTGCAGTTTATGTAATGGATGAAAAAGAGAAAGATAATCAACTTAAAATATAATATATACCAATTTTAAATGAATTTAAAGATATATTTCTAGAAAAGATTCTCGGACTGCCTACAAAAAGAGATATAGATTTTACAATTGATTTTGTACTAGGGGTGGTACTAGCATCAAAGGATCCCGATCGGATGAATATAGTAGAGCTTACTTAACTAAAATCACAAATAAAAGATTTAAAAGATAAAAAATACATTCGACCTAGTGTTTCCCCTTGGGGAGCACCGATTTTATTTGTAAGGAAAAAGATGGAACTCTAAGATTATGTATAGATTATAGACAACTAAAAAAAATTAAAGTTATAAATTGAGATCCTTTTCCTTGTTTTCACGGCCTATTCGATCAGTTTTGAGGGGTAACAATATTTTCAAAAATAGACTTAAGATCTAGATACCAGCAAGTAGGTATCAAGGACAAGGACATCTTTAAGACTGATTTTAGAACCAGATATGCTCATTATGAATTTGTCGTAATGTACTTTCGGTTAACGAATGACCTGGTAGCTTTTATGTATTTAATGAATAGTATATTAAGTAAATACTTATATAAATTTGTAGTCATATTTATCGGCATCATATTAATCTATTCTAATAATAAAAAAGAGCACGAAGAACACTTAAAAATAATCTTACATATTTTAAGAGAATGATAACTATTTAATAAGTTTAGCAAGTGTGACTTCTTCAAGGACATAATAAAATATCTAGGACATGTGGTGTCTAAGGATGGGATATCTATAGATCCCAATAAAATTAATGATATCACTGAATTTACCCTATAAATTTATTACAAAAGAAATGTAAGAAATTGATTGGAACGAAAAATGTACACATAGTTTTAATAAATTAAAACACTTGTTAACAACAACCCCAATTTTAAAAATTGCTAATCCATTTAAAGATTTTGTTGTATGTAAATCCTCATGCAAAGAAGGTCTAGGCGGAGTACTAATTCAAGAAAATTATGTCATATCTTATGAGTCTATGAAGCTTAAGGAACAAGAGAAGAATTATGCTTCTCATGACCTAGAATTAGTTTCTACCATTTCTGCACTCAAAATTTGGCGGCACTATCTCATTGGAAGGATATTCTTATTAATGTCTGATAATATAAGTTTAAAACACCTATTTTATCAACAATATAGGTGGTTATCATTTCTAACCGAATATGATTTTGAAATAAAACATATTAAAGGAAAACAGAATAATATTGCCCATACCTTAAGTCGTCATGAAAATTTGTTGTATGCCAGCAACAATTATGAATGAGCTTTAGAAGATAATGCATAAAATATTGATAAAGAATATAAAAAACTAAAAGGAAAGACTACAGAAAATGAAGTAAATCAATTAAAACATATTTTAGCCTCAATAGAAAATGGTTATTATTACACAAAATAAGATTATATATACCAAATTCAACGGATATTATATTGATTATTATGGAAGAATTACATAAAACACCTTATTCATGTCATCTTGGATATCAGAAAATGATTACCATGGCAAGGAAGGATTTCTTTTCGATAAATATGAAAAAGGAAGTAGAAAAATATTTAACACGTTGTATTGAATTTCAACAGGTAAAGGATGAACATTAGCATCCAACCAGATTACTACAACCACTACCTCTTCCATAATGTAATTACGAAGTTATGAGCATGGATTTCATAACCGGATTACCTATGAACATTAAACAACATGACTCAATCATGGTCATAGTAGATAAATTGAGAAAGGAAACTCAATTTATTCTATTAAAGTATACATATAAGTATGTTAATATTGTTGATATATTTATGAAAGAAATTTCTACATTGCATGGTGTACCTAAAATAGTAATCTCGAACAGAGATGCAAAATTTACAAGAAATTTTTGGAAATATTTACGTAAAGGATTAGTCATGCATTTAAATTTTAGCACTGCATACCATCCTTAGACTGATGAAAAAACATAAAGAGTAAATCATATTTTAGAATACCTTCTTAGAATGTATGTAATGGATAAACATGATAAGTGGGAATATTATTTGCATTTGATAGAATTTGTGTCTAACAATCACTTTCAAGTTTCAACTGGATTAAGTCCATTTGATATTATATATGGATGAAAGTGTAATACTACAATTTATTTTAGTAGTCCCATCGACATATTAATGTTAGGACTTGAATTATTGAGCGATATGGAACTAACAATGAAACAAGTACAACAAAATTTGAATGTTTCCCAAGATAGGAAAAAAGCATTATGCTAACTTAAAAAGAACTCCATGATAGTTCCAGGTAGGAGAACATGTTTATATAAGGATAAAACCCATAAAGTATCCTTAATATTAGGAAAATACTCAAAATTGGTGCCCAAGTATTGCGGAGCATTTGAAATTTTGGAAAAAAATGGATCAGTGGCATATCAATTATCATTACAACCTACAATAAAAGTACATAATATTTTTCATGTTTAAATTTTAAAGAAATACGTTCATGATGATACTAAAGTGATTGAATGGAATGTTATATAGGTGGAAAATGAGGGAGAATTTCAAGTGTAACCGAAACATATACTCAATAGGAGAGAATTTTTACTCTTGAATCGTACCATTGTACAAGTCAATCTACAAAGCAAGCACCTTATTCCATAGCAGTCCACTTGGGAATTTGAATGTAATATGTGGGAGGCATACCCACTTCTATTTCAAGATGAAATAATGGAACAATAAAAGACAAATAAATAATAAGATCGAGGAGGATGATATCCTTTAAGGGGAGGTGTATGTAATACACCAAACAATTGTTTAATTATTTATTACTTTGAATATATTTTAGTACTATTTTGACAATAAAGTCAAAATGAAATGTAATGGATTATTATTATTGAATAAATAAAATATTGAGAGGAATCGAAACTGAAGTAGTCGTTAAAAGAGTGTTTGTTGACCCACAAGGGGAAATGACAAATGGTAAAAACTGCTAAGTGAGAACTCAAAATGATGTAGGAGGAATATTACCCAAAAATCAATCCAAGAATCCTTGTGGATCTGTAAGGAGAAGGAGGCTCATAAATGACCAATTCCTAGGAAAAATACTATAAAATAGTATGTCCATCGACTAAGAAGGAGGCAGGCGATGGATGGGGAAATAATATATTAATGAAAATAGATGTCACACTTATCAGGATTTTCCCTTGTGTTTGAATAAACAAGCTCATGGGTTTTAGAGAATTTAAGCTTTCGCTGCTCTAGGAGTTGGTTGGGAGGAACGACAGCTTCAGTTGTCTTTTCCCAACATAGCTGAGAATTTCCTTACTAAATTTATCAACTATTTTAGTATTGCTAATTACATTATGAAAGTAGATATGAATTTTAAGTGCATTATAAACTAAGAATTATACCATGTATCTATTAGTAATATTTTTATCTCATTTAATGACAAGCTCTTAGTTTTTAAGTTGTTATTAGTTAAATATTTATGTACATAATGTAGAAATTGATCATCTCTTTCCTATATAGAAATTTTAATGGTAAATTAATCTTCTTAGAATGTGTTCCTATGTTAGGCTACATCAATTGTAATCAACACTATACTGTATAAATATTAGACTTAACAAAAAGAGCCAAGAGATCCTTCACATCGATCTCTTCTTTGTTTTAAAATACAAATCTCAATAACTTTATAACTTTTCGCTTAAAGTATGCTTATACCGAATATGTTCATATTCATGCAATAATCACATATGTGCTAAGTAGAGGCGAAAGGATTCCTTAGCAGTATTATCTATGAATATTATTTATAAGCTAGATACTATTAATAAACCTTTGTTAAAATAATCAATTAAAGGAATTAATTAAGATGTATATTGTTTCCAAAACAAAACTCCAATATCAATCTAAGTAAATTTAATCCAATCGCATTCCTCTATGAGCTCAAGGCCTCTACACAAAGTTTAACTATGTTACAAATTTCATTAACATATACTTCTACTAGTCCTTGGACTTCCATACATAGGAATGGATAGATATAAGTGAAACAATTAATAGAAAAAGAACTAAGATATCATGTTTAATCAAATAGTTACAAACAAAATATCTAATTAAAAAATCTAATTAAAGCGTCCAGTTCAGAGATCCGAGTTTCCAAACACAACATTAATCAAGTCAAGCTAAGATCTAAGAATCATAACTACATAGTTAATACTATCCACTAAATCGGATGCATATCCAAGTTATTTATATACAATTAAATACAAACAGAAAAATATACGCTGGTTGGTTACCAATCGTCAAGTCACATTTACAACCAATTTATCAAATGTTTCTAGAAGCAAATCAAACTAAGGAACCAATCTCTTAATACTTATCTTCTATGATAGAAGCAGGGGAGCCCCCTCCTTCCCCATTTAATAAAAAGTAGAGTAACACCAGTGTTTTCAACTTGCATAAAAACTAATGCAGGCATACCTCGAGGCTGTTGTGTAGATCCAATGCATATTGAGGGAAGTCATGTCATGGTTTTCATCCACATAAATCACTGGGATTAATTCTTAACAATTTTAATTATTTTATCTTAAGGAAGAGAGTAAGGGTTTAGGATTCCCACCTCAGGGCTAAGGAGAAAAACATGTGAGAGGAGTTGACCCTTTCGTCATCCTCACGTGGCTTGAATTCCAAGTATTATTTAACCACAAACAACAAAATTAAACTGTTACTTTTAAAACTTCATCGAATTATAAATAATTGTAAACAAACTTTTAACATTACATTGTGAGAATTTACCTTGAAGGAGGACTTGGGCCGTTAAGGAAAGGCCATTCGTATTCCAAAATTTTAGGTACCCAATCATGGGAATCCTATATTCACCTATCAAAAAAAATTCATGAAGATAAAAAATATCTTAAAATTTAAAAAATAATCATTTATTTTTAATAAACTAGTGGATATAGACAAGGAATTTTACCTTCTTTACATACACAGAGGGCTAGGGGTTTCCTCCTCATAGTTACCCTTTCTTTCTCTTCCCCACACAAACAAAAATGAGGGAATTTCATTTAAAAATAAATGAAAACTCAAAAACGACTTAAGGATATGAAAATACAACTTCATACCTATAAATTCGTAACGACCCAATTTCAAACACGGGGGCTTCACTTATTGACCAATATCCTATCATGTTAGTTCATATTGTGGGTTTTAAAATTATAAAAAATTGAACCAATATATTTCAGGTATTGGGGGGGATGAGGGGTTTAAGGTGGGCATGGGTAGGGTGGTTTATAAGGATTGAGCTATAAAAAGGGGTGGGGAGGAGGTTTTAAGTATTGGTAGGGGGTTTCAACAAAAATAGTTTGGGTCAATATCTCTAGAAATTAAGGGTATTCTTTAATATCCCATGATTGCATGTGCCATGTTATAGGTTCACTAAGTGAATTCCCTGTGATTTCAAAATTCCAAACAAAGGTAGAATTTGGGGAAAAATTGTATTGACTAGTATTGATTCTAAGGGCTTCGAATGACACAAGAGGGTATAAAATTTGGTAGAGACTGATATGGGGAGTCTCAATACCACTCAATAGACTCTATGTTCACTTTATAATAGGTTATATACATCTTCAACTTTATTTTGGGTCATTAGGAAAAATGGACAAGTTGCTAGTAAATTGTGGTGAACTCCCCCCTACGGTGTGAATAGAAATGGCTCTCCAACTCATATGCAACCCTCCCCAATTATGAAAATGAGTATGGGGAATTATATTAGGCTTCATTTAATTTCATTAGGTGTGATTATAATTTTTTCAACAAATATATAAAGCTTCACTTTCGAATGCATATGTTGAGTGATATTTGCTTAAGGGAAATGACAGTAATATCTTAAATTTGACTCATAAAATGTATATGTAATTATTAATAATATAAAATAGGGAATATAGAACATTAATAGCATATCAATAGCTCACTCAAAAACATATACCATAATATAAAATCCTCAACACAAATCAGACACACAACTCCATTGAAATGGGAAACTAATACATGAAAACTAGTCAAATCATAGCTTGGAAATGTGGACATTTTTCCATATATATTTCTCCTAATTTATACTTACAGAGATTATTGGATACATATTAAATATCCATAAATAATCCACCAATTCTTCAGAATCAACTGGACTCAACAAGACGCACGCATCATTCACACTAGTGCACCATCATATGGAAACATGGGAATAATAAAGTAGGGAATGAGAGAATGTGAAGAAATATGGATCACGAACTATACAATCATTCTATATGAAATAAAAAAATCCACTAATATCCAAATTAAATTTGAGGGAAGCCTCTTCAACATCCAATTTGGATGATAATCCAACTCCCTCAAAATTGGCTCACTAGCAGGGAGAGTGAGCACTCACCATGCAATGGACAAGCTTTTTATTTCCAAAATATCAAAAGTAAAATTATCAAATGATAAAAATCCATCCTCATTTCTCATGAAATATTTTTATAGCTCTCCTAATTTCCTCCAAGTTCAGACTCCATCCCATAGGCTTCCTCCAACTCATCCTTCATGTTTAGTAACCCCCATGACACTTGTCCTTCTACTCATCCCTCCATATTCCTCCAAATTCGAATTGTTGCTACCAAATCCCTAGTGCATCCTCTTGGAGTCTATTTTTACCCCTAACATTACATATTTTCATAGGTATGAAATTAGGTCTTATTTTTTCGTAGAATCTTCCATCATTGTTGTCATAAAACATAGGGAATCTCTCTCCAAATGGCACATAGTTTCTTCCTAGTCTCTTCCTCTTCCATGTGGAGTTATTCATCTTCACCTATTCAATTTTTTTTTCTCATAACATGTTAATTGACACCTATTCACCTTCAAATAAAGTTACACTAATCATTATTTCGAATTTGGGGTTAAGTCATGACATGTGTAAGGGAGAATCTAGCCGCCCAACGTCTCCATGAACCTCCAAATGTATTCATGAAGCAATGCCACTTTATTTTCTCCACATTTATTATTTTTATGACACAATTTAATATTTATAGGTAAAATAAGGTTCTCTTGTGTCTCATATCTCCCTTATTGCAAAATTTAATGCCTCCTCCCCAACCTAGGGAGCTAGTAGGTGGGTGAAACATTGCTAACTACTAGTCTCATGGGATGGGGACATGATAGTCCTCCCAACCCAATATTGCATGTCCTCAATAAATTCCAAGTTTTTATGTTGCAAAAAAATTTCATCTTCCTAATTGGATTCCTCACTAGGAAAATCCTTCCATTGTACCAGGAAGTCTTTTATTGTTCTGCACCTTAAACTTTTCTCCCTTGTTCTCAATATTTTATCTAGAATGAGAATAAGATATCCTTCATCATCCAAGGGATTTAATGGATCTGAAATTGAGATATTATGACCTATAACCTTCTTTAGACATGAAAAATTAAACACATTATTAATCTTTCTTCCCATGGGAAGCTCCAATTCATAGGCCACTTCTAAATTTTTCGAATCACTTTGTAGGGACCATAAACAATTGCTTTGAGATTTTATAAGACTTTACCCTTTATGGTGGTTTTTTTTAATAGATTAAACCTCAAATATACCAACTCATTCACTTCAAAGTGTCTCTCCACTCTATGTTGGTATACATATTATTTTCGTTGATTTTCTACAACCCGCGAGTTATCTTTCAAAACCTTCACAATTTCATGAATTTCTTAAATCCAATCCTTATCCTTTGGAGATTTACTATCACCAAAAATGTGTTCAATAAAATATTATGACTCATAACCATAAATTTGTTTTAAAGGAGACATGTCAATGGACATATGAAAAGTAGTATTGTAGCAAAAGTCACTAAAATGCAACCATTTTATCCATGTGTTTTTATACCCACTAACATAGTTCCTCAAGAATCCTTCCAATGATTGATTCACCCTCTCTGTTTTTCCATTAGTTTATGGATGATAGCTTGTTCTAGGTGTCAAATTTTTCCCCACCATTTTGAATATTCCTTTCCAAAATTCACTCAAAAATATGTTATATTTGTCACTAACAATGCTCTTGGGAAACCGATGTAATATGAAAACTTGTTTAAAGAATAGTTCAACCACTTGTGCAGAAGTAAAAGTGGTAGTATAAAAAAATAAATGATCAAATTTATTGATTCTATCCACCACTACAAATATGAAATACTTACCAAGTACCTTGGACAAACTAGTGATGAAATCCATGGAAATGTTCTCCCATTTTTGTTATGGAATAGGAAAGGGGTTTAAGAGGTGAACTAGATGACTATTATCCACTTTGTTCTTTCTGAAATATGGGGCATTCATTATCATATTTCATAATATCATCCTTAAACCCTTTCAATTAGTATCTTTAACTCAACATTCTATATGTTTTTAAGAAATGAGAGTGACCTTCTAGAGGAGAATCATGAGTTGTCTTTAAAACTTTATCCTTCAAACTCGAACCAGGGACCAAATAGATTATGTCTATGTAGTAGATGATTCCTTCCAACACCTTATACCTATCATAATGGCTAGTCCCATCACAAATTTGATAAGAAAAATTATCCTTGGCATACTCTACTTCTAATATGGCTTTCCAATTTTCTTCTACATCCATTAGAAAAATAGAAGGTATTCTAGATAATGAATCAGCTACCACATTATTATTTCCCTTAACATATTCAATATCAAATACAAATGCTTGAATCTTACTCACCCAATTTTTATTCATTTCATTCAAATCCTTTTGGGTGTGGATGTACCTTAAGTTGTTATGGTCAGCTTTTACCACAAACTTGTTTCCCACCAAGTATTTCCTAAACTTGATCAAAGATTCCATGATGGCTAACATTTATTTATCATTAATAGATTAAATCTTATCATGTAGTTGTATCTTCCTACTCTCAAAATATATTGGGTGTTTTCCTTGCTTTAGGACTGATCCAATGCCTTCTCCTGATGCATAACATTCCAAGACAAATGGTTTAGAAAAATCAGGCAAGACTAGAATAAGACAGTTGCTTATTACCTCTTTCATATTTTGGAAAGATTTTTCATCCCCTTCATGCCATTGGAAAGAATCTTTCTTTGTCAAATTAGCGAGAGGTGAAGTGAGTTGACAGAACCCCTTAACAAATTTCCTATAGTAGTTATAAATTCCAATTAATCCTCCCAATTCAATGATATTTTTTGGATAAGGCCATTCTATAATGGATAAATCCATGGAAATGTTCTACCATTTTTGTTATGGAATAGGAAAGGGGTGTAAGAGGCGAGCTGGATGGGTGTTCTCCACTTTTTTTTTCTGAAACGCGGGGTATTCTTTATCATATTTCATAATATCATCCTTCAACCCTTTCAATGAGTATCTTTCACTCAACATTCTATATGTTTTGAAGAAACCAGGGTGACCTTCTAGAGGAGAATCATGAGTGGTCTTTAAAACTTTATCCTTCAAACTCGAACCAGGGACCAAATAGATTATGTCTATGTAGTATATGATTCCTTCCAGCACCTTATACCTATCATAATGGTTATTCACGTCAAAAATTTGACAAGAAAACATATCCTTGGCATACTCTACTTCTAATATGGCTTTCCAATTTTATTCTACATCTATTAGAAAAATAGAAGGTATTCTAGATAATGAATCATCTACCACATTATTATTTCCTTTAACATATTCAATATCAAATTCAAATTCTTGAATCTTACTCACCCACTTTTGTTGCATTTCATTTAAATCATTTTCGATGTGGATGTACCTTAAATTGTTATGATCAGTTTTTACCACAAACTTGTTTCCCACCAAGTATTTCCTAAACTTGATCAAATATTCCATGATGGCTAAAATTTATTTATCATTAATAAATTAAATCTTCTCATGTGGTTGTAGCTTCGTACTCTCGAAATATATTGGGTGTTTTCCTTTCTTTAGGACAGCTACAATGCCTTCTTCTGATGCATAACATTCCCAGACAAATGGTTTAGAAAAATCAGGCAAGACTAGAATAAGACAGTTTCTTATTACCTCTTTCATACTTTGGAAAGATTTTACACCCCCTTCATGCCATTGGAAAGATTATTTCTTTGTCAAATTAGTGATAGGCGAAGTGATTTGAGAGAACCCCTTCACAAATTTCCTATTGTAGTTATAAATTCCAATTAATCCTCCTAATTCAATGAGATGTTTGGGATAAGGCCATTCTGTAATGGATTTTATTTTTTCCATGTCCACCTTCACACTGTTAAGTCATGATCTTGTTTTCTTCAGTTTTATATTTTGCTTGTGATTTTTATTTTAAGTTTGCTCATTTGCTTATTTTAGAAAAATTTTGGTTTTAAGTGAAATTTTGATTTTTGCCTTTAGGTTTTCATTTTTGTTTTTTCTTATGGTTTTGAAGGGTTCTATAGGACATTATGTGGATTAATTGGTTCACAAATAACATCGTGATCAAAGTTTACCATTAAAACCTTATTCAAAATGGAATTAATGACTAAAAAGTGCCCAAATTGGTTTTAAAATATTCTTGTAGCGCAACGGCCAAAAAATTACACTACGGCGCTACAAGAAAATCGTTTTTGACAAAATGGTCATTTTTCAGTACGATGTTTTTTGGGGATTTCGTTCCTAAAATGTCAACTACATCAATGGTCACATTTGATATGTGTTTTGCCAAGTTTTTTTTCATGTGAACAGGTGTCTGGTCTCATGTGAGGGAGATTCCGGCAACTGTTCTGGCAACTGTATGCAAATTTATGGCAAATGATGATGGTGAGCAAAATAAGGCAAGATTTTTCGGGAAAGAGGTTCTAAATTAAATATTATGAAGCAGGTGGAGACACATTGCTTAAAAATCGGAATTGGCAGCCTCTAGAAGTTTCATGTTATCACATGATTCTACAGATTCCCGCTCCATGTCTGCAAGGTTGGACCATTTGCAGCAAGCATGTCAGTCTAGAGGAAAGCAATGTAGTTCTTCGCAAGAAATAAATGCTTGCTCTGATACTGGTGGAAATGGGCAATAGAATTGGAAAGTGGAATCCAATAAACCAGATGCAGAACATATTGAAGCGTATAGGGCATCATTTGGGTTCAGTGCTGATGAAGTTACAACTTCTAATTCTGATCTTTTAGAAGTTCTAGGGGACAGCCTTGTGATATCTCCCTTTGGAACACAGAAATTATACAGTGGAGAATTTGCTCTGTTTGACAAGAGAAGTATGAAGTCAGAAATGCAGACAGCACGGTCAGCTTTATTTGATTCTGCAAATGTAGTCCCATCAATGGATTGCATAGCACATGCTAACGCAAATTATTATAGGTAGTCAGAAGAGATAGAGGCTGGGTATGCAATCGAAACAAAGAACTATGATCAAACTGATGAACTAGAGAGCTTCTCAAGATTTGGGGAGTTCAAATTTGATAAAAAAGATGGGACAGATGCATTAAGCTCCATGATAGAGAAGTGGACAAAATATAGAGAGAAAAGGATTGCAGAAAATGGAATGAGAGATCGAGAAATTTTTCACATCCTGCAGCCACCACTCTAAAAGATAGATGTTGCTCTTGCAAAGGACTGAAATAGGAATAACTGAAAGGAGGGAGGCTATTGCAGAATCTTTTCTCATAAAAAGACACCCTTTGCATTTTCATTCCTACCTTATGTTGAATCAGTAAGCATTTATCTTATTTTGTCAGTAATGATAGAGAGAAGAAAGGTAAGAAGGCAGGAATATGTGGTAACTTGTTATTGTCTAGATGATCTAGTGCAGAGAGGCTTTCTCTAAAAAAATTACCATGTTGTATTTGGCATAAGCAAGTGTTTTTTAAATCTGTTGTTTAAAGTCTCTGGATATATTGAACTACTGGAAACAAAATAGATTTTAAGTGTGTACAATAAGTTCTAGGTTGTTGCCTTCTCTCTAGCTGGAAAATGATGGCATGATGTCCACTCTGTCATCTAGCCTTGCATATGAGAATGATATCTCTGATGTGGTTAGCCTGAAAAGTGAGAATGATGGGTTCAATGAGAACTTCAGGAAAAATGGTTTCCATCTTCAATCTGCACAACAGAGTCCTCTTTGTGAAGGAAATTAGGGCTTTGCAGCAAGTCGGTATTGAGGTCAAAAAGCTCAATACGATCTCTCCTCATAATGATTCTGTTGCAGCTCCTTGTGAGCATGCAGCAGATTGTGGAGGCTATAAGACACAAAATCTTACATATGATGCACAGGTCCAGGAAAAGGAACAACAAGTGCACGATTTAATAAATCATATAGGAATGCTTCCCATTCAAGGACTTGGCTTTGTAGACTATATGAAGCCTATTTTACCATGTGATGTTCAATTTCACTACAGGAACAAGATGGAGTTCTCATTTAGGACAAAGAGTTGGAGACCTGGAGAGGTTGTACGTGGACAAGATAGTCTATATGCTACAAAATATGCTTAGGGGCTACATGTGCCAGGTTGCTTTGATAAGATCCTTCCCATCAACAACTATTTATTGCAAAATAAAATTGCAAATCAGGTACTAGCAATCGTGCAGGAGTGTTGGCAGCATCCAGCATAAAATC